>VYXC01008130.1:191550-302015 GCA_013397175.1 Platysteira castanea
GGGCTGTTCATGGTCATGAATTTTTGTCATGAAATTCAGGCTGACATTCTTGCCAATCCAAAGTTCGCTCATAGGCTCCACCTCCACTAACCCTGTATCATCCACAGGATCAGCAGTATCTATTATCTCGAAGTTCCACACCTTCATGGAATTGGAAGAATAAAATAGATATATTTATTTTTTAAAAAAAGCTTTATTTTTTTTTTTAATAAGGCCAGGTTGTTTTCATACACAATGAACATGGAAATTCAAAATTTTAAGAAAGCAAATCACTACTTTGAATATAAGCTAGAACAGCGACAGGAGCTTAACTTCAGCCCTGGCACTAGCAGAGCTATACATGGCAGCTTCAGAACTATGCAGACCAAATGATATCTGTGGGCTCTCAACATGGCTCATGCTGAGGCAGCACAAACTAATGGCAAGTCTAACCCTTCCATGTTCTGCTCTGTGGGATAAGGACAAGATATCAATCAGCATGCTTATAATAAAGTGAATTTTCCTAAGGGGATAGCACCATCATATAAAACGCAGTAACAACAACAACTACACTTTTTGAAACCCTCCCCTCTCAATAGCTCAGTTTCCCATTGATTATCTGGATCGTTTCACACATCAACAGAAGATGCACCATGTCCTCCCTTAAACAGCAAGGAAATAAGATTGCAAAATTCTTGATCACTGACAGTTGAGATCAGAAACTGGTGTTATGCATAAGGAAGACATTCAGATCTTAATGTATAAAATTATATGTTACCTTCAGGATGCTTTTTCTTTTAATTGTT
The DNA here is from genome assembly GCA_013397175.1 of Platysteira castanea. Lineage (NCBI taxonomy): Eukaryota > Metazoa > Chordata > Aves > Passeriformes > Platysteira > Platysteira castanea. The sequence continues at coordinate 192,336 of VYXC01008130.1, forward strand.
CCCCTATTTCAGGCTATGTATCTCTGAGATGCTAGTTAATCTCTGTGTCACTTTAACATTAATAATCGGAGCTTTTAAATACTCAGAAAATTAATTCAAAATATTTCTGTAGTTTATTACTTATCTTTGAAATAAAGCCACATGTTAATAGGCCTGAAAATTATAAAGATGAACAACAAATAAACATGAAAAAAAAGTTCGAATGCAGTCAAGAACAGAGCTGTTAGAAAAACACTGAAGATTACTTTGATTTACTAAAGTAAAAGCTGATTTATTTATTACTATTAAACAAGGAACACTGCGTGCCATGCTGTCCAATTCAAACACATGTGGAGATGTGCTCTTATTTTCTTTGTTCTAAGAATTAATTTTCAGGAAAAAACTGCACTCCAAAATTTCTTCTAAAAATGTGGAAAAGGAAATACATAACATTTACCTGCTGACCATACATTTAAACACCTAAAGGCAGAGCAAAGGAAAAACTCACCCGAATGACACCATCTTTTCCAACAGAGTAAAGATCTCCTTCATCAAGAACTAACTGGGTGATAGGGCCCTCATGACAGGGCTTGTGTCCAACTTGACAAAGCTCTACTTTAATAAGGCCACCTTCCCAAAGCAGAAAATTGCCCCACTCAGTTCCCGAGGCAACCTTCAATGCAAATGAAGATAAGTACATAAGCACCTGCATGCAATCGCGTGGAAATACAGGCAAGAACCCAGTTAACATCTGTGGCTTCCTTCCATGAATGCATTAAATCAACAGCAAAGTACAGACATTTGCAAGAGAAGATGCAAAGGGTGACAAGGTTCAACTTTTTAGCAATGTGACTTAATCTGCATGCACCGAAATGGTTGAAGATTAGGACCAACAGTCTCTTTGTATTTCTGTACACTAGTGTTTCCACTACTCCATTTTCACTTTCCCCATTCTTAGAGAAAAGATCTCTAAGCCAACAGAGATCTTTTCTCTGTGAATTACAACACTAACTGCATTTTCCAGTTTTACAAAGCAAGGCAGGTTTTGGGCAAATTGATGGCAATATCCTCTTCTCAGAACAGTGCATCACAGGCCTGATTCAAAACATCTTGAAGCAAATAATAACTCTCCAACTTACAAAGCAGACTTTATATCAAAGCCTAAAGGGGTGCAAAATACTTTTTCTTTTTGTCATTTTTCTTACTTACCTTCCCATCGGGCAGCTCCACAAAACTTAAAATGTCAGACACTGCTGTTTTTCCAAACCTGCCTAAAGCTCCTTGTAACTTGAGACCAGTTAACGTGAGAGCCATCTTCCAGAACCTGAGTATAGAAAAAATATCCCTGTCTGATACAAGGTTTCTTAAACACTCTGCAGTCCCTCTTAGACATTGCAATACTCTTACCAGGCATGCCTCCGAGGTAAGGGCTGCTCATTTATTACTCTTTTTCACAGGAAAACTTGGGATTTTTTTTCTTTTAAAAATGAGATAAAGCTTTATAACTACACAAATATTTCCCTATGCTACTCCTATGAAAAAGCTAGGAAAGGGATTTGGAACGGGCAGAACGAAGATTAAACTACTATTTAAAATAAATATTCTTTAAATATTTAAGAAGTGTAAAATCCACAACTACATCTTTCCAGCTACAACCCATACATTATAGTTAGGGAGACCTATTTTATTCTTCTGTCTCCAGTGTATGACGCTCAGCTTTGTAAATCCAAGGGACTGAGGTCTTCACTGAATGTCATCCCAGTCCTCTTAGAGAATTGAACTGTACTATAAAATCTCACTGAGCCAAAGGTTTTATCCTAAATATTAATAGTTATTTCTATTTGATCATTAGTACAACATAACTTGAAATTGCTGCATGGCAGAAAAATTAACATCTACTGCAATTAGGGATGGTTCACTCTGTGTGCAGGAGACATTACATTTAAGAGACCTGTTGGAAATTGTAATTTGAGTCAACATTTGGGTGGAAGGTCACATTTATCACGTTATAAAAGCTATGACAGAGTTTATTTGTAGTATTTTAGCTCAAAAGAAAGCTTATAAGAGAGTTTATTTTGTCAGATTTCCATAAATAATGCATTCTAAACCACATTTTTTTCTGTGTCTAAGTAAATAATTTGCTATTTCAGTCCTATCTTGCAACCAAACTATAAAGCAAATCTCAGATTGTGATCTGACTCCCCCATTAAAATTCAAAGAAACTTTTGATGCACTATAATTTTAAAGGTATCATTTTTATTACAACAGAATCCCAGTCATATCTTAAGTCTTTGTTGTGTTAACATTTGAGTACTGAATAAACCCAGAACACAAAACAAAAGTTTAAACTCGTTGGGTGTTTGGTCCTTTTTTACAAAAGGACCCATGAACTTAGCAGGGAAGGGAGTGTATGGAAGTGTATCTTTTGTAGGCTTTTGATGGGATTAGAGGGTTTCTGATCCATGACTTGGCAACCATCTCTAATGGCTGTCCAAAGAGTAGATGAGCTCAAGAAATGAAAGGTAGAAAGCCCAGAAGGCACAGAAGGCATATATGCTATGTTACCAGCTAGAGAACATGTATATATAAGTATTTTTCATTACTTCTTCCCAGTGGTTGTTGAAATTACAAGAATAGAGCCAGTGGTACTGACATTTAACATCAAGCATCATCCTTTTTGGACAGCAAAGGTGTTGAAAGATTTGTTTGACTAGCTGAAGGACTTGAAATTCCTCCTTTTTGTAATTGTAATGGCCAAGTAAAATAGCATTCCTCATTAGTACATGTTTGCTAATGATACATTCTTGTTGGTCATCTCCTATGTATTATGACTGCAGAGTTGTTATGTATTAATCCTAATCAGTAAACCTACCTGATGTGTCCTGATCCACCTGTAGTTAGATGCTCTTCATTCTCAGCAGAAAACATGACCTTGTAAACATCCTGTGCAAAAGCTTTTGACCTCAACAGAGTCTCTTCTTGTTTCCAGTCCCAGATAGTCAACATGTAGTCAGGGCTGCTCCCAACACTGGCCAGCAAAGTGCCAGCACGGTTGAAATCACCAAAAACATAGGCTGTCTCTGTTCCACCTGAAGAAATGTACAAACCCCAACACACATGCAGAGGAAAAAGGTAGAAATAACACAAAAATCTACTCAGAAGGAGCTTAACTTTCACTGAAATGATTTTTTTTCAATAGGCAATAGCTCTAGATTGGCTATCTCTATAAAATGTAAGTTTCTTTCCATGCAATAATGAAAAAGCTTGAAACCAGTATTTTCTATTTTTGCTGTTAAGGACCAAAAGATTCTATTTCCTTTTAAACTAAAAATGATCCAATACTCCATCTGCTGGGATCTTTAAATACTAATCCATCTGTATAAAATGAAAATAGAACTTTTTACACTACCTTTCAGTATTCTGTAGGGCCTCACTGAAGGATATGTGTAGATGACAATGTTTGGCTTCCCTCCTTTTTCTCCTACTGCGAAGTACTCCTTACTAGGGTGTGCCTTGAAAAAGCAGAAGTCCTGTTGCATGCTGTAATGACACCTTAGTCTTTATCCTGCTAGTTTTTGAGGTATTGTATTCACTCACTCATTGGTCAAAACATACTTCCATAAATACTAGATTGCATTTTTCTGTGTGTTTATTCTGAACAACTGCCGACCTATTGCACAATATCAGAATGAAGCTACTATGCACACAAAATGGTATATCACACATACATTGCAGAATCATGACAAATGGTGAAATAATCTGCTTTGTGATGCATGCTTTTACTATTTCTGCCTCACTCAACCCACTAGCTACTCATTCCATAGCAGCATTTGTGTCAGCAGCCATCTACTTCAGCAGACATCTGCAGAAAACCATCCTGAATGACAGTATTCTGAAGGTGTAAAAGTGTACACTGATTCCCCAGAAAAGGCTGCTTACAATGAAGCAGGACAGTCTGAGGCTGGTAGTCTGAAAGCCTGGCTCATGTGCAATAAAACTGAGAGATGGCAGAGCTTTCACAAGGTAAGGTGCTTCAAATTCAGAGACAGCACTTGAGACTCCAAGCTCTTGATAAGTTTAATAGAGTGAAACCAAGTACTTTTTCTCTTCAGTTGTGTGGGAGCTTGATTTTCTAAATTTTAGTTGCAAGTAAGACTCTATATTAGTATCATTTGTGATTGGGACAGATGAAGTGTTGAAAAAAAATAAGAGTTGCTATGAGCCAAAAGATTTAAAAGAAGGTAATAGTGCTAAAAATTAATCCCAGCTGGACTTGTCAGTCCTTTTAGGTACCTGAGCCTGGGACTAAGGTGTGCAAACACTTGTTCTCTGCCAATTATATTGATGGGATCAGAAGCCCATGCTTTATGGTCCACACATTCCTTTAATTAATACCATACTTTCTTATGTATATGCAAGTGCAGCTGTAGAAATCTCCCAGATCTGGCAACCACAACCAAGCAAACATTTTTTTTCCTAGAAAGTGACTAAAGTTCTTAAACAAGAAACATGAGCCATACTGTGATAAACCCAATTCCACCGCCACCGCTGCTCCGGACATATCTCTGATGTTTAGTTCTCAGGTTCTGGAGCACCACCTGGTTGCCTGCTATATACACCACAGTATGGCTATCCATTATCATCAGGTTTACAGGTCTGGTACAGTCATATCCAAAAGAATGTCTGGGAACAGTCCAATAAGGAAAAGATTAGACACTGGCTTTCTAGAAAGTTTACTAAGTGGATAGAAATGCTTAAACTGAAACTGAAATGGGAATACTGAAACTAGGGACTAAGCCTGAAGGCAGGAGATAATTTTCTTCAGTATACAGTGAAAGTAAAATATATCATGACTCTGTAACTGAGAGGAAGGCACAAGTGAAGGCCTTCTAAAGTTCATATTCCATCTTTTCATCTCCACTACGGGTACAACTCTTGTTTTTACTGGATCATTTGGAGCTGCAAGAAATTTGTATTTTATCTGTGTTCTCTTTTCAAACAAAATGTAAAAGATGTGCATCATATTACCAGGAACTGTTCTACAGGCATGAGATCAAACCAAGCGAGTTTTCAAGCTTACTTCTTAATTGTTTACAGGGAGATGTAGAAAAGGGAAAATCCAGTCTTCAAAAGCAACTGAACTGTGTCTGCAGACAAAACCACCAGCATATATGAAAGTCACATATCATATCCTAGCCTACTTGACCATACCTACCAAAGAGTTTATTGTAGCTCTTAACTGATGGGCATCACTTCCTTTATTCTACCACTTTAGATCTTCTGAGCACCAGAATACTAATCTACCTGGTTCATTTCCCACTTCTCCCTTATGAGGTACACAGCAGGCCTTCTGCCCTCCTCTCAGCTTCTTGGGGAACACCAGTGTGGCTACAGAGAAAAGGAGAGCTTTGCAAGGCATATTCTTATGCTATTTTTCTGCCTGGTCACATTAGCTTCTCTATGATCTACTATCTACAGGAGTATTTATGATAGTAAGCACTATGGCCAGTAAGAAATGTTTATGAGGTCAAGACAACATTTAAGATTAAATTCACCCAGAACCATAACTGGTCAGGATTTTTCCCTGTGTCTCAACCAAAGGTATCCCACTAATGTTACATAGGCTACTCCAAATTTGACAAATACAATTTTAAGAACATACATTAAATATCATTAACTTTGAATTTGCAAAACCTCAACAGAAAGGATACTTAAAGGCAAGAAGGTCAGTGGATATCTCAGTGTCATCAGTGGCATATGGTCCTGAATACACATCTTCATATGTATAGAAGAAGTTTTCCGGGATTTCCTTTTTTACCTCCTCAGGCCTTTTTTGTGGTTCTGAGGATACTTGACTACTATCTTGTTCTTCCAAATTGCCTTCTGCACCTCAGAAGTGGGAACATAACAGAAATTTATATTCACCATACATTTTGGGTTAGTTGCTGGTATTTGTATCTAACCATAAAAGGGAAGGGGTCACAGTTCTTCGCCTCCTTTGACAGAGCAATAAATACCCCATAGCTCAAAACAGGGGTCCTATCTCTTAGTAACTACTTGTCCTGAGACAGTCTGTAACAAACACTCCCTCAGGCTTTTAAAAATTTTACTGTCAGTATTCAAAACTGAAGAATTTAAACAAGAAAAATTTTGAGACCATTTGAAAAATACTGATTTTAAAACTTAAAGACTTACCAAAGCAGTTCAGTTTCGGTTTGCTGGATGTTTAGATCTCCACTTTAAAAACCAAACAAATTTGAAAGTGTCTTTACAGTAGCTACTGAATGCACACTGTTACACAAAACAGTTCATAAATCCACATATAATAGACCATCAGAAGACACCATCGTCCTCAAGAAAGCAAACTGCTATATGTGTGACCCAGAGTATTTCTTCACTGGATTGCAGTGCACAGTACCGTCAACTTGACTTCCAACTAGTCAAAAGCACTTGTTAAAAGTAGTTTCCAGTTGGATAAGTCAAGTTAAATCTATTTTGTAAGCATTTCATGCTGTCCTGACTGTTTTCTCTCCTAGGTGTGCCACAAAAAACAAGCAAAGGGGTCAGAGACCAGTCAGGCAAAGAGCAAAGTAAGCCAATTGAAAGGGAGCAGGAATACTCAATCACCATAACTGATTACAGTCTGAGGTGCTGTTCCTAATAATAACAGTGAAAAACAATGAAAGCTAGAAAGTACTGGGGGTTTTAAGTTTGTGCCAACATCTCCTCAGCAATGCTCTCAGTGTCTGATTCCACTTGGTCCCATTCTTCCTCCTGTTCCTCTGCACTGGTGATTCCTTTGAAACACTAGTTTTGTTTTCTTTTGCAAAGTATAACCAGGATCACCCTCTTAGGTATGAATTCCTTTGACTAATTTGCTCATACATGCCTATTAAGTAAATACATAGTTCTGCAGTAGTGAAAGAATCTCCTCTGTCCAATAACAGACTTCCTTCTGTTTAGCATTAAGTGTATAGAGAAGTTTGCTTCCAAAAAACAGTAATATAAAACTTAGGGGAAGGAAAGAAACACAACCTATAACAGGAAAAAGGTGTAATACGAAGATCAAACAAATGCCAGGAGTAATGCAGCTATGCATCAAAAAACCCTTCCAAAGTGGATTTGTTATTCATGCTACCTGGATCTAGTGTGTTAGATGACATGCAGGACACCTGAAATAGACACTGGACAGGCATTTCAAGATGAAAAATATGTTAAAAAGAAAAAAAAAGGTCTCTGACTGAGTCTGGTGGAGTTAAAAACCTGATTTCAGTATTAGCTACAGAGACAGGTCTAAGCAGCAAAAATTTTCAGGGGAGGGACTTTGTGAGCTGAGGCATAGCAGGAACGGCAGGCACAGTGCTTAGTCCAGAACTTCACTATGAACAGAGTAAAAATAATATTTGGCAACACCAAGAGCAGGAACTGGAGAGGAACACTTAGTAGTAAGAATGGGGTGAGGAGTGGAAGAAGCCAGAAGTTACTGTAGGTTCAGTATTGAAATCACAATATAACGGGGAAATACTCACCACCGGGATCTGCCTGTGCATCTTCTCCTGGCTCCTCATTGTCTCCCTCCTGTTCCATTGGAAAAGATGGATGTTCTCTCTCCCTGGCGGTGGTAAAGAGGAACCTTTAGTATTGTTTCCTTTATTTGCCATTTAGACCATTTCCATTTCCTCTCAAATGCTTTGAGATTCCCAAAGATGGCATTTGTCTTCTGCCTGTACACAAATATGGATAACCCAAAGATATATCCTACTTTGTAGAGTGAATTAATTGGCTCAGGTTTTAGGACTCCAGGCTCTGAACAAATTGCTACAGCAAGACTTTCATCAAATACTGTGTAACAGGGGGAACTGACAACTGATTCAAATGTCTTGAGCTACTCTTTAATATACTGGGGGGAGATGTGCTTTTGAGACAACAAGGCTATTCCTTCACCTTTCTGGTGGACTTCACAAAAATATCAGGAGACAGACATGCTGAGATCATCTAATATCTTGAATGGAAAAAAAAGCAAGAGAGATGAATCTTTAAGAAAAAAGGACTTAATTCAAAACATTTTATAATAATGGAAAACAAATTTTAAAAGTTAACACAGTAAAAAAAAAAATTAAACAGCTTAACAACACCCCTCCCTCATGTGATTTTCATCTTTCAGACTATCTTTTTCAGAGTGCTACAATTTTCACTAGGTACTATTGTCATCTGGAATGGAAAAGGTCCATATTTGTCATACAAAAACCAAACACATTGACCATTTTTACAAAAGTCTCAAAAAGAAGCAAAAAAGCATAAGCATTACTCTTACTTTAAATTTTTTCTGCCTTTTGATTTCTAATGTGTTCTCCATTTCCAAATGAAACACATTAAAATGTACATTGGAGTAACTTTGTATCAATATTACAGCATAAAAAAACTATCAGAAATCAGAAAATTCAGAAGTTCAATGTAAAGAAACATGAATATTCAGAATAAGAAATATGGCCAGGACGCAAGCAAATCTCTTCCTTTGTAATCATGACTTTGATACCACTACAAAGTCCCTAAAAATGCATTTCCTGTATCCAGCTTTGGGTCAGAATCCATTTGGAAAAAATATTTTGAGGAATTTCAGGCTTTTTCGATATTTCAGGAAAGGCAAAGTGTCCTAACATAATGGCACCCGTGAGAAGGACAAGGAGGACAAAGAAATATTTTAGGCATCTCACTCTTGTTATATACTCAATCTTCACCCAAAGGTTCTGAGTATCTGCCAGAAACCGATTTTCCTGCATAATTTCACGTAAGAATTACAAATGAGCTTTTATCCCCTCGGAGTGCTGAGGAAAACTTGAAAATAGACAAGCAGAAAGTTTTACATTTAGAAAACAAATGAAAAGAAAACAATTGCAATATATCTCAATATATTTAAATGAAATTCATGAGTTTTTAATGGGGTAACACCACTGATACCACTGAAGTTGCAGAAATAGTTATAGACTATTTGCATAAATAGATAGTGGAGTGTTCAGAGACCTGAATTCTAATTCCAAACCCAGTAATGACGTGTACCATTTGTATCAGCCATTTCACCTCTGGCTGTCTCAGTTACCTCCTGTGAAAAATTAGATAATAATACTCACCCATCTTAGCAAAGTGTTTTGATATCCATGGAGAAAAGAGCTATAAAATTTCAAATTATTGTAACTAATTAGCAATCATTTATCTTCTAAAAATTAAGACTATCATAGTTTTCATTATAAATTAATTCCTGTCTGGAAAATGCTTTAGGCTGAAAGAGGATATGAACATTTCTGCTTGTGTTGATATCTGGGTTTCTAGTTATAGAAAGATACTGCAGTGTCCACTGTGCACATTTTTGTGATGGCATTCAAGCACTGTGTCAAAGAAAATTTTGAATTTAAGGACTCAGAAGAGGCTCAGGGGGATAACGTGTCTACTTTGGCTGCAGACTCTGGGATTCATGAGTTGGCTGACCCAAAAAACTCTTGTGCAGGCTCACCATGACAAAAGCATGCATCTCTCAGAATGTTGGTTTTATTTTCCTGGGGGGGTTTGGCAGGGTTTTTTGAGACAGATTTCCTAAATCAGAAAAATTTAAGCCTTGATACTGAAAATTGAGAGGGTGACAAGTAGAACTGGTGTGACAAGTCTACAGGAAAAAACACAAGTTAGTAATCATAATTTTTCTGCCACTGCCTGCCCAGAGCAGTCTGTTTTCCCCTAGTCCTAGTAAATCAAGACACTGACTTGAAATACTGTACCAGATCCACATCAGTGTCATCATTTCCAAGAACTCAGCCAGGACCAAATTCAGGTTATCCTTATTTCAGTGGACAGTGCTACAAGCTGTGAATTTCAGCAAAATTCATTTTCTTTCAAATTGTGTTCATTCAGGTATATTCAAAAATATTCAGTTCATTTGAAACTAAGTTATTTCTAAACTTCAGTTATTTCAAAACTAAGATTTTTTAATCAATTTTGCTGCCACACACAATCTTTATATATGGGAGCCTCTCAAAAATTCTCAGTAAATTTGGACATCAAGTGATTTCTCGTCTCAGACAATTGTCTCATTTATTCAAAATACAGCATAATTAAATCAAATGGGTGTTTATTTTCTAACACATAAACAAATTCAGTGAGATGACACCACTTTCTTTCTATTTTGTCATCCTATACTTTTCTTCTTTCCAGAAAAAAAGATGTTTAAATGTGTAAGCCTCATAAATGCAGTTCCTGCCTTCATAAACCCTGTGAGTGACACTTCAACTGCATAAAATACATGAAATTAAATAATGATCAAAATGCAGCCTACAGTTTTACTTTAGAAAACAGAACATATCTAACAGTTATTTTAAGCTGTCTTGCCTCACCATTAACTGTTTAGGTGTGCTTAAATGACATCACCCATCAGCTTTTACATCCACAGAAGAGTGATAACCAGTTCTGTCCACTAATTCAGGATATGTAGAAATAGGGAACTATTACTGCAGAATAAAACTGCAGTGCTATTAGTACCAGCAGTAAGCAAGAGATTAAAAAATTATCTCTATATTGTGCTACTTCTGCAGGATTTTTTTTTTGTTCATTCCAAAATGTGTTATTTTTTTTGTAGAAAAGCTTTACCCATGGGTGGGCTTTGGGGAAAAAAAAAAGGACACTTGATCTTTTCTTCAAGAGAGGTTGTATGTTATTCCTTTAGTTGTTTTCATTCCACATGAAGGAACTCAAGTTTGTCCCAAGGCTTCCAATCCTGACTCCTCCTAGCACCGCACTACGAGCCTTCCAGGCTACACTCTCTGCTCTTTCTGACCTGGGGGTAGCACTGGTCTAAAACACAGCTGCAGCATTTGGGTGTCGTGAGGGGTGTCTGCCATGATCAACTCCATACTGATCATCTCTTCCAGGGTGAGGCATGCTCTTTGAGTCTAGCTCTGCTTTGGATGTGTCAGGCTTCTTCCCATCTGCCAAGTCCTGTTCCTTTAACTCACTTTCAAATACGGTCTTCTCAGCACTTCTTCCTGAATCTTTCATTTCTTTTTGAAAAACAGCAGACCATCGACCAAGTCTCTCAGCACTCCTTTTGGCTTTAGGACCACAACTGAGTACATCAGCAATTTACAGGGCTGCTGCTGAGTGCAAAAATGTACAAACAGGAAAGTCTTGCAAAACTTATTTTCATTAAAAAAAAAAATAAAGTCTTTTAGTGCTTATATACAGGAAGAAAATTATCCAAGTGTAAATCAGGCATAGAAACCAGTGCTGTCTCTATACCATTACCTATCAGCATTACTAGAAAATTAGTAATAAAAGTCAGTTTAGGCAATCAACCCAAGATTCCAAGGAAAAAAAATGTACAAGAGAATATGGCTGCTCTTACAACAGCTTGAAGACTTGAGAGCAAGGAGAATAACAGAGGATATCAATTCTCACAGCAGTTAAGCATATAAATTATTTACTAGTCAGAGACTGAGACAGGAAGTATAAAGCTACAAAGCAGGATCTAGACACATCATCTTTATCACAGCCCCATCTCTTCTCCCTCATCAGAGAGAGAAAAGACATGGACCAGAGCCCTGCTATTGTTTTCCTCATTATTACTTTGTTGCACACATGCAGAGTATTTTCCTATTTAATTAGGAGAAATAAATCTAACTCTAATTTCCAATCTTACACCTAAAGCAACCCTTTGTATGATCCACTTATCCTAGCCCTGCCACATGCAAGCAAAAGTTTCAAGTCTCTTAAAGCCTGCCCTGTGAATAAAGGTTACCGTGTTTTTACTAAGCAGAAACGGGAGCAGGTGACATCACCAGTTACTTATTAACTTAGAGCATAAAGAAAAAATCATAAAAATGAGTATGAGAGCAGTGCCACAAATGCAACGGGCAATGAAATCAACATGGTGAAGAAAACGCAACAAATCCCACATTTCAGATGAAGTAGACAGATGGTCTATCCCTGCTGAAGGACACTTATTCCTGTTCAGCGGGGATAGCAGAGGGCAGGCAGGGAGGGCAGGGGAGGGACTCTCAGCGGGGCCATGGGGAGGGTGCGGGCACAGAGGGGCCCCGGGGGGCTCAGCAGCTGCGGGGGCGTGAGGAGCGGAGCTACCGGGGACAGCCCACGGCACCCGGGCGCCCGCCGGGGGCGGCTGTGCCCGGAGCGGCCGCGGCCTCCCCTCAGCCCCGGGTACCTGGGACCGCTCCGCCGCCGCCGTCCCGTCTCCAGGCAACCGCAGCGGCGGCGCAGCGCCCCGGGAGCGGGGCCAGCGGGCGGGTCCGCGGCGCTACCGGGCCAATTACAGGGGCTAGTGGGTGTTTTACTTTGGGCTGTTGGGGTTTTTTCTTTAAAGTAACCTCTGCTTTGGCCGCGGTTGCGGGCCTTTCAGAACTCAGCGGGAAAAATAAATTAGCGACAGGACGAGAGGACACAGTGTTGAGCCGCGCCAGGGAAGGTTTAGGTTGGACATCAGGAAGAATTTCTTCACAGAAGGGATGATTAGATATTGGAATGGGCTGCTAGGGAGGTGGTGGGATCACTGTCCTCGGTGGTGTTTAAGAAAAGACTAGACGTGGCGCTCAGTGCTCTGGTGTAGTTGACATGGCGGTGTTCGGTCACAGGCTGGACTCGATGATCTCGGATTCCAACCTAACCGATTCTGAGATTCTGTGAATTCCCCAGACGTTCTTCCCGCCCGAAGTTCGAAGCGTGCGCTCCCGTGTGCCCCTCGCTTGGGGCGCGCTGCCCCAGGCGGCGCAGCTCGGGCGAAACCTCGTGTCTGTGCCCGTAACTTCCCATACACCTGTGTGCTCAGGACACACACATATAAAATATTGATACAATAAATATGTGTTGTGGAATATATACTTTTCATTTTACATATACATATATTTAAAGCAGTTTCTGAAGCTGGCGGCTGGTCCGCCCGCAGGGCTCTCCCGAGCTGGGTTCAAAGCCGTGCGGAGACGAGTTTCGCTCCCCAAAGGTGCGGCTGACCTCTCTCCTAGGAGGAAGTGGCCTCCTGCTTCCTGGCAGGCTCCAGTATCGGTCGCGTGCGACCAGCTCGGCTGGGACCTGGGCGCTGGGCACGGACACGGGGGCGATCCACTTTGGTCTCTCGCAAGCGCCCGCCCGAACTTTTGCTGCCGGCTCAGCAGCCCCAACCTCTTGGGGGTCTGGGGTAGCTGCAGTGCTGCTGCACCTGCTGGGTACCTGGTCGGGTGGGGAGCAGGAGCTCACCTCCGTGCCCACGGGCGGCCTTCAGTCAGCAGAGTTCTCTCTGCCAAGCTTTGAGTTGCCTGATAGCTTCTAACCTCCTCTTGGAAATAAAGTGATCGTTTCATTTCCTGGATGCCTGGGTCTTGGCTGATGATCGGCTTTAAATACTGAAGTTGGGTTTTTCACAGACAACCAGTGAAGGAAGCAAAAAAAGTATGGAGGGTATGCTTGTTTATTGTCTTGCTTGAAGCCGTGTTCCTGGGAGATGCCCTAGCCAAAACTTGGCTACACTGGCTCCAGAGGTTCATGTCTTCACTGCAAAGCCATAGATGTAGCCAAAACGTACTAGTTTGGTAGTGTCCATATTTGTTCTTTCTAACCAGGATAAGAAAGATAGTGTCCTGCAGTGCAGTAATGCAGTCCAAGTTTAGGAACCAGCCTGAATTTCACAATTTTTCCATTTTCATGGAGGAGGTTAGTAAGAAACATTGGACATGCAGCGACATATGAGTGTTCTCGGGGGGGGGAACAGTAGGTTTTCAACCTCTTTAGAAAGTAAGGAACTTACCTTTCAACACTGGCTGTTTTGCAGAACAGAGGTAATGAGAAAGCATCCCTTCCATAAAGAGATGTGGGTTTTGTTAGTAAAAAGCACATAGTGATTTTGAGTGTTTTATTCTTGCCAGAGAGATGCTGTTGTAGGAAATCCATGGAAAACGTTCTGTTCCCATGAGGCTGGACAAGTCAGAATTCATATGGGGTTTCATTTAATTGCCACTGAGATGAAGGTTTTGCCAATATTGAGAGTTTGAATTGGTTTCTTGTGATTTTCTGCATTAAGATCCCAGAGTCAGCTATTTCACAATGAAAGCTGAAACAAGATGTGTTGAACTACAGTGCTTTTCAATAAGAGCAACTGTAACTACCTGTCAGCAGGCTGGACCTTGCTGTGCCACAGCATTGTAAAAACTTGTTTTATNATCCCCGGGCGGAGGAGGAGGAGGAGAGCGCGCCATGGCCCCGCGCGGGCGCTGCCGGTGGGCGCTGCTGCTGGCCTGGCTGCCGGCCGGTGAGTGCGGCCCGGGGCTCGCTGCCCCCTCCGGGCCCCCGGCCCGCCCTGCCCCGGGACACCCCCGCGGCGCTGGGGCCGGGACTCGGGAGGCGCCCTCGGATTTCGCCCGGGGTTAAGGTGGTGTGGGGTCGGAGGAGCGGCGGCGGCCCCGCGGGGAGGGGAAGGGGCGGCCCGGTNTCGTTTCATTTCCTGGATGCCTGGGTCTTGGCTGATGATCGGCTTTAAATACTGAAGTTGGGTTTTTCACAGACAACCAGTGAAGGAAGCAAAAAAAGTATGGAGGGTATGCTTGTTTATTGTCTTGCTTGAAGCCGTGTTCCTGGGAGATGCCCTAGCCAAAACTTGGCTACACTGGCTCCAGAGGTTCATGTCTTCACTGCAAAGCCATAGATGTAGCCAAAACGTACTAGTTTGGTAGTGTCCATATTTGTTCTTTCTAACCAGGATAAGAAAGATAGTGTCCTGCAGTGCAGTAATGCAGTCCAAGTTTAGGAACCAGCCTGAATTTCACAATTTTTCCATTTTCATGGAGGAGGTTAGTAAGAAACATTGGACATGCAGCGACATATGAGTGTTCTCGGGGGGGGAACAGTAGGTTTTCAACCTCTTTAGAAAGTAAGGAACTTACCTTTCAACACTGGCTGTTTTGCAGAACAGAGGTAATGAGAAAGCATCCCTTCCATAAAGAGATGTGGGTTTTGTTAGTAAAAAGCACATAGTGATTTTGAGTGTTTTATTCTTGCCAGAGAGATGCTGTTGTAGGAAATCCATGGAAAACGTTCTGTTCCCATGAGGCTGGACAAGTCAGAATTCATATGGGGTTTCATTTAATTGCCACTGAGATGAAGGTTTTGCCAATATTGAGAGTTTGAATTGGTTTCTTGTGATTTTCTGCATTAAGATCCCAGAGTCAGCTATTTCACAATGAAAGCTGAAACAAGATGTGTTGAACTACAGTGCTTTTCAATAAGAGCAACTGTAACTACCTGTCAGCAGGCTGGACCTTGCTGTGCCACAGCATTGTAAAAACTTGTTTTATCTAGAGGTTTGCACAGCTGCTGGTGTTTCTGTGTTTAAGTGCATGTGTGTGTATCTTCTTTTTGAGAAAAGCCTTGGATTCAGGATTTGCCCTGGCCCTCTCTATGTTTGTCTGGTATTCTTAAGGCAAATGAGTTCACTCTGCCTGTGCTTTCAGTTGGCTTTCAGGGTGTCCCATTTCAAACCAGAAACTGAGCAGGTACAGCACTGACAATACCCTACTGCAGAATGACTTGTTGAGGCAGCATTGCACCTCTGCAGCATCTTTTCCACAGTGTGGAAGCTGTGTGAGTTCGTATTTGCCTCGATTGTAGTGTGGAAGAGCAGCCTAAGAGGACATTGAATGATGCTTGACAGAGGATGATGTTTGCAGTTGTGGTCCAGATGTTACTACATAGTAGCAATTTTTTCTCTTGCTCTCATCCTGAAAACATGGAGTAGAGGGAAAATCTTTGAATATATGATAAAAACCGAGTGTTGGTTCGTAGAGAGAAATTGGTACCTTCAAGCCTCCCACTTTCCTTCCCCCTTTCCTGCTGTCATGCTCCCCAGTTAAGGAGCAACTAGCATAGCACTGCAATCCCTGCCTGCTTCTCTGGCATCTCCTCCAAAAAGGGCATCCCACACTTGCCCTGCACTGTTTGTATTCCCTTATCAAAGGCAACTGGTGATAACTTTGCTATTGTTAATGACAAGCACAACTTACTGTACTATCAAAGTTTAAATAAGATAGAGATGTTTCTGGAGTATAGCTAAACTACAGCTTATGAGGAACTTTGTAAAACCTCCCTGAGTGTGTTCAGCTGCTTGGATAGAAAGTGCTGTGGAGGTTGTTAGGATGAGTACATAACAAATACATAACGATAGCTTAATTAAAAAGGAAAAAAGGGGGTAATTGATGTGTGCTGTTCTGAAGTGGTGATAAACAATTAACTGCAGTGCTACAGACTGCAAGTTGTATTGTCTTAATCCTGGTCACCACCAGATAACATTCTGATGAGTGTCTTAGCAAGACCTTGATAAAATTCATTTGGTGTTTATACGAACATATGGCGCTGCAGAACTTTTGTGGTTAGGATTAAAAGCCGTGAGAGTCCCATCCCATGTGCTTCTGGGAGAGTTTTCCCCATGCAGAAGGAGAACACAGAGTGATATGCTGCATGATGGCTACTCATGCTTTGGAGAAAATAATTCAGTCCGTAAGGTGAGCCAATGAAGCTTTCTTCTGTCAGGGAAAGATGGATCTCCTGTTCTGACCAGGGTTTGTAACCCTGGAAGACTTCACTGGAGGGCCTGGGAGGTGTATTGGTGCAGGTCCTGGGTGGGGCCAAAGGAGATGTACTTGGATCATTGGTCTACTGCAGATGGTGTGATGGGAGACCTGAGGAGTCTGTGGGCTGACAGCCTCCTGTGTTCTTGTTTGCAGGTTGCCTCTCCCTCCTGGTGACAGTGCAGGATGCTGAGCGCTACACCACCTTATTTGCCACTGTCATCCTCAAGTGTGACTACAGCACCTCAGCGCAGCTGCAGGACGTGGTGGTGACCTGGCGCTTCAAATCCTTCTGCAAGGACCCCATCTTTGACTACTACTCAGCCTGTAAGTGTCAGGCTCGTCTTCCAAGGAGTCCCCCCTCAAATGGGAAGAAAGGGGAAGGTAGACGCACTGGGGTAGTACAGGCTTTTGACCACTTCCTATGCAAAAACCAGGTGGTGGCATTTCCCTGCACTCCAAGGAAGTACAGGTCATGACTGTGATTTCCTCTGAAATGTCAAGGCCTTATGAGATTGTAGAAATTCCATCCAAAGCAGCTCTTTTGTCCTCCTTGTCATCGACTCAGAATGCAGGGCAGTTCAGCCATGGTTGATACAAGTCAATCTTGGCAGCCCCACCTTATGCTTCAGTATGTTTGAAAGCAAGGGCCCTGCAACAAGTGGGCTTTAGGATTCCATGGCGGACCTGTGGTTGGAGCTGTGACCAGATGTTACTGATTTTAGGTTATAGAAGAAACACATGCATTCTGGAGGGCATGAAGACTTCTAACTAATAACATTTAGTAGTGATGGGAGCACTTCATGTGCAGACATTCTGGTGTGGGCAGCCTTAATTCAGGGGTGTTTAATATGGTACACAAACTGCATCCCAGGATAACCACTTGGTCAAAAAGAGTGATGATCCCACTAGGTTTAGTGTTGGTGTGGCCTCACCTGCAGTATTGTGTGGAGTTCTGGGTCCCAGGATTTAAGGATATTATGATACTTGAATGCATCCAGAGGAGGGCAACAAAGATGATAAAAGGCCTGGAAGACACATCCTGTGATGAGCAGCTAAGAACTTTGGGCTTGTCTAGTTCAGGAAAAAGGAGACTGAGGGCTGACCTCATTGCTCTCTACAGCTTCTTGAGAAGGGGAAGTAAAGAGGGAGGTACTGTTCTTTTCTCCTGGTATCCAGTGATAGAATGTGTGGGAACGGCTCAAAACTACATCAGAGGAAGTTCAGACTGGACGCTAGTGAGCATTTCTTTGAGGGAGTGGTCAAGCACAGGAACAGCTTCTTAGGCTGGTGATGGAGGCCCTAAGCCTGGTGGTGTTTAAGAAGCATTTGGACAGTGCTCTTAATAAGATACTTTACATATCGGTCAATTCTGAAGTGATCAGACAGTTGGACTAGATAAGCTTTGTAGGTCCCTGCCAACTGAACTATTCTGTTCTGTTCTATTCTTTGTAAACACTGCAGAATGTTTAAGTGGCCAGCCAAAGCATAACTGTACACTTCGAACTGAGCTCACAGTGGGTGCTTGGTGCCCAAACTCTCCTTTATGCAGTCTAGATGGGTTGGGTAGGCATGTTACCAAGTGCTCTACAGCCTAGTCCCCAAGCAGGTGGGTCCTTGGCTCAGCTGATCCCAGCATAATGTGAGTGCTTTTAGCCCAGGCTCAAGCTAAGAGTCCCCAAAAGGGACTTTGTGCTCTGTTTTAGGTACAGCAGTGGAAGAGGCTTTGTCAAACCTTCTGCTCATCTCTCTTCACTGTAAGCCCTTTACAGAAAATGCTGACTGAATCACCTGTCTCCCCAAATCTCAGCTCCCAAATACTTGGAAATTCAATGTTGGTTTATGATGTGAGTCTGTCAGGAGAGTATTGTACAGAAATTGCCTCTAGTCCTCCATTAATTCTGTTGTGTGTCTTTACACTTAATCCTTAGCTGGAGTCAGATGATGGATTACTTTCTGTCTTTATGAGCTCCACAACATGTAATGGGTTACAGGAGGGAAAGAGAGGCATCCCATAGAGCAGTTCATTTATGTCTGGAGATTTTGGTAGATAAGCACCCTTTTGTTTTAGTTCTAGTACTCTTGGGTGTTTTATGATTTTTTTCCTTTCAGCTTCATACTGAGAGCTGCCTTCCAGCCTACCACCATTAGCTTCTTTCTACTGTTGTTCTTTCAGTTGTGAGTACAGGAGGCATCTCCTCTGCAGCTCCTGCATTCTCAAAATCTCTGCCATTCCTGTGGCTCTACCTCTGTTTGTTTTTGAGTACTCCAAAGCAACTTACTGGTTTGAAGCCATGTTTTGTATTGCTAAACCAAAGCAATTGCACACATGTACTCAAGAGTTTCTTTACTGCTCACAAGAGGATAGAAATCAGTCTTTTGAAATAACATTTGACTTCTCTTATGATGTGTTTTTGTAGCATACCAGGCTGGTTTAGCCCTTGGCCAGGACCCCTCTGACGACTGCAATGACAGCCAGCGGAAGGTGCGCATTGTCATCCAGAAATTTGGGCAGAAAGACCCTGTGCTGGGCATCGACTACCAGCAGCGAAAGATCACCATACAGAACCGTGAGTGACCTCCCAGGCAGGCAACTATCCAATATCTGGGTCTGCTAAGTGAAGAGAAGCATATACATGGCTTATGTCATCTGTAGCTTACATACTCCATATGGCAGTGGAATAAGAGCAGGAAGGGCCCTGTCCCCAGCTGGCCTGAGGGTGTTGGAGGCACAACAACCTAAGGCTGAGCTGAGGATGCCAGAGCATTTTGCTGAGGAGCACAACAGCTGAGGAGCTCAGAGGCTAGCAAACAGTTCATTCTTCCAAGTACTGCATAATTGTCCAGGTGTATTATATGTTCCCTGCTGCCCATGGCGCAATAGATACTGCTCCTGCCAGAAGAGCTATTGGGATTGCTGACCTAACAGGGACAGTGATCTGTGCTCCAAAACCAGTAGGGTTGGCTTCCAACAAGACAGAAAACACAGACTGGCAGTGAATGCTGTTTATAGGAGTTCTCAGTGGACTCAAGTGGGATTGTTTGAAGGTGATGGTTATGCTTGGGAAGAGGGGAGATGTGTCAGCTGCAGGCAGAGGGCTCTTTTCAGGTGGAGCCTGAAAGTAGCGTCTTTCAGTCAAAATAGCCCACTGACCTCTCAGTCCCTCTCCCACAGGAGCAGACCTTGTCATCAGTGAGGTCATGTGGTGGGACCATGGCATGTACTACTGCACTGTGGAAGCACCAGGAGACACTTCAGGTGATGCGGACAAAGAAGTTAAGCTGATTGTTCTCCGTAAGTGCCTGTGCTTTGTTGCCAAGATATCTCCTCCTGTTCTCTTCTTCTCTACCCCAAGATATCTCCAGCAGTGGAGAGGTGCTCAGTAACTTACCATGGCCAGATACATCAGGATCAATCCTTCTTCTCTCTCCTTACTTCCCACAGACTGGCTCACAGTACTCCTCATCATTCTTGGTGGCCTCCTCCTCCTTCTGCTGATTGGGATATGCTGGTGCCAGTGCTGCCCCCAGTATTGCTGCTGCCACCTCCAGTGTGGCTGCTGTCCAACACGGTGCTGCTGCAATCAGAAAGGTGAGGTTCAAGCAAATGTGCATCTATCTATGGCTTCTGTCAAGACAAAAGCTTGGCTGGGAGCTTTCTGAGCTCCACTTTCTCCCTTCTGCTTAGCATCCATATAAACTGAGACAGTTCTTTGACCAGTGTGACCTCCATGACCAGCTAATCTGAAATTAGAGGAGAGGATCTAGGATACATGGAATCTGTCTTGCTCCTTTGTGTCCCGCTATCAGAAGTTTCTCCTTGCTCACACCTTGTTAGCAGCTTCTCTCACACCATCCAGGGCACAATCAGTTCCCTTGTCTGAGGAGCTCAGGACTTTTCTTTCCTGTCTTGTGGTTCATATGCCTGTGTATATGAGAAAAGCAAGCAAATGCCTTGGTACTACTCTCCAAACTAGCCGTATTTTCAAGTATGTTGCTCTGAGAGGAATTACATAAAAATTGGAATTTTTTTATCTGCATGTTTTCTTCAGAGCTCTTCCTTCTACAAGAAAAAGGTTTTGTTTGGTTTTCTTTGGGGAAGGAAGTGAGAAGAAAGTAGAGAAAGATGGTCTCTTGCTGGTAAGCCCTGCAAGTGCATTCTGAAGTTTTGAGGGTCAAAAGAAACTTTATTGTGTTTGTTTTTAGCAGTAGTAAAGTTTCTGCATCCAGACCGTGTTCATTTAATAAGGCCACTGTTTGCATTTTGGCTGTTAAGTTCATATAACCTCTGATTCCTGTAACTGAAACTTACTTAGCAACAGGTAGACTAGTCCTCCTGAAGCTTACACAGTCTGACAGTAACAAATACAACAAATAAGTTTATTTGTCATGAAATCACCAGATTCTTACCCAGATGCTACAAGGAGAATATTTATGAACAAGGAGCTCTGTTTCAGGTTTACCTTTACTTTCAAAACAGCTATTTAGTATACCTTGGGCGTTAGTAAGCTGTGAGAGTTTTAGATTTGAGCTTAATTTGCTTATCCCTTGCAAAGAGTGAACAGAACATCCCTTTTATTGCTAAAAATAAAACAAAACAGCTTTACAGGTTGTCATGTAAAATGTGTAGCGTTGAGGAGGCTTTGGAAATTTGGCTGAAAAATTAGTTTCTGTGAAGAGAGAGAGAGGTGATGGAGATGAGAGACTCACACCTCCAGAATTCCTAGTTCTGAGCTAAAAAGAGATTTAGAGTTTGTGTGAGCTCCATTCTGTTTTTCTGTGCTGCAGATTTTAGCTGACTCCAGACTGCTGCTGTTATTTCCTGCCTCCTGCTAAAGAGGAGGGATTCTTGCAGGGCTCTCTAAACCTCTCTGTTTTCATGAGAGAAGGTACAGACAAGTCCAGCCTCCTTGACTGGATGCTGGATTCTGTGTCTGTAATTTCCATCCAAGCTGCCTGCCCTCTTTATCTACTTTGCAAAGGATCCATGTGCCTGCTCCTCTCCTCTAATACAGGTTCTCTTCACTTCATCCTGCCTCTGACTTACTTTTCTTGCGCTCCAAGAAGTGAACTGGAGGCCTTAAAAAACACGAGAAGATAGCTTCAGGGGACATCTTAAAAACAATGCTGAGGAATAACATTCCACACAGCTGAAGAGGAGGCAGAAATCCTCACCTGTTGTACAATCACAGTGTGAGTGCTTCCTTCCCGGTTGTTGGCCACTAGAGGACAGCGTGGATCTGCTGAACAGTCTGAGGTGCCAGTGAGGCAGGATAATCCTGGGTGCTGTGAATCACGCCATTAACTAACATGGGTTTGAACAGAGCAATAAAAGAACTGCATTGTTTGAGTAATTCAGGATTGATGTACAGAAATATTAGACATGCCCCAGGAGCAAGCCAATTACATTCCCCACAGAAAGCTCTGAAAAAAGCCCGTCAGGGTAAATATACGTATGACCTCCTTCTGGTCCTATTAGTTCCTTTTCTACTGTGGACTTCTTCCAGTAATGAATCAGGGAAAAATACGATATACTTGCACCTGGGTCTCACTAAGTTGGAAAATATTTTATTTTTATAATTGGCCCAGCAGCTGTTAAAGTCTGTCAAAGGTGAAGAACAGATTTTTCCAACAGAGAGTAAATGGAGGGAACAACACAACATCCTGGCAAAGCAGGTAGGAGTTTTGGAATTAGGGTGAATATGACCTTCCTCAGATAAATATGTTCACTTTAAAAAGATCTGTAACTTCCATATTGCAGATGGGGAATCAGACTATATAACGAATTCAAATTGGAAGGCAAAGTATCTGGGGAAGGAAGAAGGGCTGATGGTAGTGAAGGAAGACCAGGGCTGATTCTGGATTTGTTCAGCTGTAGGGATAGATCAGAAAATGACAGGAACAGGATGACTTTGGTCCTAGTGACAGCTTTCTTGCCTTAAGAGGGAGAATGCTAAGCAGGTATGCCCACAGATGCTGGACCTCTTACTCCTCATGCACTCAGCAGGCTCTAGGACATTCTCAAGGTAATAACTGGAGGAATGGGAGAGGGAGAGATAAGGCCTTCTCCTTCTATTTTTCCCTTTTCTTTGTATTCCTTCTCTCATCCTCTAAGTTTGAACAGAAACTGGAAGGAAATCCCTTGGGCCAAAAAAAAAAAAAAAAAAAGAAGCAAGTTTGACATAAAGTTCTTGGAAGCTGCTACTTCAGGCCACACAGCTTTGAAGATATCAGATTATTAGGATTAAAACCCCTGAAATTTCCAGCTTTGTAGTTCCCTCTGGTTGAAGCCAGACTGAGGAGGGGGAGGGATTTTGCAGTGGAGAATGAAGTGGAGTTCCATGAACTGTGAAGAAAAGGAAGGATGAGTGGAGAGGCATGGTCAGTCCTTCTTTTGCTGCCAGTGATGCTCTGGATAAGTCCAGTGAAACAGCTGAAGGTGGACATGTTTAATAACTGGAGTGCTACCTAAAGTGGAGAGCTCAGTCCCAAAGAGCATGCAGTCTAAATGCTGCCTGCTGCAGTGAATGAACCCAGGGGACAGAATTAATTGAAGCTTAGCTGCAGCCTGGTTTCTTAAAGAAGCAAATCGTATGCAGTCAACTTGTCTGTCTATCCCTTGTCTCTTTCCCTCCAATAGCTTTTAATTTCATCAGACAACTTCAGCCAGATTTATTAGAGGGATGAAAGTCTCAAAGGCAATTATGTTCCTATCTCGTTTTTGAACTGTAACGTTCTGTTCATGCCTGACCAGACAAGAGGCTGCAGTAAAACCCTGCTGCTTCTGAAACTCCAGGAAAGCCATAAAAGAGAAATTTTGCAAAGGCGCTGTTGCTGAAAAGCTTCACCCAGGAATGACAGACGAACCAGGCTTTGTAAGGTCAGGGACTTGCAGAATTTACTAGCTTGTAAACCTAAGTTTTGGTTATTTGTGGTAGAAGAAGTAAGTTTCTGTAAGATGTTTTTAGGTATTTCCCCAAAAGAAGCAGCAATGAGCTGTGGTTTTGAAGGTAAATATAGTGAGCTTGTCTGTGTAGAGGAGGAGAGCTAGAAATGCTGAAAAAAGGGAAGTGAAATTGGAGTCTGACCCCATGAATAGGGATCTGGAGTTAGCAGTGGTGGAAACCCTGTGAAAGAGAGAAATTTCCACTGTTTGCTCTTTTGGCACTCTGGACATTGCTGTTGAGAACAGGAAATTTAGTTTGTTCACCAGTTTGACCACACTGTCTTAAGTGTTAATTTTAGTCATTCTGAGGTAAATTATGGAGTGACAAGAAGAGTGGTCAAAAGACTAGAAAGGGAAAAGCTGGACAGGGCACCTCTGAGTGCCCTCTTTGTGAAACAGAGAGAAAATGATGAAGTATAGAGTGGAAAATATGATCTGGACAGAACCCACATAATGGTGGCAAGGAAAGGTCTCATTTAGGGGGAAATCAAAGCCAAAAGGGGAAAGGACCAATGATGAGCTGAAAGAATTTTAAGAGAGAGAAACCATTGCATGTCTTGCTGTATGAAACATTATTTCCCACCTTTCTGCAACTGTACTCATAATGACAGGGCAAGTAGAAGTCTTAACTTGGTTATGTGCTGCGTACTTAATCATAGTGTTATTTGTTCCCAGTTGCTGGGACTGGATTCAGAATGTTAGACAAGAAAGCTTTTCTTCTGTTTTAGGTACTTTTTTGAAGATGTACAACTTCGTACTGGAATTTCCTGTGCTCTGTTTTACCTTTGTCATAGGGTGGAGAGAGATTTTAATTTTGTGAACTACCTGTATACAAAGGCTACAGCCTGTGAAGCAAAATGGTGTGTGATCTGCAAGCTGTGCCCTCTGGACAGGTGCTGTAAGCTTTCTTTTTCTTTTACAGTACTGGAACGGCACCGGTTCATGAAGCGGGCTCAGGCACTTGCACCTTGGTTATCACCCAACATGTTCTACGGAGCTGGTGACAGGAACTCAAAACATTCCTCTTACCAGCTCAACCCTCTACTGCAACAAGGTGAGACCATGGGCATCATTTCAGAGGGAAATCAGGATGAGAAACAGGTAACTTCTTTGGGAAGTTCGGCATTGAGGCTTTAGCCTCTCTACCAGAAAAGAGAGAAGGATGTTCCTAGCATGATTACATGTCCTAGAATGACAGCTCTGCCACATCTGCAGTGCACCACAGACTTGTCTGGGTGTGTAAAATCAACCTGTTATCTTAAGTGTCTTTCTGGGCTTGGTGCTGGGTGAAGCAGTTTAACACTAACTAAGGTGTATCTGTGCTACACCCCAGCAACTGCAGGGTAAATATACCTAGCTTATCTTGCTTTGTGTGGCACAGGAGGGTACTGTCTCTTTGTTCTGCTGTGCTGGTCACGGTCAACTCCTTATAGCCAAAGCTGACATGACAAGTGAGGTGCAGTTTGTTTGAGTTCTTATCAAATGTCTAGTCTTCAAATGATTAAGGGCAAACTGCCTTCTGTGCAACAGATCTAGCCTGCATGCAGCAAAAAATGCAGGACTCTTTAATGAACCGGGAAGAATTTTCTTCTCCATTTGCTACTTATATCTGTACATACATGTGTGCATATATACGCATATGTATAAAAATTCTCTTTTTTTATTTTCTTTTTCTTTTGCAACATTTCTTCCAGTTCAAGGAAATATAAAAGGAAATGCTACAATCTTTCTCTGATTATTTGTAAATAAAATATGGTATCAGTGCTGTAGGGAAAAAAAAATCCTCTAAATACACAGACTATATTTCCAGGTGTGCTGGACTTCTTACCTCTGCACTGCCTAAACCATGTTAGATCATGCTGCAGTTTATTAGTTACTACTCTTTGCACCATACCTCGTTTGGTATGTGCTGGTTGTGGTGCCTAAGACTTGTGCAGCTCTTGCAATGAGGTAGAGCAGGAGAAGAGAAGGAACTCAGCCAGGATGATGAGTGCAGAAGAGCCCTCTCTTCAGTGTTTTCTCTTGACTTGCTGCGTTCTCCTGTGTTTTTATCCTTAGATGTATCTCTGCAGAACAGTCTTCCGCTGGTGCAGCCACAAGCTCAGCTTTCCCGTAACAACGGTGTTTTGGACTACCTGGAGTCTGAAATCCAAAACCTGAACATGCCCCAGCTGCGGCCACCCTCCCACCAGCGGCAGGCTGTGCAGCCCAGCTTGCTGTCCTCGCTGGGCTCTGACATCGTGCCACCTCCTCTCAGCGACCACATCTCCTCCATCCACGGGAGCAGCAACTCCTCGCGGCCACAAAGAGCTGCCCGCACCCCCAGGCCCTGGGACTCTGCAGCAGAGGACAGAAGAGAAAACCGGAGGTGGCCCTTGCCTTCCAGTGGGGATTCTCATTCCAGCTACAGTCAGGAGCCCTGGGACAGGCAGCGAGAGGATCATCCTCAGAGGCAGAGGACAGGTGGCTACAATGGCAGGCCCCAGCACTCCAGACGGGATGTATCACCCCTGCGCCAGGCTGAGAGGGGCAGGAGCAGCCACAGTTTCTATCCGGAGGAGGCCAAGGAGCGCTCCAGCCACCATCGCGGTGGGAGACAGGAGCCCGGCGGGAGGCGAGAATACGAGCACCATGCTGGGAGGAGCAATTACTCCGGCCAGCGGCGGCACAGCTACTCCCCGCCTTCTCGCAGGGGCTCGTGGAGCTCCTCAGAAGAGCAAGTCCGTGGCCCGGTGTCAAACCGCAGGCGGAGGAACCGCAGGTCCCGGGAGTGGCCAGAAGATAAACCCCCCAGTTATCGCTCCTTAGAGATCATCCCAGCCCAGGACAAGAAGCACAAAGGCGGCGCAGGGACCCGCTCGGTGAGTCAGCTGCCTTTGTGCTTTCCCGACTAAGGGAAAAGGTGGGGTTTAGGGAGTGAGAGGGAATGTTTGCTACTTCCTGTAGCCTGTTGTCTTTCAAACAGCGGCCAAGGAGCAAGGGGTGCTCTGCACAGCTGGTTATGAAGAGGCTGCTGAGTACCCTCCTTTTGACCTGCATTGCCTGGATGTAGTGTGTTCAGGGACAAAGTAAAAAGTCAAGTCCTCCTTGTAAGTGTTCAGTGCCAGGTTGGATGGGGCCCTGAGCAACTTGGTCTAGTGGAAGGTGTCCAGGCCCAGGGTAGGGGAGTTGGAACCAGGTGATCTTTAAGGCCCCTTCCAACCCAAACCATACTGTGATTCTGTGATTCTGAAATAAAGTAAGTCCGCTGCAGGGTGACGTGTTATATTCCCGTCCCCATCCAGAGGCTTTTGGGGTTCTGTGTATATGTTGGCATTAAAATAGCTGTTCTGGTACTGACTGGGGAGAAAGCACTTCCAGACTAGGCAGCAGCATCCCTCTGTAACCCTCTCTGGTGTTGGTTTACTTCTGATTTCTTTTAAAATGTGCATGATATTTTTGAGATGGCTCATATGGGAAAACATCCAGGTAAGATGGCTAAACCTACAGGAAATAATCTTTAAGGGCATTGGTGGAATGGATGAAAAACGTGTCGTTCTCCAGGCCAGGTGGAAGAGGTTGACTTGCTTGTTGGGACTCCTGAGAACTGAATATACATTATATGGACAGTGAACAGCTCGTGTTCACAGCTCTTCTTGTCAGTTTGCACTGGGATTAGACTTAAGGTAGCAACCTAAGTGTGAAAAGCTTCATATCCAATTGCTAATCTCCAAATTAGACAGTGTATTCCCCCTGAAAAAATGAAGATTCTTTTAAATCAAAAAATGTTATGTGTCCCTTATCACACATACGCAGAATTTTACCAGGTGGGAGTGTTCTGAGGGGCTCTGTGTTGCGCATTACCATTTTCCCTTCTGTGCTGTGGAAGGAAGTGCAGTTTTAGTTCCAGCTGGGATGTGTATATGTATGAATGGTTTTTGTTGTGGTGCACAGACCATTTAAGAAGACATAGGATTTTCATTCATTATTCCTTGTTCCTGAATCTTTTATTTTCTCTTGCAGGACAGAGGAAGTTCCCACAGTGGAAGAAGTATAGTCATTTAATGTCAGTACTGGAAGAACCAAGATTCCCACTGGACTCCTCCTAGTTTTTCTACTATTTAGGCTGGGATGGCTGCTTTTGATGGAACAGACAAGCAGCAATAAAACAGATGAAGCAGCTTCCCCGTAGACTTACAACTCTGAAGAATATATGTTTAGTGCCATTAAAGCCACACATAACCTATTTTTATTGCTGTGATTTAGAAACTTAGGCTGGGCTAAGTTCTAATGGGCTGAGGTTTGTTGAAAACATTCTAGTAGAAACAGCAGATTTTTTCAGTAAATAATGTATTCCAAGTCTTTAAAGAGAGCTATGAGTTCTCTTTATTAAGTGCTGTGGCACTGCAAGGAGCCCAGTCTGTAGAATGCTGGTCCTTTGCACACCAGTTACTGGAGAAAGGTTCCAATATTCACAGAGTTGTACAGTCATAAGACAGTAGAATAATTTAGATTGGAAGAGGCCTCTGGAGGTCATCTGATCCAGTCCCCTAGGAGCCTTGTGAGGGGAGGCACAACATCTTTCTAAGGCCCTTTGTTGTGCTTCAGAACGTGTAATGTTTGTTGCTTCTGCCTGGCTGCTCAGCATAGTTGGGACAGCTGCTTCCTTTTGTCCCCACTAAGCCTCTCTCCCAAACAGGAGGATCACGGTGTTGGAAGAATGTTGAGTGCCTTAATAAGGTCTCACTAGCATGTCTGCAAATTGCCAGCTTATCTGCTCTTTACTGACTGAAACAACCTGCTCTACCTCTAGCTTAGACCTTAGTGCCTTAAAAGATACTTGTTCTAGCCTTTCATCCAGACTTGAATTTATTTGTAAACTTAAAAGGCTAAATTTACCAAGGTTTGTCCTTCCCTACAGGGACTGAGCAAAGTATGACTACTGTCCTTTGCACCATGGACTAGAATTTCCTTCAACTCTAAGAAGCATGGTTTTGGTGAATATATCTTGCCTAAGCCATGTACTCTTTTCCATACATTTTATATTCTCCCTTTCCTCTCCATGCCATGTATCATATACATGGGGTGGGATAAAGGGCTCTGGAGAAGTCTGACAGTCACCATTTTTACTACTGCCCTTGATACTTACCCTGGCACTTACACCAACCCTGCGTGTGTGGTGCATCTGATCTGGAGCTGGATTGTAGGGTTTCCTCAGTTCTCACCCTGCAACTAGAACGCAGAATTTCTCTATGCCATTTCTCCTTGATGTGATTTAATCCATTGTTTTAATTTAAAATGTGCTGGAGAAAGAGAAGCTCTCTGGATGCTGGCTGCTTCCACAGAAAACTGTCTTGCCAGAGGTACTTCTTGGATTTAAGAGACTCCACAATTGGCCAGGAGCTTTTGGAGAATCTTGTGAGTTATTTTGTAATCCAGAGGCACTGGGGATTGGCCAGTACCAATGACTGTCTTGCCTAGCTTATTTCCCAGCCGGTGCCTTATGGGACTGTTTGTCCTTTAATGTCCTAATTACTGATGTGCTTAAGCTTTTCCCTGGAAGACTTGGAGAGACTTTCACTTTGTCCACCTCCTTTTTTTTCTTTTCTTTGGACAATGATGGGAAACATCACCCTTCGAACAAATGGTCTGAGTTGGATATCTGATGCAGTTGCAGATCAACCCAGGCTACTACAGAGTGCTCATCTTCCTACAGTTTCTTGGGTGAACCTGCTTATTCGTAATTCCTGCCTATGGAGATAAAGCAGGAGGACCAACGAGATTTTCTTGTTGACTTTGTTTCAGAACTGGAAGCCTACTTTTTGAAGACAGAGGGTCTCTTTGCCCACAGTTGATGGCTGTCAGAAAAATAAAATAAAAAAAAAGAGCTAAAAGAGCTAAAAGACTAACTCCGAACTTGAATTCAAGAAAGGAAGGCTGTAATTAGCAGAGTACTTGTCTGCATTAGGCCCAGACTGAACAATGTGTATTGACCCATGAGTCACATTTGAAATATAGGGAATTGTGTTCGCAGAACTTGCAAAGCTACTATCGCTCTTGAATCTGTTTATCAGCCACTGTCTGTGGATCATTTTTTTCTTATTTTATGACATGCTGAGGATTTTATGAACCACCGTTTTGTATGATGGAGTAATATTTTTATTAGTTAAGAGGCATTTATGACTGCAATGACAGAAAATTACATGAGGCTGCTTCTTCCAAAACTA
The DNA here is from genome assembly GCA_013397175.1 of Platysteira castanea. Lineage (NCBI taxonomy): Eukaryota > Metazoa > Chordata > Aves > Passeriformes > Platysteira > Platysteira castanea. Next base: position 222,077 of record VYXC01008130.1, read on the forward strand.
GCAACCAGTTTTGACATTAGCTTTACCCTCTGCTGACTTTTAGCAGATAGCCAGGGCCCTGCAGATCTACCCTTGGGAGCTGAATTGGTAACTTGGAATTTGACTCTCTCCTTGTGCTTCCAATAGGTTCATACATCATGCAAGCCAACTTTTTCCTGTCCTAGCCCAAATGTTCAGGTTTCAGGAAAGGGCTGCCCCTTTCTCCATCAAAGAGTAGAGGCTGTTTGAGACATGTGGTGAGATCCCAAGATAGTTGCATGGAAGGAGTTCACTTCCTTCACATTCAAGTGGTACAAGCCGACATATATCCAGCAAGTTTTCCCAAGAGCAAGAAGCCACTTGCACTGCTAGAAAACTGAGATCACTCTCTCTCTAACAGGAGCAGCTGTTGGAGCTGCTGGAGTATGAGCACACTAACTGCAGAGGTGGTGCTTTTTTAGCTACATCCTAGGAAGGAGCCTTCCATCTTTATTTGTTCCTGTAGTCCCCATAATTGAGCTAGGGTGACTAATTGTAGATTTGTGAACACAATTCACAAATTGTGAAGTCTGAAGAGTTTTATCTGTGTCATAATTGATTTCCTCTTCAATCACTTTGTTTGTGTTTATAGAACCATAAAACAAAACTCTTCAGGGAAAGTTGATTGTATCTCCATGTTAACTCTGTAACTTCTTAAATTGTGACAGAAGTAGATTGGGTGGCCCAGCAGGGAAGCAGAAATGATACCAGCCTTACTGGTCTGCAGACCACTGCGGTTCATAAAGCACCAGTTGGTGGGCTGTGAAATAACGACAAAGGAAATCTATCTTTGCATGCTTTACAACTACAAGCAGACAGAAAAGAGGGAAGGAAATAGGCTCTGCTGTAGATGCTTATTTCTGATTTTAATTGGCTATAAATGAAAGCCATTGTAGCAGCATTGCACAATACAACGTGGACCCTTTTCCAGTAAGATTACAGGGTCTTTGACTTTTTAAGAGAGAGAGAGAGAACTGAGCAGCTCCAATACAATGCACTGAAAGAAATAACAGTAGGAAATATCCTAGCCTCATTCTTTCTACATTGCAATTTATTCATGCTTAATTTTTTAGCCATTCCAAAGAGCTGATGTTCATATGTCAGCCCATTCATGCTGGAAAAGGTTGAATATTTCACATACAGGAGTTGCTGCTATTCTAGACTTTTGTTCTTCCGTTCATGCTGGAAGAACAAGGAATATACCTTACCCCCAAAAAATGAATCTTCTGTCTCAGATAAAGTGCCTTCATAGCCACTGGCTTTACCCTAATTTAAAATGATGTAATGAGTAAGTGACCATGCCACATAGGACCAGATAAGGTCACCCATGCTACAGTCAGCTGCTCTCTACCTCAGACCAGAGATGCATAAGAGAGATTAAAAAATCGTGTAATTTTTCTTTGATTAAGAAAGTACTTGCAATATCTGGCTTTCTTGCTTATTTGCAGAGCGCCCTGCCATTCTGGAATGCCATTCCTGGAAGGGGGGGCAAGGGCTGCTTCTGTGCAATCATTGATCTGGTCTTGACAAGTGGCCATTTGGCACTAGAAAGTGCTGAAACGCCCAGTTGCTATCTCTGGGATTGGATTCACGATAGCACTGCCTAAAGTTAGGCTGACTTCAGGGCCAGGGAAGTTGCCTTGTGTGATGACAGCCGCAATGCAAACCTCTTCAGCAGTATGAATTACTACACAGGGCAGCTAAGTCCCTTCTGTAACTACCTCCTGCAGCACATCAGTTCAAAACACCCACTTAGAGCCTCCGATTTGTTGACCTGGCATAAGGAAGAAATGACACTTGAGGTTATCTTAAATTAACCCCTACAGGTAATGAGTGCTTGTTCCTGTTTCCGCTAAGTTTAATACCTATGATGTACCTTGTGCTGGTCTTCTGAATGTTATTCCAGCTGTAAAAGAAGATGATAAATGTGTAGATTCTCTTCAATGACTGTTAAATGTATAATTGAAATATTAGAGAACTTTGAACCAGTTGCTCTTGTGTGTTCTTCCTAGACCATAAATTGCTTTTCAGTGTTTGCACCAGAAGTGGAACTGAAAAGTCTGTGTTCTTATTTCTCAAATTAAACTTTTTACATGTCAGTGAGAATCTTCTGTTGTTATTTATTGGACAAAAATGCAAAATGGTTTGCTTGTATGTGGAATATTTTTTTCTTATTTTGGGAGACTTCTTTGTTTTTCTAAGAAAAAAGGTCATTTGAATAAATACGTGGAAAAATGTCTGGAAACCATTGGCAGCCCTCTTCAATGATGTGACTCACTGCAGCTGCCATGTCTGTAAACTGAGAACACCTACTGTTTGGTTCTAAAATACTTGGAGCACCATGAGAGGAACAGTCTTCTAAAAATTTTCTTTGGTTGATAAATGAAGGTACTGGTTGAGCTTTTCACATTTTCCAGATGTGAGAGTCACCTAATAAATAAGTGGTCAACATAAGAATGGAAGTATGCTGGGTCTCACAAAATAGGCTTAATTTCTGCCCTCCCATTCCCCCAGCTGCTGCCCTTTGTCACTCAGTGTTCCAGCCTTTCTGTCTCTTGCCCCTGGCTGCATGTGCCAAACACAGGAGACTGAACCCACTGGAGACCCAAGAGGCACTTGGAACCCAAACTATGGGAAAACATTCCCTGCAGCAGCAATGCAGCCACTTTCTGACTGCGACTTGGGAGCCTTGGGAGATGTTACCACAGAATCGTAAGAATCGTTTGCGTTGGAAAGGACCTTACAAGGTCATCTCATCCACCCTGCCCCTGCCTTAGGCAGGGACACCTTCCACTAGACCAGGTTGCTCAAAGCCCCATCCAACCTGGCCTTGAATACTTCCAGTGTCCACAACTTCTCTGAATGACTTGTTCCAGTGTCTCACTACCCTCACAGTAAAGAATTCTTCCTCGAATCCAATCTAAATCTACCCTATTTCAATTTAAACCTGCTTTCCTTTCTCCTGTCAATACAAGCCTTGGTAGAGTCTTTGTGTTTCTTATAAGAACCCTTTAAAGTATTGAAAAGCTGCAATAAGATCTCCCTGGAGCCTTCTCTTTCAGCCCCAGTTCTTCCAGCCTTTTCCCACAGGAGAGGTGTGCCAGCCCCATGATCATTTTTCTTGCCCCTCTGGACCCACTCTAATGGCTCTATGTGTTCCGTGGGCTGGGAATCCCTTAGCTGGATGTTCCTCCTGGTAAGTTTTGACAGCTGTCTCAGGTGTATTCTCATCTAGTCAGCCTGTGCAAAAAGACTTAGTCACTGGGAAAGAAGCGTGAGAGGGGTGCACATCTCTGTGCTCCGCTTGGTTGATGCATTTGCTGTAAATGGATGGGGAAATGCCAATGAGTGTAACAGCTGCAGGTAAGTGCCAACTGTCAGAGCAGTGGGGTTAGGGCGCAGGAGGAGTGGGAGCAAAATTTAGCCCAGCTCTAGCTAGTATTAATGTGGAATTTGGTCAGCTTTTGAAAGGGGCTGCTATGTCATGGTTGCCTGCAGATGTAGGGGACTCAATGACCCAGAAGTTGCCTTCCACATCTCTTGGGCTCAGGTCAGACCGACCCTCCGTTACCAAATCTCAATAACAGGTCCAGAGTCCTCCACAGCTGCTTGCTTGTCCCACTAAGCTGGATGTGCTTGCAAAAGAACAAATGAGGAAACAAAGCAGGACCTTTGACCCCTTGCCACCACTATATTAGCTCTGCATCATTGCTGGGGTCTCAGATGAGCACCTACCTCAGCTTTGGCCTGAGAAAGACAGAAAGCAGGACAGGTAAGAGCTGAACTCTCTGTTCTGGGTGGCATGGACTTTGTGACTGGTGTATCTAGATCATAGACAAGTGAGTGGATGTCGTCTTCTGTTTTGCCCCATCTCTTACTGCAAACCAAAGTGTGAGCCCTTCTCATGCTCCATAGCCAGGAATGGTGCTGAAAATGGAGGAGGGTGGGAGTACCTGGGGTGGCCTGGTCTGAAGCTGAGTGATGGATGCTCCATAAGACACTCACAGGAGGGTCAAGCCCATGGTAGGAGTTGCAGAGTTTCAGTGTTGGGAGATACGTAACCTTTTCCCAGGTGCCTTCCCCACAGGAACTACGGGTTCTAAAGGGGGTGAGAGCATCTGTTCATCCTCCTGGGGAGCAAATTTATGCCTTTTGTGTACACGGAAAGAAACTGGCTCTGGGATTAAAAATCAAGGAAGAGTGATAAAGGAGCAACTGTGCAAACATCTCATGAACTGGGTGATAGATTTTGGAGATACTCTGTGCACAGAAAGAAATGCAAATGGGTGGAAATCTCCTTACTGTGGGATAAGAAGGAACATTGACTTGTAACCACCTGGTAGAGGATTTAGCAAAGCGTTCACATATAATAGACTTTCAGCCTATTTTGCCATTGGAGTTCCTATGTTCAATGTTTTCTTCATGTTGCTCTGGGTGATGCAACCCTCTAATTGGGAGCATAAATCAATTTTAATTTCTAAGCACCATTTTAAGTGCAGCATGTTTAAAAAGCTTGTTTAGGTGTAATGTCATATTTTTAGCATACCAAGTAGCAAATTTTCAATTCTCCAATTATGATTTATTTAAAAGACAAAAATAAAGGAAGTCAGATGAAGCTAAATTTTGCACTTACTCACTTTTGGGAACTTGTTCTGCTTGGGCTACTGTCTGCTGCATTAATTCCAGAGTGAAAAAGACAAGGGAACCTAGTTAGCTAGTTGGGACTTTTCTCAGCTAAAGCAAGACCAAGTACTCTGATCACTGACTGGGTCACTAAGACGATCATTGTATGTGATGTACTCACTAGCCCACTGCTCTTTAGAGCAGTTTACGAAAACAAATCAAACAAAAAAACCGCCACATTATGAGTTTTTCAATTGTACTTATGCATGGAGGAAACCTACTCTGACTTCTGGCAGTTTCACTGGTTTGCTCATGTGCTGAAACAAGGGATTTTAGCTCTCATATAAAAGAACTAGCTTTAACTGTCCATATTTCTTTGAGCTCTGCAAGTTATTATTGTGGATATTTGTGATTATACAAATAAAAGGACACCTTCATTTTTATGCTGCCTTTTCCTCACATCTTCAGAGGAAATGCACCATGATCTTTCTGTTCTTGTCTTCATTTATTGGTTAGGTTTGTTGCAAAACTCTGGTGTTTAACCAACACGTTTTATTTCTCTGAAAACAACCCAAACATTGTGTGCTGATTCCCACAGGTCTCTCCGTATAGAGAGCAGAGCTGGTACTGCAAACCATGCTGCAGTCCAGGGCACTGGTGATAGCTCTGATCCTGCTCCTTAGCACCACTCTCCCCGGTAAGTCTGAAAAGCTTTGCTGTTTGTCTGAGACAAAGCTCAGCTCTGCAGGTCCTCACATACTGTGAAGTAGGACTGAAGCCCAGTAATTCATTTGAAGACCATGAATATGTGGTGGAACAAATCAGTAGAGATCTGGCATGAAAACTGCCCATACTTGGTGTAAATATTCTGCCATGGAAGGTCTTTGACTTAGATACAGACGACTGGGTGAAGGGGTGCTGCTGGATGCTTCTAGAGTGAATTCTGGGAGAGGTTCTGAATCTCAGAATTTCAAATCTCTTCCCCTGCACCTGGGGGAAGATGCCAGAGACACAAGTGACATAAGAAGCCTCATGGGGTTTTGCCTTTTTTTCTCAGAAGTGCAGTCAAAGTCCCTCTTTGAGAAAGAACGTCGTGACTGGCTGGCCATCCCTGAGGTTATTGTATCTTACTTCTATGAAGCTGTGAACAAGGTGTCCCCTAAAGTCAGTCAGTTCTTTCTGGATACTGTCCAGAGTCCAACAGTTGTTGCAGCCAGGTATGGAAAGCTTCTCTGTACTGACACTCCAATAGCCTGTGAAAAGGGAGAGGGAGGTGTGGGAGAAAGAACAGATTAATCAAGTATCTATATGGGGAGATCCAAGGGGGAATTAATCAGCAACTAAAGCCTGAGGTAACAAGGGAGTGAGGTGCTGGAAGGTGGGGTGAGATGATACAGTCTCCTGTGAAAGCACAAGCTCTTCCCACAGAGGCACGTTTTACATGACAATGTTCACAGGGATGCTCTTTATCCATGAGTAGTGAGGGAGGAGGCTGCTGGCTGGTGGGGGACCAGCTCCTCTGGAAGGGTGCTGCAGTGCTGGGAAGGGCTGAGTACTCAGTGTGCCCTCACATACGTGTGTATCTTACCACATACTCTGTTGTCTCCTGCAGACAGAGAGTCTCCAAAGAAGTAGCTAAAGTCAGTATAATGATTGAACAGCTGTTTGAAAAAATGAAGAACCTGTGGTACACAAGAATCCTAGGCTATTAGCCAAATGAAGACAAGTCAGTGTTTCCTGATGTGAGTGTGTAACACCCTGCAGTGTCCTCTTTCCCCTGCCCCTCCTACGGACCAAGATCAGTCAGTAAGACAGAATCGATGCTCCTCTTGATGCCACTAGAGGGAACCCACCTTCAAAGACCAAAAGATGGACGGCATCTGCTGAAGGCATCTGCTGAAGCCTCCCCGGAAAAAAAATCAAACAGCTCGGCATGGGGAAGGCAATGTAGAGATTGTAGAGCTCTTCTGTAGCCAAATCTTGAAAATTAATTCCTCCTGAATGGCTTGGCCATTGCTCCTCTAATAAAAAAAATGTTGGTTGTTACACTTCCTAAAGTTTCTTGTTTGTATTGACCATTACAGAATCCCACTCACCTTGGCATCTCATTCTGCTGAGAATGTAGCTGTTATTCACAGGAAGTTTTTGCAATGCTTACAAACCCTGAGTGTTCAGGCACTTTTAACTAAGCTCAGATGCTTCTTGGGTGGAGGAGGCACTCCCTGAGCATCTTTCAGGGTAGCCACAACTGATTGTGCAACAGATTGTGCTCCTTGGTTAGGTAGGAAGCAAGTAGGTGCACCTGTATCACGTGTCTGAAGATTTCAGATCATTTGGGAAAACAAATGCCAGGAAATTGAACTGTCCATCAACCTGAGCAGGACTTTGGAAGTGTGTTTCATTGGCCAGCCAGAGTGGCTACTGAATGAATGAGAGAGAAATGAGTAGAAATTTTCTCAGTGTCTTGACCAGTTTATGAGAGGGACACCTATGCCCAGCAACTGTGTGTGAAGGCCTGGCAGATCCTCATCAATCCTGTGTAACTGCATCAGCTTAGACACCCACATTGGATAAAGAAATCCATCTACTTTCTCATTAAGCAAGCAGAAGCAAGTAGGCAATTTTTCTGAAATCACAGTGGGAGACTGGCAGAGGCTAAAGCAAGTCCATTATTTTGTTGTTTTGTATTGTTTCTTTAATTATCAGTCGGATCAGCTATAAGCTCGAACTTTGCCACTTGTCTGAATAAACTCCCCCTTATTTTCCATTATCTTTTTCCCAGAAGCTCCTTGTTACTATGTGCAATCACAATGAAATCAGTGTCCCCATGCAGAGCAGCAAGTTCTTCCACCTCCGGTGGCTTCACCACTTCTGCAGAGCTTTTGCAGGTTTATTCATTGCTGCTTGTTTTCCTTAGACAGTCTGTGCTTCTCCGGCCAGCGAACACACATGAATATGTATTATGTAAATACACCGCTATTTAGGAGGAGATTAAGAAAAGCAGAAGTTTTGGCTGATAAGAACATTTACCACATGAAAAAGCCAGGACTTTTAGCTCTTTTGCTACAGGGATGATTTCCTTCCTGCTTGTTTTGCATGTGTCTGTTCAGTCTTTTTTCTTTTTTTCCCCCCAAATATAACACTTATAAGGAGAAGCCCTGCAACTTAAATCCCCTCATATCCCAGAGAATATTTCAGCATTCTGAATTTTCTCAGAATACAGCTTGTTTTTCTGGCATTTCAAAACTATTTCTTTCTGAAAGAGTGAAAGTCATGAGTCATATGATAGAGCCTGAATGTGTTCTTAATAATTTGGTGTCCTGGAAATTGGTTCTTCAGCCTTTTAAATCTACTTGTATGCATGGTCAAAAAGAAAAAGTGCGGAAAGCATAGGGGTCCTCGTGCTGCATTTTGAGCCTGTCATGTGACTTCACCAATGCAACCCAGTGGCATTTCTGTATTGCATCACTGCACAGCTGGAGGAGTGCAGGAGCTGGTGTGAATTCTGTGCTAGAACTTATCAGAGTCGACATTTTGTTAAGTGCACTTAATTATGTCCTTTTACTTCTTTGCAATGTAACCTCCAGAAAACTCAAGTCAGATGAATCCTGATTAGCAGTTTGATTTTAGCAGACAAGCAAAACAGAATCAGACTGTAGATCTCTGTGTTTGTTTGTACTCCTTCTGATCATGCAGTTAGTTATCTATGCACTTTTATGCTTGAAAAAAGTAAGCACAAAACCTTCCAGGTAGTTAATCTCTTGTACAATCTAAAACGTGGGGCAACCTTCCACTGCCACTTCTGCCCCTGATGTTACTGGCATCCTTTAAGACAGAAACTAGCAGCTGAGACAGCATTCAGGCTGGGATTAGGTAGACTCCTGGGGCAAATTCATAGGACACATAATGAGAGGGACATATATTTTATATCTCAGTGTTAAAATGTTTCATATATGCTCTCAGTTTTCAGCTGGATTAAACAGGTTAATCTGTAATTTCTTTTAAAAACATGTATAGAAATCAGTTCCCAAGTGATGTCTGTTACAGAGTTCACTGAGTTCTTCAAGGTTCTTGGAGAGGCTTTCTAAGTGAAGCATTCATTTCAGTGAGATTCATGTCACAGAAACTTTCTTTGTGAGTAATCATCATTCACTTTACAGTTTTGGAAAAGCTTGTGGTGTAACTGGTTCAACTGAGCCCATTAAAATGAAGTCTTAAGAAATGTCAGGTTTCTGTTGTTTCTGAGATGGGTGGACAACCCCTCAGGTGTTCCTGATTTCTGCAAAAAACACCCTTTCTTGAAAAGTATTTATGATGGTGGATACTTTACACCATTTTCAGTGGCTCAGAATGTTCATGGCTTTTACACTTCCTAGCTGCCCTCACCTCTTTAACACTTGGAAAAATCACTAATTAATGCTAAGGGAACGCACACCTCGGGCTCTGTGCTCTGAGCAGTGGTTGCTGCCCTTGTCGAAAAACAGCCCAAGTCCTTCAGCGGCAGAAAGTCCAGCGTAGGATGTTTGAGAAGACAAGGACTGGAAAAAGTAATGTAAAATATTTGAAACTTATGGCTGGTACTCACGCCTACACACACGCAGACATCTCAGGGTACTTTGGTGAGGGCTGTGCGGGCAGGCACAGCGAGGGGAAAGGGAGCAGGCTGAGATGCTGGACGAAGGCGCAGAGCTGACACGGCCATCCTTCTGGTGGTTCTGCCTTTCCCACGGACTTTTGGCAAAGAAGCTTTTCCAGATTCTAAAAGTAAACGCCAAAATCACAAACGGGGTGCATGGCTACGTGAAGTCAGTAGGGAAAAAAGGCGCAGGGATGCAGCGGGTGGCTGCGGGGCAGCGCTCCCTGCGCAGGGGCTCGGCGGCACACGGGGAGCCTTGCGTGCCGGGCGGGCGGCCGGGATCAGTCAGCGCCCGCTCCCCTTTCGCTCCCCGCCCGCGGTCCCGGCCGCAGGGCGAGCGCTGACTCAGAGCGGCCCCGCCGCCGCCGCCGCTTCGCACGCGATGTCGCCGGGTCCCCTCATCCCCCGCATCCGCCCGGCCGCGCAGGGAGCGCAGGCACGCTCGGGCGGCGAGAGCTGCCGGGGAAGGACAAGGGGTCCCCAGCCCAGCAGGGGATGCTCGGGGAGGCGGGAGTCGGGCAGGAGTGGCTGGAGGAAGGGACGAGCAGGTTTACAGCCATAATCCCACTCTTTGGTGCGGCTGGGACAGGTAAATTGCTCCCTGCTGGCCGCCTGGCCCCGTGGAACGGGAAGCGTGTTTTGGCACGGGCCGGGTTGGGGTTGAGAGGCTGCAGCTGGGCCGGGGGGTTTGGGTGTGGAGGGTTTGAATGTTGTTTCTGTAATACACAGAAAGTTTTTCGCCTGTGTTTGCTCGCTTACCTGCGGGCTCACCAGAGGGGCTCCTTTCTTCTGGGTCTGTAGTAGCCATACTGCGCTTTGCAGACTCAGTTTTGGGGGGGTGGGAAAGGGGGTGCCGAATTAGATGACCCCATATTTCAGATTTCTTTATTTTTAGATTTGGGGGTGATATGCAACTAGGTCACCTCTCAAAGTGTTTCTTTGTGAAATGTTTCTTAAAGAGTTTCTGGGTTTGCTATTCAAAAACCTAGAAAATTGCAGCACAAGTCCAAGCTAACTGTTTTGACAGTAGCTGTGATAAAACTGTTTTATTAAAGTTTCCCAGTGCCGTAACATGGTGGTGTTCAGATGTGCACCACAGCACCAGGTACAGCCCGTGTCTTGCGGGAGATGCATGAACCTGCTCGCTGCCATGCCGTGAGTGTATCTGGAAATGGTTTAAAGAACATTTGCTATTGACCCCGAGTTGCACTGATTACTGAAGATCTTAGCAGAATAAATATTTACAAGTACAGCTGCTATACATGTCAGTGAAGAGCACAGATCGTTTATACTCAGGTTTATATTCACAGCTTCCCATCTCCAGGTTTACAGTAGCATCCTTGTTAAATGGGTTCAGATGTTGGGTTTGGGGCTGTCTTATTCTCAGTTCACTTGAGAGACAAAAACTTCAGACGTGAGGAAATATGTGTGAGCGACCCAGTGTTTGAAAACAAGTGGATTAAGTTCCCTGCTTAGAAAAAATACTTCAAGATTGTTATTTTTTCCTGACTGCAACATTTTCTCTTCTTTCCAAAGGCCTCATCATCTCTTGCATTTCTCTGGGGTGCCTGATGTCAGAAGTCCTGCCAGTGAAGGATTGCTCCCTTTGGAGTGGAGCACAGACCCTCCCAGGTAACCTTCCCTTCAGCAGCGGCTTCAAAATGCCGTGCTCAGATCGGCTTTGATACTTGGAGAGCACAGAACTGCAAAACAGCCAATGTGGCTGTGTGACCTGCAGGACTAATCTGTTTTCAGTTATGGTCAATTAAATCCAAAGTTTTGCTGGTTTTTTGTTGTGTTTTCTTTTAAGGAAGGAAATCCACATAACTCAAACCTTGTTAGTGGCCACAGGCTGTTTCGTCCTTAGTTTGATGCTACCTTTTGTCAGCTGAAGTGCCACTGGGGCTGTTAGCTAATTTGGCCTTTTAGGTCTCCCTTATTTCTGAGCTGCTTTGCTCAGCATGAAAGTGGGACGTCTCCTATTTCTTCTTTTTGGGTGTCAAAAATAGTTGGAGCTACATACAATTATTTTAGCAATTAAAGTACCTAATTAAGTCTTTTTTGGTCAAGAAAAAGCTTGTGATTTTTAGATTTCAAATGAGCTTTCAGTATTCTAGTAATAAGGTTGACTTGATAGAAGTCATATTTTCTAAAATAACTGGTAGATTTTGCTGGAGGGAGAAAATTATAATTTTTATTTGGAGTTACCTGTTTTTCCAAATAGTACTTTGATACTCCAGAAAAATAAAGATCTATTACATAAAATCAACACACATACACATGACATGTAATACTTTACTATTTATTGAGAAGCAATACTTCATCCAAAATAGTCATTAATCTGATTAACTGTATTTGCAAAAACGTCCTTTGTTCATATAAACTCCATCCTTCTCCTGAGGACTTCTTAATAGTGGTTAGGTTTAAAATTTTTCCACTTCAGTTGTAAGCGCCTTTTGCTCCATCGCATAATACTGTGGAGGGTTCACTGGGTGGTAAGGAGAGAGGGAAAGAAATATTTCTCTGTTGAATTGACTCACCATAGGTCAGTAATTTTTGCCAGCTTATGTGCAGTGTTAGAAATATGGTGCAAGCAATTGTCATCTGTAAACCTAGAGAAAAATTCTTGTATCAAAAGACAAAAGGCAGGAACAGTAGGCACTGCTATAAGTTTTTTGGGCAGCTCATTGGTAGCTATCCACCATAGAGGGCTGACAGGTAATGCAGACATTGCTAACTCATGTCATAACACATAAAATCAAAATATGAAGCATGAATGCAGAAGGTACTTCAGTTCTTGACACGAATTTGCTCCCACACGGTACCAGGGTTTATGTTTGACTCCCCTGACAAAATAAATCACAGACCTGACTTAAATAACTGAGTAAATAAAAAACCTGGTTTTGAAGCACCTATATTGGTATGTGGGACCATGTCCATTCCCTGAGTGGACTGAGTCTGTATGATGCTAATAGGTGGTTATATCCTCAAAACCCTTCAGCTTTCCTTTTAAAGGGATCTTTGTTTCCCTTTCAGTGTGTGCAAGGAAAGCATGTGGTTAAAGGGTAAACCTTCAAGTTCAAAAGCAAGTAGAAGGAACCTCTGAATAGATTTGCATGGCATCTCATGGCTTTCAGTGAATTTTGTGAGCTCCGAGGATAAAGGCTGGCTACCTACCCTTACAGGTTTGGACAGGTATACATGAAAAATAATCTATGAAATGTTTGCTCTTAGTGAACTAGATGATTGCCTGCAGCCTTCTCCAGCTATGCTGGTAATGCCACTCGTTAGAGCATGAGTAAGAATGCAGGCTTGTTTTTTTCAGGTAAAAAGGAAGAAGATGTGTGTCACTATCTGTCCTCTCCATGAACATAAGACACTCTACAGCTGTTAGCAGGCGCTTCAGCAATTGTGATTTTACACTGCATTTTATCCTGTCCTTGCAGCCACAGAAGAGCAGGGAACACAGATGCCTAACACAGAGAGCACAGATGCCTAAATCACCGTGACCTTGCCCTACGCTTTATCCAAGTTGCTTAAAGGCACTTTAAGGGAGGTGCAGCCAGCAGTATCAGGAAACCTGTCCAGCAGCACAGCTGGGAGCCCCTGTTTGGATGGCTCCTGTCTCTGTGTGAGGCCACAGAATTATGGGTTTCATGGGTCTTCAGAGGTTTTGGAGGTGAACCATTAGCATGAATTCTAAGAGACACACTAATCCAGCTGCGTTCACTACTGGGTAGGTAGTCTGTGAGTTAGGCTTTTAGTCTTCTCAGTCAGGCAAACCCCAGCTCTCTTGAAGTTAGTCATATAAAATTCCAGTTGATTTTCAACAAAACCAGCACTTTCCATACTGACTTTAATTAGTATTTATTTGGATGACAGTGGAAATAAGGACCCATACATACCATTAGTCTAGTTGCACAAGTACTGAAAAATTAGAAAAGTAGGAGGATTACCTCTCCTTTATGAATCAGCAGGGGTTTCAGACATTTTTAACAGCCTCAGGAAGGTGGCAGCCTCTTAAGTAGCTGTGTAAAAGTGTGTGTCACAGCACCATCAATGCAGTTGCCAAAAGGTGAGTCCTGGAGATTATAAGAGTTGTTCAAGGTTTATTCTCTTCTCTAGCTAGATCAAGTCTTTTTTTCCATGCAGCAGCTCTTCTCTGAAATGTTCTCTCATCAAGTACTAGCTTAACTCCTCATGGGCACCTTGTTTGAGCACATTTCATAATCACCATATACTCTTGTTTCTACTCTTGACAAAAGGGAAAAAAAAAGTGCTTTCCAGGTCTCTCCTTTGCCTTTATTCTCTTGATTTTTCCAAAGCCACCGTCTCTCTTCTGGTGAGGTATCTAAAAAAGTTTTTTAGTTACTTGAGCGCGTTCTTAAGTGGTCAAAAGTACCATGTTCTTTGACTAGATTTCATAGTATCTGATACCTTATCTAGAGCTGAGGTTTTGGGCATGCCTCTGCACTTTTCAGTGTATTCGTTGCCCTCTTTGCTTCTCAGCACCCCTCTATCCATAGTGTCCTGGCTGGTTACAAGGAGAGCAGAAGTTTACATACATATCTGTGTTTCTTAAAAGCTGCCGAGCTTCTATTCTTACTTGCAACACTTTTTAGGTGGCATGATTGTACCCATGGTGGGTAACTCCCACAGGTTCAAACACAGACAAAACCAAATATGCACCGACCTCTTTTCTCTCTCTTTTTAAAAAATCTTCTTTTTTGTTATGGTTTGCATGTTTTCTCTGCATGAGGCATGAGAAGAGGCTTCTGTGGTTCCCAGAGGAGGAGGGGTGAGCGGTGGGTGGCGGGGAAATGAGGGTTGTAGTCACGCAGTTGTTTAGGCAGTGCTTAGAGGGAAGTCACGTGAGTGGTCAAACAGGTGCATGGTACTATATATGGCAAACATTTGTATTTATTTATACATGGTGGTTCTCAGTGCAAAAGCTGCTCTTTGCATTTAAAGTCTGACTTTTTGGAAATTTTGTGTAACCATTTTAGAGCTAGCCTGAAAATTTGGATTGACTTAAAAACCACTGACCAAGTTTCATTCTCTGAACAGATGCCACACTGTTTCACAGTCTGGTTTTCTTTGCCTCAAATTGAGGGTTAAAGAAAGGGCATCCTCTGAGAAACAGCTGCTCTTTTATATTCATATTAACTAGTTTTATCAGTGTAGAAACAAATAGGGCATCAGATTCTGGGGACTCTATTGCACAGGAAAAGACAGAGGGTTTGTTTTTTTCCAGAATTGACTAGTAACTTTTGGATGCACCCAGTTATTTCCTGATATTATTGAATCCACTTTACTTTTGGAGGATCTGCTGTTTAGAAAGTGAGTATTCTTTTTTTTCTGGATATCAGAGTTTTGCAAAGGGTCTGAAGCTAATACAAATGAAAGCCTCTGAATTGCCTCTGAACCTTGAGGGAAGCATTTTCTTTGAGATAGGATTCTCATCTTACCTTCCCTGTGACCTACTCTAGTCCCCAAAGCAGCAAAATGAAGTCCAAATTTCAAGAGGAACATTTACCTCTTCTTTTTTGAGATCTGTTGCTGAGATGCCTCTTGTAAAATCCCATGTACTCTAGAAAATGTGAGAAATAAACAGCAGAGGATGTACGTTTACTTCATCCCTGGGAGGATGGGACCCTGGGAGTGCAAGCATGCCCTGGGCACATGTACCCAAGTCCTGTTTCCCCTGTTGGCCATTTCGAATGTTCCCTCCGCCCCGAGAATCCTTTACTTTAGGCTGAAGTTTTCCCATGAGTCCAGTCTTTGTGCCCAGGCTTGGGAGCCATGCAGGGCAGGAATAAACATCTCTGAAACACCCATGCCAAGACCCTTCCTTATGCTTTCCACAGGCGAGATTGTCTTCGGGAAGGTTGCATCCTGACTGCAACACTGACTTACTAGATTTAGTGGGAGATTGTGAGTAAGAATGCGGTCTCTGACTAACAATGAAACTGTTTTGAAGTTTGAAAATATGTGTTTTGGTCACAGTGCATTATTTAGATGATTGATTTTGACAATGGTGCATGGTGTCAGACCATAACAAGTGGCCTCAATTTCCAAAGCTGCTGCAATCTGTTAGAGAAACATAGGTGAGGTGAATTGGGAAAAAAACCCCTAGGTTTCAACTCCTTTAAAAAAAGGTATCAACACAAACAGCCTGGCCTTTGGCAGGAATTTTTTACCAGCTCAGAGCTGGAAGGCTGCCTTTCTTCTTGAAGGCTGCTGGTTTCCAATCCACTTGCTTTCTCATCTCCCATATTTTGCACTCTTTTACTTCATTATGAACTCAGGTCCTAGCTGCCCAGACGTTTGGGGCCAAACTCCCTCTGTCATTTGGTGAGACTGGAGTACTCCTAAACCTCCTGTCACTCGCAGGAAGGCTCCAGCAGGGTAGTGAACACCTGCATCTGCAAACTGAGCAGCTCGGGTTGTTACTGAGACCTAGAGTACGCTAATGGCAGGCTTTGTAGTTTAGTGTTAAAATGTTAGATGAGATAACATGGGCCCTTTCTGGTTTTCTAGGGGTTCCCAGCCACCTTTGTGTGTGACATTTGGTAGCATTGCAATTACTTTTGAGGCCATTTAATGCATCACCTGTGCATGTTTCCATCAATTGTGGATTTAGGTGGCTCTTTCTTTGTTCCTGTTCATGAACTGATCTCCCTTTCTCTGGAAATATGCAGAATGCTGACATATTTGGTAAACAGCCCGAGGGGATGAATTTTCCTTTGCAGGATTGTGGTCACTGCTTTCTGTTTTTCACTTGCCGTGAAATGTACTCCTTAACTGGGTGAAACCTTTTAAGCAAGAGAATCATTTAGATTGGGAAAGACCTTTGAGAGCATTGAGTCCATGTGTTGCAGTTAGAAATTTTGGGATGTGTAATGATTTGTGCTCACAGCTCGCAAATCTACTCACAAGTTCCTGCTGACCTCTTGAATGTAAGTGATCCTACAGGGATAAAAAATTAGTATTCCAGTAGTAAGAGCGTAACTGTTAAAAGTATGTTTTAATGTCCCCACCCATGAGCTGACATCTCTTTGTACAGTATGGCTTGCAAGCACCTGAGAAAAAACCCCAACCTTTTTTTATCAACGACCTTTCTGTTCCTGTGGAGCAGTCAACAAATGTATCATGGCAACACCTTTGCAAGGTCAGGAAATACGTTTTTTTTAGTTCACCCTATTTGAAACCTGAGGCACAGATATGCTGCGAGGGGCTTTTCATCCCACCCATCTGAAGGAGCCAGGATAAGAGGCTGCAGATGAAGTCTGGATGCATCTAAGTCAGTGGAAGTTTTCCTCTTGGCTTCCAAGAGCCAATCTTCACTGCAGTACTTGTGGAGCATCAGTCCACTGCAGTGACTACACCACTTTCCTTGTTTTGAGGGCAGCAAGTTTACCCTGCTTATCCTGAGTGAGTCTGAAGCTATTCCCCGCGTGACTTTCTCCTCAGTCCTCTGCAACTCAGAGTTCCATTTAGCTGTGGTGCAGTGGTCAGTGTTGGCACATCTGGTGTTGAAACTAAGGTTGCAAAATTTCTTTGTCTATATAAGCAAGCATCAGGTCTGGGTACAACTTTTCTTTGTGTTGAGATGAAATACTTTTATTTCTGAAAAATTCCAATTCATTCAAGCCAAAATTGAGACCAAGAGATGCATCTAACAGGATCCTGATTTATACCGAGAAGCAGATGCACTTCAAATTTGATTGTGCACACCTCAGGAAAGTGCACCAACCTCTAGATTGTTGGGGGTGGTACTGGTGGTGTAGTTGTTTTCATTAAAAACCTCAAAAGGTCTTGATTTCATTCTAAGGCAATATAAAAGCATCTCTGAAATAATGAAAAGGTTTGTGGGATGGGCAGATGAATGTTCCCATCCAGACTCACTGACAGATTTTCCAGTAATGTGTTGCTACTTTTTCACGACAATGAAAGCAGAAGTTAGATTACAAAAAGCCAAACCATATTTCTTAGCTGCAGTCATACTGGATTTATTTTAAAATAATAAAAGTTGCAGAGTAAAAAGCCCAGCCCAAATTACTTGCCAAGGTCTTTGGCAGGTGTCATATCAGAATTGCACCACTTCCATTTTATATAGCAAACCAATTTACTGTCATTAAATTCTTTTAACACAGATAGAACAGGCATCCTGTTACATTACTCAGGTCTACCACATTAAATACTTTTAATCACAGTAGTTTTGGTATCATCATAAGATATGTTAGTGCCAACAAACAATAAATGTTAACATGGAATAGTAAAACTTCCTGAAGTAAAGCTGTTCAAGCATAGGTTGTCTTTTCTTTGGGAAAAAAAATTTGAAAATAATGTTTACCATGTCATGAAAGTGTCAAATGACCTGCAGCTCACAAGAAAATAAGGTACACTATTCTGGATGAAAGTCTGAAAGAATCTATTGAGTTTTCCTTTGCTGAATTAGTTGACGTTGATATATTTTATTTTGTTGCTCATGTAGAGCATTTGCTGTGGCATTTATATGTGATTCTCCTCAAGCCTGGCAATATTTATCAAGTTTATTTGTTATTTTCCAGAAACTAAAGCTTTAAGCATGAGATCTTGGTGGATTTCCTTAGTAGTTTTTCCAATTTAATCTGGTATTTTGAAGCACTTAAAAAAAAAAAAAAAGAAAGAAACCACAAGCCCTAAATAGAATTATTTAAAGTCTTGTAGATTGGGTGTATTCCAAAGTACTGTAGTGCTTTGGGCAGGGATTGAGGAAATAATGAATGTCTGGTTTACTGATTTTTTCTATAATAAAAAACATATTTTAATTGAAATGCAAATCTTAGGCTTATTTTTCAAAAAAAATAAAAAGGTCTCGTTATACACTTATAAAGGTAGAAAGAAGATAAGAGATTGAGAAGACTGCAGTTTTTGAGGGTCAATGCAAATAAATTTAAAACTTTACAATTTTAAAATTTGAACTGACATTAGTCTCATTCTGAAACACTGGCAGATCTGGGAACAGTTGATGCTCTTCATGCAGTTGTAAGCCTAAAAAAGGAGTTTGGCAGTTAGGTGGAGATGGGAGGGAGAGTCTGTCATGAGGAGGAAAAAACAAAATCTTTTAGAAGAAGTAGTGAGTGTGTCTGGGGAGACACAATAAAGACGCGCTTACACCTGCCAGGTTCAGCAGAAAGGAGGAAAATAGATGGATTTATTTACATTATCTCATTTTTATACACGTCCCAACTCCATTGGGTTTGGAGAGCATGTCACTTCCTTCTCAATCCCACTGGAGAAGAAAGGTGCTCATCAAAGCTCTCTTATCACAAAAGGAATGAAAAACAGAAAATACCATTAAGTAAACATTGGCTATTATTTACATGAATCTGTGTGAAAAGAATCTGACTCCAAGGTTAAAAACAGAAGGCTTGCAAAAACCAGGGCAACAAGTGAGGGAGGAAACAAACACATGCAGGGGAGGGAGGGGAGAGGAAAACCTTGTGTGTGTCTCTGGGATAGCCCCCCGTAGCCCAGGTCTGTACCCAGTACCTTACTGTGTGCCAGAGAGCGCTCTGCCACCAGCAACTTGCCGGCCAAACTTGTGGCTGCCCTGAGCTTGTAGAGCCAGTTCTCCCCCTGCTCTGGTAGCCAGCAGGTCCCGTGTGGAACTGGCTGGGGAGCTGGGCATGATGTGCACGCCCTGGCCTCTAGGTTTGCGCTGCCCTTGTGTGAGATCTGCTTTTGTTTCTCTGCAGGCATTAAACAGCTCAACTGTTCAACAAGGTTCAATACAAAACGCAAGTACCAGGACTTATTTGTAACACCCCAAACAGTTATTCCCATTTACAGATGTTCAGAAAACACAGCGCTGTGAAAAGAAAAGCCATAGTGAATGTACACATGCTGCAGTTATATCGGAGGGCTACCACTTTCATCGTCCAGTCTCCAGGGGTTTTTTCTCTGCTGTCCAGTCAGTAGTCAGGACTTCAGGCTCTGCTAATTTCTATTTTTCACGAGCTAAGTTAGCTGATACAGCTGTCTTCCCTTTGAAGCCTTTTAGCAGGTCTGCATGTGTGTAACCGTTCACTCCAGAACTTACCGTGTCCTTTCCCTCAGTAGAAGGCAGTGACTCTTTAGTTCTGACCCAAGCAGCCAGAAATTGTGTCAGGTCCTCAAAAAAAGTCTTAAAAAGCACAAGTATGCTTTTTTTGGGTCTTCTTTTCTTTAAGAGAAAGGTTAAATGCAAGGTTTTGCTTGTCTGCTGGTTTCTCTGCCTTCAAATTCTCTTTTTTCTGAAATCCGAGGGGCTAAATGCTTCAATTATTACAATGAAAGCTGAAGATTTAATGCTGTAATAAGAAGCTGAGACTTAAAATGCACAAGACTCAAGTTATGAGAACTGGTAACACATAAATTCATTAAAATAATGGATTTCTAAGTCCAGAAAACCTCCAAAACCCCACAATTGATCAGGTTGGTTTGAGAACATTTTGAATTATTTGTGGGCAAGCTAGGAACCAAAAAGAAACATTCGTGTTGTTTTTCTTGCACAGAATAAAAAACTATATGCACACAAGTTCAAAGCTTGCCTCGGAGAGGCCTTGACTGAATCACATGGTTCTTTTCTGTAGTTTGTAGCACTTGTTCTGGGGTTCCAGTGTAAGCACTCGTAGCTATTTCTTGGTATGATGGTTTCACATTTACACTAGGCATTGTCACAGTGATCATTGTGAAGTAATTCTGTGGTTAAGGCTTCCTATTCCATCTATCTGCATTTCAAAGGAAGCAATATCCCTCCCACCTGGAGTGCTGGCTGCGTTACACTTGCACCTGTCTCCGTTGCTCATTTCTCTTTTTCTTTTCCTGCCATCTGTGGGAGCAGAAGTTCCTTCCTCCACAGCCCCAGCTCCCAGTCAGAGGGACATGGAGCGCTTCCTCTTCCTGGCGGCATAATCCCCCGCCACAAAATTGGATAAGGAATGGCTCAGGTGGGTGTCCAGGGTGTCAGAGTTGTTGCTGCTGATTTTCACCCACGGGCACAGGCACTGGAGCATGGCTCTGCGGATGTAGTTGTCAAAGCAAAAGTAAATGAAAGGGTTGGCACAGCTATTGGCAAAAGCAAAAGGGCTGCTCACCTTTATGCCCAGCTGGGCAACCGTGCCAGAAAAGCAGTCAGGCTGCTTTAGGAGTCGCAAAAGGATGGCCATGAGCTTGAAAAGATTGTAAGGAACCCAGGAGACAACAAAAGCCGCCACTACAATGAAGACGATCTTGATGGATTTTCTCAGTTTCTTATCACGTTTTCCAGCCTTCTGATAGTGCACACAGAGTCTCTTGGTGATGGAGCAGTAAAAGGTTAAGATACTCAACAGTGGGAAGAAGAAGGCCAGGATTAAAAGCATCAGTGACATGATCTGTTTGGCTTCTGTCACAGCTTTGTCTGTGCAGTAAGTCTTTCCATATTGCTTCTTCAGTTCTCTGGACAAAAGGGTTGGCATCCCTAAGCAGCAGGATAATAACCAGACGCAGATGCAGAGTGCTCTGGAATAGGATCTTGTTCTGATCCGTCTTGCGACAGAGGGGTGCATGATAGCGAGGTACCGGTCAGCACTCATGCAGCTGAGGAGCAGGATGCTGCAGTACATGTTGACTGAGATGACATAGGAGCTAGCTTTACAGAGGAAAGCTCCTACTCTCCAGCTCTCATCTGACACCTCCATGTCCACCCAGAATGGCAGCGTGATGAGGAAGATGAAGTCAGATGCAGCAAGGTTGATGATAAAGATGTCAATCAGCCTCTGGACCCGCCGCTTGAAGACCAAGGCCGCTATCAGGATTGAGTTGCCAACAACACCCACCAGGAACACAGCACTGTAAAGGATAGGGAGGAACGTAGACATATGTTGCAGGTGCTGGTACTGGCACTGGTCATCGTAGTCATAGTAGTAGTCATAGTTGAAGGTGGCGGTAGCCATGGATGACAGCTGGGGGAGTGCTATTTCTGGCCCAGCTGTCTTCATTCTCTCTCTGAGGGAGGCTCTCAGCCTTCCCTTCCAGGTCTTCTTTAAAAACATTTTATCAGTGAGTGGGAAGGAGGGGGAGATGGGGGAGGAGGAGAAACGTGGTTTTGTGGGCAGTACTTTTTATACTTTCGACGAACTGCATAGGCAACGAACAAGCAACAAGAGTATCTGACTAGTCAAAACCCTGACTTCAGAATAAATGCTTCTGGGTTTTTAAAAATCAGATTTAGTTTTACTGATTCTATCTCCATTTTGCATTTTCTCGCTTCAGGTTTTGCTTTTCTTTCGGGTGGAGGGAAGGTAGTTTTCAAGATTCTGAACTTTTTTTTTTAGGAAAGTATATTTGTAGTTTGAAGAAATTTGAGATTGTACCAGCTCATAAGAAGCCCAAGAACAGTGAATTCAGGTGCCCCAACCTTTATCTATATTCAAAATATTCTGTATAAATTGCTTGTTGGGGCAAGTTTGACTTTTCTGAGGCTTGGAGGTTTTTACTTTACTTGTCTGTTTATGATTGTTGTTTTCTGTTTGAAAGTAATTCTTTCATATGAATATATACAGGCAGAAACATTTAAAACTACTATATCCATTCTGCCCTGTAGTTGGTTGTTCTTTACCTGTCCCAGGTTCTTGGCTGCCCTGCCAGTGCCCCCCTCCTGCCCTGCAGCCCCGCCAGTTCCCCTAGACCTGGGCTGCCCACATCCAACTTTAGGAATGTATTAGAAACTTCAAGAACAGTTTTCCAGTGTGTCGTATATTCTTCTGCAATTTGAAACTTGACTTGATGTTACCATCCCCTACACAGGCTTCCTTATCAGCCACAGTCCTGGACTCCAGAGCAGCGGTTTGGTCCTTCTCCTTCTGGCTGCACAGCTTGCATGGCTCTTGAGCTGTTCTTACATACAGCACTCACTTCTCCTACTGAGCTCTGATTTCTTTCATCTTTCATTCTCAGTATCAGTATTGCTCCAGCTGTGACTTACCTTACAGACAGCCCTTTCAGTGTTGCATAAATCAAAAGGAAATTCTCATTTTTAAAACTACTGAATTCATTACAGCTTTGTCAGCGCATACTAATTTAAAACTTGGACTATTGGTCTTCATCATTCTTCCTCTCTTCTAAAAATAAATTAATTTTCTCCTTCCTCTCCCTCCCACCAGCGTGTTCACAGACCAGGCACACCTCCAGGATTCTCAAAGCTTTGAGGAAATCACCTCCTGGTGCGTGCTCCATCCCCAGGCAGACAGATTGCACCTGTACATGTCTCTGCATGCAAAGACCAACTCCAAATTGCACGCACAGCAAGTTAGCCCCTCCAGTGCACTCTGGATGCACTCAAATCACACTCAGATTCACTCTCCCAGTGCTCAGGTTATGTGCTCCTGTGCAGCAGGTGCCTGGTAGGCTTCCAGGCACCTGGAAAAGCAGCCAGCTGCTGTGAAACAACTGGCTGCTGGATGGAAGGGTATTTAGGTGGGCATTGTCTCAGCTGTAGATATGCTGGTATCTGATAAGTACCCAGTGATACACAACTGCCTTCCTACCTGTGGGGCACTAGTGGACTCAAGCTGACTATTTTTATGGAATGTATAAGCATTTACCTAGTGAGTGTAATTCAGCCATCACAAACTCTGAAAAAGGATCAAGGTGCATAAAAGCACCCTGGCTGAGATTACTGATTTGTATGCCACAGATGTAAATGTGAACCTGTAAGGAATAACAGGCTAAAGATCATCTTCCTGCCATCTCAAAGTGGGTGTGAGTGTTCACTCTAGAAATCACTGTGTCCTCTTCTAAGTAGGAGGTAGTGACTGTGTTTAGTTAGTTTACTCATGAATCAGAGTAAAAAAACCTTTCCATAGGTTTCTAAAATGCCTCGTTGTTATTCTAGGAGTAATCTCGTGCACCTGATTGCCTAAAATACAATTCTTATTTTCAAC
The DNA here is from genome assembly GCA_013397175.1 of Platysteira castanea. Classification (NCBI taxonomy): domain Eukaryota; kingdom Metazoa; phylum Chordata; class Aves; order Passeriformes; genus Platysteira; species Platysteira castanea. Next base: position 245,306 of record VYXC01008130.1, read on the forward strand.
GAAATGCAGAAGTCTCTTCTGTTGTGATTAAAGTGAATAGGTACTGTTGCTGCAAGTCTTTTTGTTTACGAGAGACTTGTCACTGGTCAGTTACATATGGATTTGTGTGCCAGCTTATTTCTCCCCGGCAAAGCTGGCAGAAGGAAGCACAGAACCAAACTCCTAAAACTCTTAGAATCAGGTTGCATTGAGGACATTGCAATTCACATGCAAGAGACATCAAGTGTAAACCTGCAAGAAAACACGGGCTAAAAACCATCCTCTCACCATCCGAAGAGTACAAAGAATATACTGAGTTTTCAGCCAAGACTTGTGTAAAAGAGCCCGAGTAGCTTACAGTTTACAAAAAAAAGATGTTTGATGAATTAAGTGCAGACATGAGTTTTGTGTGACCTTTGCTTATTGCTGCTTCAAGGAATGTGTTTTCAGGTTTTTTCTTCCAAGAAGCACTGGGAAATAGAGGCATTCTCTTTCCATCAGTACTAGAGCAGGAGATCAGCTGAACCCTACAGTCAGTTCTACAACAGTTCTGCCTCTCTTGCAAAGGCAGATCTAGGTGTTATTTTACTCTGCAGTTAGAAAATAACAGCTTACAAGCAGTTACAAGCTTTAGAAATCAGACACAAACTTCTCTGCCCTCCATCTCACACTACTTCATACTCCTTGAAATTCACTCCTTCCCTCTCCATCTCAGAGCAAACAAAAAAGTGAGTATCTTTAAAAAGCTTAAAGGCATCATAAAGATAAGTTTATGTCTGCGTATTTCTGTGTTTGGGTTCCTCACTGTGTTGTCTCCCATTAGTTTAACAGCTTTACTCACTAAAAAAATAAATTAAACAGTAAACCTTTTCCAATAGAGACCAACTCTCTGAATTTCCTTTGTATTTCTTGAATGCTCTGAACAGACTTAGGGATGTTGCTGCATGTTGCCATATTCCACATATGACACTTCTCATCTGGGCAGAAGATTTGCAAAGATAATCTAAAGCATTGTCGTGAATAATGAAGCGATCTGTAATTATCCAAGTGGAGCAGCAGCAGCCGTGTTTGTCAGTAGTCTGGGGTGGTTTTGTGTGATAGTGGTTCACTTAGGGCATCATCTAGGGTCTTACTCTTCCCAGAGCTCTCTTTGCTGAGACAGAGACAAGCTATCAAAAATACTGAGTACATGGAAATTCCCCTCATAACACTCCTGCATAGATACTACAGAAAGCTCAGGGGGACAGACTCCATCCTCTCCTCATCCTGCTCCTATATTTCCACACCATTTTCCTCCTCCCAGGTTTCACCAGACACATGTAAACCCTTTTCCTGAAAAAATTCTCTGCTGAAGCAACCAGCTACTGGTTGGCTCAGGTGTATGTTCTTCCATTCGGGATACCCATCTTGTCCAGCCCTTGATGCAGCTCTGAAAAAATGAAGCTTCTGGGTGCTGAGTAGTTTTGAACCTGAGAACGAACTTAACGTATGTAACCAGACACTCAGAGCAGGTACTGTGATGGTGGTCCTGCATTTGGCCAGTTCAGCTTTAAACTGTGTGTTTCTCTGATGGTTCTGCCTCTCTCAAACGCACCTGTGAGATCTGTCAGGTCAGAGTTTGTACCGTTCCTTAAATCTTCCTTGTAGGAAATGCTGGGATGTTTCCAAGAGCAGCAAGGGAAAAGCTTTCATGTCTTTGTTCACAGTTCTGTAATGCCTGTGATAGATGCAGGTAGTCACGTAATTTGTGGGAAAAATATCTGCACAGGAAGTAGGCAGTATTGCTGATTTTGCTTGTTACACACACCACCTCCCTCTTACAAATTTCTGCAATTTCAGGTCGCAAGGTGTGCGTTTGGCTTTTTGTGTTGTTTATATTTTGGGGGATTTTTTTGTTTTACACCCTCTGTTTTACTGATAGTTTAAATGTCATTTTGTTCCAGCTTGTACATGCACTTTTATATAAGCACAGGCATCTAGATAAAATAAGCTGCGTATCTGTAAATTATTAATAGTGATAAATGCTGAGAAGGACAGAGGTTCATTTGGCTGTAAAATAAAGTGTAGTAGTTTCTGAATGATTTTACTTAAAAAACATGTAAGAAGCAGATTTGCAGACCTAATTAGAAAAGAAAAAACTAAAAAAACCCACACTAAATTGGCTGAAACTGCCCTACTGTGCCATGGCTAGTTGACTGCAGGTTCAGAGGTAACCACATGAATGCTAACCAATGGAAGTTTCACCCCTCAACAAAGAGGAAAAGATGGAACCTATTTAGGTAAAACTGTGGGCACTGAGACCACGCCTCAGGATAGACTGAAATAGTTTCATGCTGAGAGCAGTGGTCCACAAAATGCAGTGCAGGAAGAAAATATTTTTGTACACCTAATTTTAAAATATTGATTATTGTTTATTGCCGTTTATTCTATCCTTTTTTAATTTATATTTTTGTGTATGTTTTATAATGCACATTATATATTGGTACTGTAGTACACGTGTATAATTCTAAAAAAAAAATTCATTTAATAAGGGTGCCTGCTCAAAAAGTTTTTACTGAAAAGATGCATGATAAAAAGGTTTGGAGGCCACTGACATAAAGGATGAGTATCATTGTAATGCCCCGATGTTGTTCATGTTATTTGGGAGAAGCACATCTGGAAGGTTTTCTCTCTGTGAAAATTATATTACTGTGTCCTGTGCCACAAAAAAAGTAAAGAAAAATAAAGAAGGCAGAAATTAAACCAGACAAACTGTACAAAGAGGTCTGGGGGGAACTGAAGAGATTTTCTGCTCACTCAGGCTGTGTGAAATGCTCATAGATGGTGCCTAAAAGTGAAAACCTTTTTATTTTATTTAAAACTAAAACTTTTTATTATTGCAAAGATAGTATTTGTTGGGGGAGGTGATATCTTGTAAATTAATTAGTAGTTTTGGAAAAAACAGGCAGACTTTTGAACACTTTTTTCAGGTCTGAATCAATAATTCCTGAAGTGAATTCCTTCTTCCTATAGGAAGAAGGCTTTTTTCTTTTTTTGTCCTATGTCAGCTTCATTTAATGCAGATGGTGCCACCTCCTATAAATGTTTACTTATTTCCTTAGACTGTGAGAATTAAAATGACACACATTCTGTACTAATCAATTTAAATTTTTTGCAACATATTGGGGTTTTGGTTTTGTTTCTTTTGTTTGCAGCACTCTGATGTTAAACTCTCTGTCAGTGCCTGAGAACTCAGTAATGCCCGTGATCCAGGTCTGCTGTCAAAGAAACTTCACTTCTGCAAAAAGCAGGAACAGCATTTAAGCTATAGCTCTCAGGATTATTCCCTTAGCATTATTCCTTTTGTGCTTTCCTGTGCACAGTCAAGCAAACTCTCACCTTTAAAACCTTCCCAATTCATCCTGTTCTCGAACTAAACTGATCAACCAGTGGTTCTGCTGAGGCACATTGAGGAGGTGTGAAAAGAAGAGAAAACAGAAAAAAGTTGTTGGCAAGGAATGACCCCATATATTCATCTGTAACATTTTTATTGGGTTATTCTTACTATAAGGAAGGGTATTTTTCCAGAAAAAAAAATACAGGTGAAATCTGTATAGAGTATTTGATTTTAGGTAAATAAAATGAAAACACATCTCTTCCCTCTGGATGCCTTTGAGCAGCTGCACACTTCATAATGATCAGGGCAGATTATGAAAAAGAAGAAGCCATTGTAGTCTAATTTAATAATGGAAGTAGCAATGGCTGCAAAATTTTTCAGAATTGATTTTCATTTTTATAAAATTCGATTTTTTAGGAGAAAACTGTAGACGTGCCAGTGTTAGATAATTCACTGCACTTACAGTAAATGGTTCCAATTCTGTTTTTACTATGGCTTAGAATATACAGGGGTTCTGTTGCCTTTTTTTCCTTTTAATGTTTTCTGGCTACAACCTTTGATAGCTTTTCCAGGTATACAGAAAGAAGTTACTGATTTTTTTGTTCCCTATTGCTACTACATGTATTTTATAGTCTTGCGAGTCCTTAGTTCAATAAATTAACTCCTTAAATAAACTCCTCTTCTATAATCAAAATGGACTGACCTGTGATATATTTCACTGAGAGAAGTTTTCTAATTGCTCAGTGATTTTCATATCCCTTTTCAGGTTTATCTTTACTTTGTCAACCTATACTATTTCAGAGCCAGCAGCAATTCTAGATGTGATGCAATTTCTAGATGTGAAGTTTTCTAATTGCTCAGTGATTTTCATATCCCTTTTCAGGTTTATCTTTACTTTGTCAACCTATACTATTTCAGAGCCAGCAGCAATTCTAGATGTGATGCAATTTCTTTCCTTGTGATTTCTCAGTTCATACATCCGAGGTTACAGGAAAGTTGGGGGTTTTTCTGGGGCCATGTCTTGGCAGTTGGTACTTCACCAAGATTTTTCCTTTTTCATTTTGTGTTTCCCTGGATGAAGTCTTATGTCAGGTAAGCATAGCCTCCAGTCCTTGCTTTTAAATTAATGAGCTCATCTATGACCTTATTGAAATGCATGTTTGCTTGCCCCAGCTGCTGCGACATGATCAGGTCACCCTGTCCCAGTGCCCTCTCCATGTTATTGTTTACCCTTCCCTCGTGTCATCTGTGAGGTTTATCAGCAATACTGTGCTTTCTTCCAGGCCATTGATAAAGATGTCAAGTATTTTAGATCCAGGATAAATCCCAGACAGACCCCAAAATATGGCTTTGTAGACAGTTACATTATGAGGTGTTGGTGAGACAGCTCCATGTTCCAGAAAGGTGGGGCATATAGACAGAAATTTCTTAAATAAAATATAATTTCTAATAACTTTTTTAAATTAAAGAATTAATGTTGCACCAAATCCAAGAAGTTTCTTTCATGACTGCTTTCACCTTTACATCCTAGTTTCTTGCCTCGCTGCAAAAATGCTTCCTGGCTGCTCTGACAGAGGAGTTGGTTAGAATAATTCGCCAGAAATCCTCAGAGGCATGAAAGCCTTGGATGCTTCTGGGGTATTTTCCTGAGTGTTTGTTTGCTTGTTTGGAGGTTTGTACAACCAAGACTGTATGGGCTGGTCTCTCAGCCAGCGGAATTGTTAACCACTTTTAAGAGTCCTTTTGTAATTTCCGTGGTTTCAAATATGAGGGATGGAGGCAAAAGTCGAGTATGGAGCATGGAGCCAGAGTTGCCAATTTTTGCGATTTTTACTGAATTTTTTTCCCCCTTACTTGTTTTCCCAAGTCATTCAGCCAGGTTATCATGTCACCATTTTTTACAAGCAGTCGAGAGAAACAGAACTAGAAAGGAGGCTGTAGNGGCCGGGCCGGCGCGGCGCTGAGGGGGGACGGGGCTGAAGGGGGAAAACGGGGCTGAGGGCGGAAACGGGGCTGAGGGCGTGGGGTGCTCCCCTCGGGTTTGCTGCCGGCCCGTGGCTGTCGCCCCCCGCGCGGGGCTGACGCCTGGGAGGCCCGAGACCCCCAGGGGCGGTCGCGCTCCGTGGGGGTGCCCGGCCGGCCCGGTGCTGGACTGGTCCTGCAGGGACAGGTTTTCTTGGCCCGAGGGCTTTTCAAGTAATCTCCCCTCTGCATCTTATCTTTTTTTTTTTNACTGAATTTTTTTCCCCCTTACTTGTTTTCCCAAGTCATTCAGCCAGGTTATCATGTCACCATTTTTTACAAGCAGTCGAGAGAAACAGAACTAGAAAGGAGGCTGTAGCCAAGTGGGGACCAGCCTCTTCACCCAGGTAACCAGCGATAGGGCGAGAGGACACAGTCCCGGGCTGTGCCGGGGAGGTCCAGGCTGGACACGAGGAGGAATTTCTCCACAGGAAGGCTGATGAGCCATCGGAAAGCGCTGCCCAGGGCGTGCCGCGGCCGCCGCCCCGCGCCTCCGGAAGGGGGCGGCAGAACTACATCGCCCAGCGTGCTCCGCGCGGGCGGGCGCGGCGGGCGGAAGCGGGGCCGGGCCGGGTGCGAGGCGGCGGCGGCGATGGGCGGTGGGTGCNTAATTTCAGAGTGAAATGATGTCAAGCCATTCGGTTTGCTCTCTGTTTATAGGTCACTTGTTGTGAACTGGTGGTGTGGAAGAGGCTGAATGAATGGAACAGTCAGGGCAGAAAGGAGGTTTGCGTTTCATGCTCTCCGCTGGCCACAGGACACAAACAACACTGTGCCTCTGAAGTGACCTGGAATCATTGGAGCTGTGTGTCCTGAGGGACTCTGAGCATCTCTGAAGGTAAGAAAGTGTTTGGTAGCAATCTTTCCTAACATTTTGTTGCCCTGACCTGAATATCGAACAGGTGATCCTGTTTGGTGCTGTTGGCAGCCCTCTCCCCATATTTGCACCCTCTTGCAGGCCTTCTGCCTAATCTCTTTTTGATTGCAAGTGTGTTTCCTGAGAGAATGCCAGCGAATGCAGCCTTCTTTTTTTGTGATGTCACGTAAAAGGAGTTTCTTAAATGTGGTGACCCACTGTTGGCCGAAAGGAGTGACCGCAGTAACAAGATAAAAATGCATGTTTTTGTATTCCCTTCTGCCATGGTACAGTAACTTCTTACAAAGACTGTCTAGTCTTCAGTCTTAGAGTTGATTTTTTGCCAGAATACTGGCTTTTGTTCTGTTCTCTGTTTTTTCTTTCCCAACTCTACTGACTTGCCCCCTTTGTTTTTCCCTTCTTTGAAGTGCATGCAGTTTAGTCATTCCGTTGAGTATTGCTTCCCGTTTGGCCTTTGCCATCTCTTTTTTGAGCTTTTTCCAAAAATTTTTCTTTTTTGAAAATTTAAATTTTCTATATGTCTCACTTCTTTTAAAATGGGAGTATAATTGCAGTATCTTGTTAAGCACTTCTGCCTGTTTACAACCACCTAATGTTGTATTAAATTTGAATTTGTCGCATAGCTTAGTTTCAGCTGTAACTTGTTTGAAATAGCTTCTCCTGTTTGTCAAAAATGTGCTGTCAGAGGTATATGAACAAACCTGTTAAAACAGCAAAGGCTCTTGCTGACAGCCTATGGAGAAAAAGCATTTTTATTTGTTATCAATCTTTATGTCTTTATAATTAGTGTTATCCTTGGTAGTAGTAATGTTATTTTTTCATAAGTCAGTTCATTCTAAAGCACCTCCTACATATTGTTCTGCACAGAATCTTTTACAAAGCATGGCATTAATCCCATAAACACGCAGTTTGTTTCTTCATGGTCTTCTCTGGTAACTATTTCTTACTGGCTGTGCTCACTGCTCCCTTTGAGCCCTGCCTGGGGCTGGCAGGATGGTTCTCTCTTTTGAAAGGACGCCTCATTTAAGGGGGAGTGTGTCTCCTGCAAATAATGATGCAGTGGATATGCACAGTGAATGGGCAGGGTAGTCAGGTCTACTCCACTGGCAGGAAAAACTGGTTCAAGCTTTGCATAAAGTGTTGTAGAGTTCTTCATCTTTTCTGTAAGTAGTTGAAGTGTTAGGCAGCAGCATTGAGGGGACCTTTATTGTAAGGACTTGGGGGTCCACTCTTGCCTTGTCACTATCCTGTCCATACTGAAAGTCATTTTGGGGCAAATGCCACACAAAGCCACCTGCCAGATTTTGGGGTCTGTAGCCCCCTCAGCTGCTCTCTACCTCTGCCTGTAGTTACAGTACAAGGATTGAAAGTCAGTAGATTGCCGTGTCCCTTTTACCAAGTAGATAATGAACACTGGGCTATGCTTTAATTTGCTGTTTGGTGATTAAGCCTTCATTTTGCCTATGAACTGTTCTTGGATGCCAGCTGACATCAACTCTGCTGTGTTCACAGTACACCAGCACACAGAAGGCTGGTCAGAAGTGTGTGGGTGTTTTTTAATGGTGATCTAGTAGCGATACTGCCAGCACCAGTGTTCTGCACCTGGCAGCAGGGATATGTAGCTGAAAGTAAGGCTTTTGGGCCAGCTCTTTTCTTTCTCTATATTAGGTATAAATTTGATAGGGCTTTGTCATTGTCAGCATTTGTATCGAAAGGCAGTGACAGCAGATCAGTGGCCCAATAATGTCCTGGTCACATTCTTTTTCACCAGACACTGCTCTGGGGATGGAGCTTGTGGGTTTTTGTGATCCTTCCACCCATAGAGAGCCCTTTCTAAAGAGAGGAGTCTGTTGCAGAGGGTTCCTCTTGCAGTAGATGTGATCACAATATAGTGGAAAATCAAGGCCAGCCTGCTCACCAGCCTGTTCTGCTGCTTGCTCTGAGAGTGATCTGCTCAGCTCTGAGCTCAGCTGGGCAGGAGCACTGGCCCTGGAGGTGCCACTTGCCCTGTTTGCTTTGGGGGCAGTGTGTGAAGGGGAGGGGATCCCTCAGTTAACTCAGTAGGGCTGAATGGTGAGGTCAGGTCTATGCAGCACTTGCTCTCCCTATCCTGTTCATCCCATATCCTGTGTACCTTGAGCAAGATGCTGGGATATCAAAGGAGAGTGCAAATACATAAACAGGAATTAAACATTGCACAGAGAATTTGCTTCCAAGTCTAGGCTTGATTCTATGTTTTCTACATAAATAAGCCCAGATACAGTGTGTTCTCCCTCTCAATATTTCTATTAACTTATAAAAATTTACAGCTTGAAGATTATTATTTAAGTACAGTTGTGGTATGCAAACTTTGCAGTATTTTGAATGGGTGTTCCTTGTCAGTTCACCAAAAATCAGTTCTGTTCTTCCTCATCGCTAAGGATGCTATTCAAGGATGGATATTGCAGAGTGTGTCTCATTTAATATGGAAATGAAGCATAGGAAATGATACGGGAACACATAATTTCTCCTCCTTTTTAGCCAGTTTCAGACAAATAGAGGAGCAGATGGAGAGGAAAAGAAATAAGAATGGTACTGTTAATAGCGAACATTGATGCCTTTGAAATTCCCTTCTTTAATTTGCAACTTGTTTCCTAGTTCAGAATTTATTACTGACAAGTCTGACTTGAGAAACTGGTGTTTTGCCTTGTGAATGTTGAGGTTTAAGGCACTTGCTGTTTCCTGTTGCGGTTCATTCAGTTGCAAAGAAACTAGACCAAAATATTTTGATCAAAGTGTGTGGGAGAAGGGAGGTAGAGCAAGCACTAGACAAGAGCTGATTAGATAGTAGCTCCTGCCATCAGCCTACCTCTAGCTGCTGAGCTAGTTTTTTTTTTTCTGGCAAGTGCCTCAAGCCTGATTCATAATAATCCATAAATTTAATCAAGCACACAAAGCACATCAGAACAACTGGCGTCTGAGAGGAGTCCTCTGGTGTATTGCAGCCACAAAACATTTCTTGTGTTAACAATCACTTGCTCATTAAAGTCATGGTATTGTCATAAGCATAAGCGTGTGTGGTATTTGTATTTTCCCCATGCTTCCTTTGACCCTGAATCAATGCCATTTGGGAGTACAACCCCTCAAAAGAGGGCATAAATGACCACTAAGAGAGGGACGCAAAGTCCTTGTGGCAGCATATGAAGGCCTTTCAGTTTTGTCACTTTGTTCCCATGGAACAGGGCACCCCTCTGCATTGTTCTAGGTCTTAAAAAATACCATGGTATGTATTGTGGCATTATTGCAGCATTTATCATAATGTCCTAATTTGTCTTCCAGTGCTTCCTTCATGTTCTGCCTCTAGTGCCTAGATACATTTCTCTCTTCCCTAAAGGCATTCCAGCACCTTGGCATGGCTGCCCTTTGTGAGCAGCCTGGAAGAGCTTTTTCGGCATGCCTGTGGTTCTTGTCTTTGCTGTAAACACAAGCTGTGGAAGCCGTATGGGGTGGCAGGCTAAAAATAGCTTCCACCCTTGGTAATCTCTTAAGGAAAGATAAGTCTTCTTTCTGGGCGTTGTGGATGGAGTCTCTGACGTTGCCTACAATCAGGATCACAAATGGCAGCGAGCTGTGTCATCTGCTTTGGAGATGAGTTGGTGCTGTTCTGTCAGTTGCTGTTTCAGGGAGAGCAGCCAGTGCAGTGTGGCTGGGAGAGCATACCCTCCAGGATATTATCCCTACTTGGAACTCACAGATCCAGTGGATGCTGGCCGGCACTGTAGATTTGCTCAGTGTTCCTTTGATCCTAGCAGGTAGGAAAAGGAAGGCATGCATATCCTGAGGGGACGTTGCAGAAGGGGGCTGATGCCACGAGTTTGGGATAACTGCTGGGATAGCTTTCTGCTTCCAGAAGCATTGCTCACTTGTCCCTGTGTTCCCACCCAGGGCGCCATGATGGATAACCGGTTTGCTACCGCGCTGGTGATCGCCTGCGTGCTCAGCCTCATCTCCACCATCTACATGGCAGCGTCCATTGGCACCGACTTCTGGTACGAATACCACACCCTGTCCCCAGCCGAGAATGTTAGTGAAGCTGGTAGAAGCATCTGGGAGGAGTTTGTCAGCAAAGATGCAGATGAGAAGACCTACACAGATGCGCTCTTCCGGTGCAACGGCACGGTTGGATTGTGGCGGAGGTGTATCACTGTACCCAAAAACTCTCACTGGTACAGCCCACCAGGTATCTCCGGAGCAATTACGCTTCCCTAGCTTGCCTGGGGTGCTGTGTGCTAACTTCCTCAGAACAGATTCGTGCCCCTTTGTTCCTCCAGAAGGTTTATTTCTGGCTTATGTTTTGGTTGGTTGGGTTTTTAATAAAGACAGTCCAGATTTTTAAAGAAGCAAAGGGCAGAATGGTCTGTGGCTGTCAGTGCTGCAGTTTCTGGTTTTGACACATGATACTTGGTCTAAATTTAGTCTTGCAAGCTTGATTTTTATTTTGCCTCAGCTGTCCAGCTGGGGATACAGTTGTGGTTGCTCTACTGGTTACTGTCTTTTTAGGACAGATCCTGGGATCCAGCAATGGAATAAAGACACTACTTTATCAAGGAGGCACTCATTCCTTTTAGCTAGTCATTCACTTTGTTCATGTCACAAAAAATCCCACCATTGCATCAGCACATCTTGGATTCCTTGAATGGATATGGAGTGAAATATTTGTATTATTTTTCAAAATCATTGGGGGATAAAATGTGTGGTAAACAATTATTTTATTTGCTTCAAAGTCGATTTTGGGTATTTACTGTATGTGTGAACCCCTTCATTTGGAACCCTTGTAAAGATGTGCTTTCAGCTACATTTCTGGAGAAGAAAAACATTACATGAAATACTTTTTTTCCCCCCTCTCATGAAAATACTTATTTTGGAAGATGCTTAAACCAGTTCTGCTCAGTAGTATTCTCAAAGTAAAATCTGAGGTAGAAACTTAGAGTAAAGAAACAAATCCTCCATGTTCTTTAAATAGGCCTCTCTGTCCCATTTTCGATTTAACTGTTAGTACGAGACTACATTCTACATGTGGAGATAAGCACAGTTTAGTTAAGGGACCCTGAGCACAAGAATATGTGGCAACATAGTTGAGCATCAAATGCCACCACATTTCTTTCCCAAATCTGTTACACATGACACAGTTCTCTGCGGATAATCCAGGGAAGCTTGAAGATTCTGCATGTTGGAATGCTGTCCCTTAGTGTAGTACCTCATAACAGACACGTTATGCCAACTACATCATAGAAAAGTATCTACAGATCTGTTTGGAGAGGTAATTTTTTCTCACAAAGGGAACTCAGAGGAGCTTCCTAACTCAAATAATCGGGAAAGGAGGATTTGAAAGGGGAGAAGGAAGATTTGAAAGGGGGGAGACAACTAACGGTAACTTTTTCTTTTATTCCCTCCCAGAAACCGATATGACTACAAACTGCATCAGTTTCTCCCTCTCTGATCAGTTTGTAGAAAAGTACATAGAGCCTGGAAATCACAACAGTGGCACAGATTTGAATCGGACTTGTAAGTGTCTTTCAGTTCTGGCAGATAAACAAGTAGAATTAAAAAAAGATGTTTCTCAAGTACAGTCAACAGCAAGGAAAGCTTCTGTGTCTTGCTCGCCATTTATTGTTTTTTACAGTAGCACAGGCAGTAGGTCAAAGTTTAAAAGGAAGACACAGATGTGTTAGCAATGGTTTTGCCTATGAATGCAGTACAGGGATTTTTGAGTTAACAAGTGGATTTCTTTATGCTTCAATGGAGTCTTTGGTCCTTTTTGGCTATGAATGTAGAATGTCTGATGAATGTAAAATGTCTGATGAAGCAGAAACAGCAGGGTAGAAGGGAATTTAAGGTGGTGGGAGAAGATCTGTTTCTAGCACACCTTCAGCAAACTTGACTTCTGTGTTTCTTTCACATGCAGATCTCTGGCGATTGCAGTTTCTCCTGCCCTTTGTCAGCATTGGCCTCATGTGCTTTGGGGCTCTGATTGGGCTCTGTGCTTGTGCCTGTCGCAGCCTTTACCCGGCCATTGCCACTGGAGTCCTGCATTTCCTAGCAGGTAGGTGTCCTGCCATCCTCCTGCAGAAGCTCAGAGTACCCCCCATCGCACTCCATGGGTGAGCTCACTGTGCTTTGCTGCTTCCTTCCGCAGGGCTGTGTACGCTGGGCCTCGTTGGCTGCTATGTAGCTGGGATTGAGCTGCTCCATAGGAAGCTGCCTCTGCCGGAGGATGTGAGGGGTGAATTCGGCTGGTCCTTCTGCCTCGCCTGTGTGTCAGCACCTTTGCAGTTCATGGCAGCTGCTCTTTTCATCTGGGCAGCTCGCACCAACAGGAAGGAATTCACCCTCCTGAAAGCCTACCGTGTGGCATAAGTGCTGCTACTGCAGTCTGGGGTGTCCCTGTTAGAGCCTCTTCTCCCTCAGCTCTTACTACTTTTTTCTTTTAGTCAGAATTTTATCATGTACTGCATGCTTCTTGCCAGTCAGGACAATTTAGCCTGCAGGCCCTGAAGACAAAGACCTCTGGGCTAAATGACTAAACCCTGCCAGAAGTCTGCGGAACTTTAACAGGTTTTTAAATTGGGTTTTTTTAAGAATTGTTATTATTTTTTAAGCTACATTTGGTTGTTGACAGTTCCCCTTAGTTAGGTGTACATGCCCCTTCCTAATTTTATTACCCTGTCAGCCTGGAGGAAATAGAAGTGGTGTTGTGGGGTGGAAGAGAGATAGGAAAAGGTGCAGGTACGCAAGAATGGGAACCTCAGTGCACAAATAGTACATAATGAGGAGCTGTCTGCTGTGTGACTGAAGCAGGCAGTACCTACAGAGAACACCCGAGAGACATGGGGGAATTCAGAAACCTCTGTTACGGAAATACTGTAGCTAAATCAGTCTGCAGCTCAGCTCTGGGTTTCCTATCGTCACTAGTTTGCTGTGTTTTGTGGCGTCTGCCAAAAACAGCTGGAGGCAGAGCAGGCAGCTGTGGCAGTGCCTGTACACCACACCCTCCTGAATGCACACTCTGCACTTGCTTCTGCCAAGGAGTGGGATAAGATGGCCCTCATGGAGCTCTGTCCTGCTGTAGCTCCACTGCTTCCAGGACCCAGGCTAGTTTGGTATCTGCACTACATGTGATTGTGCACTCTAATCTTAATTTGTGGTGTTTTTGCTTGATGTGGAATAAGGCTTTCTTCTCTCTTTTTGAAAATTACTTCCTCACAAGTTTTTTGGTTTTAATTTGGTTTAGTGTATGTGTGTATATGTACATATATAAACTTAACTTTTTTTAAACCTCACCTGTTTATCCTTTATAGCACACAACAGGGTTTTTTTAAAAGGTGCTGCTCTTTCCCCATCTTGTTTAAATTAAATAATAATAATAATAATAATAATAATAAAGACTCAGAAATTTTCAGCATTGCATGAATCTGATGGGAGGGTAAGGGAATGATCTAGAGCAGATTGTACTTGGGGAAAGAGGAGCCAGTGTCTAGATCATTCTCTGTTTTCATGGAAGTATCACCAGAAACAATGACGTTAGATTGGATTTTTTAAATTAAATTCTTAGGCTCCTGCTAACTTTAAATTTTCTCCTGCTCATCACTGGTAGTCACAACAGCCCATAATTTCTAATTAATTCAAAAATTTTATATTTATTCTAAATCACTGCAACTCTAACCAGACTGGGTGCCATATCATATCTAAAAAACAATGTTCCAGGACTAAACTGTTTAATTCTGAGGCCTTAACTCACCTTGTTTCCTTACTCCATGCTTAATGAAAGAAGTATGCCTTAGGAGAAACAATTCCTGATAAAACAAGTGATGGCAAGGATTCCATGGGACTCTGGTGATGAGAATGACACAGAAATAGACATTTTTATCTCATGGCTGTTTTTCTATTGCAATTTTCTGTTGTGTTTTGTGCCTTTGTGCCTTTTTTTTTTTTTCCTAGTAGGTGTTTCTACCCAAGCTATGTTTGCTGGGTCAGCAAACAGCCCTAGTCATGATTTCCCTGAAGATCAGCTATAACTGCTTGCGTAATTTCTTTTTTTTTTTTTCCCGAAGTGTGTGGTAGGCTTCTTTTATTATCATTGTTGGAATCTTTACAAAGTAAAACAANATGGCCCTCATGGAGCTCTGTCCTGCTGTAGCTCCACTGCTTCCAGGACCCAGGCTAGTTTGGTATCTGCACTACATGTGATTGTGCACTCTAATCTTAATTTGTGGTGTTTTTGCTTGATGTGGAATAAGGCTTTCTTCTCTCTTTTTGAAAATTACTTCCTCACAAGTTTTTTGGTTTTAATTTGGTTTAGTGTATGTGTGTATATGTACATATATAAACTTAACTTTTTTTAAACCTCACCTGTTTATCCTTTATAGCACACAACAGGGTTTTTTTAAAAGGTGCTGCTCTTTCCCCATCTTGTTTAAATTAAATAATAATAATAATAATAATAATAATAATAAAGACTCAGAAATTTTCAGCATTGCATGAATCTGATGGGAGGGTAAGGGAATGATCTAGAGCAGATTGTACTTGGGGAAAGAGGAGCCAGTGTCTAGATCATTCTCTGTTTTCATGGAAGTATCACCAGAAACAATGACGTTAGATTGGATTTTTTAAATTAAATTCTTAGGCTCCTGCTAACTTTAAATTTTCTCCTGCTCATCACTGGTAGTCACAACAGCCCATAATTTCTAATTAATTCAAAAATTTTATATTTATTCTAAATCACTGCAACTCTAACCAGACTGGGTGCCATATCATATCTAAAAAACAATGTTCCAGGACTAAACTGTTTAATTCTGAGGCCTTAACTCACCTTGTTTCCTTACTCCATGCTTAATGAAAGAAGTATGCTTTAGGAGAAGCAATTCCTGATAAAACAAGTGATGGCAAGGATTCCATGGGACTCTGGTGATGAGAATGACACAGAAATAGACATTTTTATCTCATGGCTGTTTTTCTATTGCAATTTTCTGTTGTGTTTTGTGCCTTTGTGCCTTTTTTTTTTTTCCTAATAGGTGTTTCTACCCAAGCTAGGTTTGCTGGGTCAGCAAACAGCCCTAGTCATGATTTCCCTGAAGATCAGCTATAACTGCTTGCGTAATTTCTTTTTTTTTTTTTCCTAGTAGGTGTTTCTACCCAAGCTATGTTTGCTGGGTCAGCAAACAGCCCTAGTCATGATTTCCCTGAAGATCAGCTATAACTGCTTGCGTAATTTCTTTTTTTTTTTCCTGAAGTGTGTGGTAGGCTTCTTTTATTATCATTGTTGGAATCTTTACAAAGTAAAACAAAGATGATGATGAAAACCAGAATCACTGAAAAAACAGTGGCAGGCTATTCGAGATAATCCTCTTTCTCCTGCTGTTGAGTATTTTTTTACTTTTCCTCCTTAAACAGCCCCTTTCTCTCCCTATGGCGTCTGGGCCATCTGTAACCTCGTGATAGGAGATGTGGTACTTTTGTGCAGTATCTGAGAGTAAATGAAAATCTGTGCTGCCTGATCTGTACGATAGGGTGCTTTTTCAGAGTAATTAGCCTGACTTAGATAGATAAGGCCTAACTGCTCAGCTTGCCTTGTTCTTCATTTGCTAGAATTACTAGGGCATGCAAACCTCAGCTTGGGTCAAAAGGACTGAAGTTGCTATTCTGCAGTTTGAGAGGAAACACTGCTGCTGATTTTATCTAGTAAAGTTTATGGGGTTTTTTTTCTTTTTTTTTCAGGAGCTGGCAGAATAATTGTATTGTGTGATTTTAATCTGAGCAATGGAAATCCCATGCCCTCACTCTCTCCTCTTTTATGGGACACTTACTTTTCTGAAGTGTAAATCTCAGTTTTCAAATGCTGACTTTCTTGCTTCCAAAAGAAGAAATGTTGTAGGGAGAAAAGGGGATGTTAGAGGTGTTGTCAGTCCTTTCTTCATCATTTTAAATACCAGCAAAACCAAGCTTGTGTCTGTGCCTGAGACAAATGTTTGGTTTTCTCTGCCCAGAAATGAAGAAAAGAGGCTTTAATTGAGTCTTGATTTGGACCATTTTAACTAAAATGGGGGTCGCCTTTCAGATTTGGTCTGGTTTTTTTTCTGTTTTGGTCTGGTTTTTTTTTCTGTTTTGCCCTTGTGTAAAGTTTTCTTCATCAGAATGGATCTTGGTGAGAGGCAAATCTCACGCAGGAGGGTTGGCCCTCTCTGTTTGGGGTCGTGAATCTGTGTATCAGTATCTTGCTTTGTAAATGTGTATTTCACTCAAGGTGAGCAAAAGGGAACAAGAAGAGTTCTTGGACTGCTGGCTTGGGTCCAATAAATGCTGTTGGAGGACAGAACATCAGAGGAGATACTGAGAGTAGTTCTGTAAAAGAGGTGATGAAGCACACTAACTAACAAATAATGAGAGACCCAGTGGGTGTGACACGGTCTTCACAGACAGAGCCTCATGCCTTGTTCAGAGGCTTCATTCAAGAGGAACTTGAGGCATGTGTGTGTGTGTTTGTGGTCACATACATGTGTGCAAATGCAGACACCCTTGCTCAAAAAAGCAAGGAGTGCTTCAGCTTGGGAAGATAAAAGGCTGTATTTGTATTCCTCAGTATTTTGTGGTCTGACCATGGAATGTTTGCTGATACTGTTTCAGTGCTGAAGGTAGGGAGGAGGCATATACAGTCAGATGAAAATAGGTGAAAAAAGGGGGTGTTGTGTGTCTGTGTGCACAGGGAAAGTGGCACACATCTCTAACACTTGTATGTGCTGGTGCAAGTGAAGAGAAGGAAAAGGAGAAACAAGAAGAGGAATCTGGACTGAGCGTGAGAACTGAGAACTCTTGGCACTATATGGGAGCAAGCTCCCAGAACTCTAGCATGAGCTCCCCATGTGCTATTTCATAGCCAGGATAGCAAAGGCCAGCTGCTGCTCCTGCACCACTCACAGTTGGCCAGCTGCTGCTCCTGCACCACTCACAGTTCCATCACAGTGGTGGCATAAGTGGGTGAATTGTCCTCTTGTGAGAAGCTCCTAAATGTTCCGTCCCCCAAATCTGAGTCAGCAAGCTGCATTTCAAACATGCTGCTTATGACACTGTTTCTTCCTCACAGGCTTGGGTTTGTTTTCCTGCCGACTCTGTGAAACCTCTGGGAAAGCAGGGCTAGCAGAAAGCTTCACAGATCAATAAAGTTTTTAGTCTAGGTAGCAGCCTCTTATTTTTTTTTCTTGAAATGGATGTTTTCCCCATTCTCTCCCCATGCTCCAGCAGTTCTGAGAAGGGACTGATCAATGAACCTGCAAAGAGAGGGTTTATTACTGTGTCTGTAAGGACAGCTCCTGCTGGAATTGGAGATGGCTGAAAATAGAATAGTCAATCCCATTTCCTTACTATAATAAAAAAGTAAGGAAATAAAAAGCAGTATAGAGCAGACACAAAATATTGGTTTGTTGTGTAAAGGGGACAGTTTGCCACATACAAAAGTAAAGATATATTTTGGATGCAAGTGGTGGGAGAGTCCTGGATGACCCAAGAGGCCCTTCTAAATCTTGTCATGACAGAAACTGTCTTGGTCTGGTTTTCCTTCTGGATCATGCTGGCCAGGTGATCCTTTCCTCAAAGAAGGTCTCTTGCAGTCTTTTGGCTATGGTGATAATGAATGCTTCCTCTCTCCTCATCTAAAATGCTCTGAAGTATTTTTTTGACAAAGGTGTTTGGATTTTGGGCTGGGTTTTTTTTGTTTTGTTCTGATTTTTGCCACTTAGGGCTGGCCTCAAGTTATGTACCAGCTTGCAGCCAGTTTCTTGCAGTGTTCTGTGATTCAAGGCAATGACTTCTGAAGAGCTCTTTCCCACTCTCTAGCATTGTGTGTACTCAGCCAGCACCTGTTATTCGAAGGAAAATTCTGAAATGTCAGCAGCTTGTTATCATTACATCTCAGACTGACTATCCACCCCTATTTGTTTGTATTTCCTGCTTAAGTGGATTGTATGTCTCAACAGAGAGGATATCATCTTGAAGCTGCTTTTTTTTCTCATTTCCTCAGGAACAGCTAGAGTTTGTACTATAGAACTTTATAAACAGGTTTCAAATAGGAAAGGATCAGAAGTTTGCATGTTTGCTGTTAACTTTTCTATTGCTGTAGAATATTGCCCTGTGTTTTTAAACCATGGCTTTCAGGACTACAGAGTGCCAAAATGAAGCCTTTGTTCAAGTCATGATTCAGATAGATGGCAGTGGGAGAGTGGATAGTCTGTAACTGGAAGATTGCATAGGTGTCTGGATATGGCAATAGCAGCCATATGCAAAATTAACACTTAACAAGCACTTGTCTGCCTACTGATACATACCAAGCATTTATACAAACCAGTGAGCACTGAAAAAACCCTGAAACTAATAATGTATCCCCCCCCCCCTTGTCTCCTCCTTCATTCTAAATTTACCACTTTTAAAAATAGCCATAGGGACAGTGTTTTGTTTATTCCTCGGGTTAGAGCCATGAGTGTCAGATGTCTCTGCTCCACGCTTTCTGTGTGCAGACAAAGGTAAAGATGATGGTTGATTTTTGTAGGGGATGCAAACATCTCTCTAGCTTTGGGTTTCCTGAGGTGAAGATTGGGAATCTTCAAGAAAGCTAGAACCTTTTGTTTAATGAGAATTATTACTTAATCAGAATCCTCTTTTTTAAAAAGTTAAGGATTTTTTTTTAATAGTCTTTTTTTTCCCCCCACCTTTCTCATGTCTTTCATGTGCCTCTTTTAAAGTGTCTCTTACATTAAAATGTTTTAGAATATTACATTTTTTATATTTTCCTGCCCCTGGATGCTCAGCCATGGGGAGTTGCATTGGCTGTGTTACTATGGAGTGTCAGGCGAGTTTGATGAGACCCTTTCCCAGTGTCCAACCACCATGTGCCATCAGTATTTGTACTCTTGGGCTGAGCTACAGAGTCAGCATTCTGGTGAATTACAGGCTTCTTTCATCCCCTGAGGCCAGGTACAGCCTGCACCTTTAGGTGATTTGATTTTTTGGGAGATTTCTCTACACAGCCAGGTAGCTGACACTTTTGGCTAAGTGACCATGACGATACCTTTGTACATTAAATGGTTTCCATGTGAATTCCCTGAGAACCTTTCTCATTTTCAGAGAATTTGCCTGTGACAAACATGTATGAGAGCACCAAAGGTGGCCACCTGAAGTGTTTACACTCACGTTGATTTCACTGTTGATGGAATCCACCAGTTGATCACCACGTTGGTGCATTTTGGAGCACTGGCTGGATGAGAGCAGGAGTGTGCTAGAGTGGCTGTGCAGAGTGGGTGCTTATTTTCTGTGGTGCCTCAGCTCTGCCAGAGCCTTCCTGCATGCTGATGTTTTAGACAGCAGATGCTGGAGAACTGGTTCCACAGCCTTTCCAAATCCTTCCTGGGTCTCAGCCCTGCACTGGATGGTGCTCCCTTACCCCATTGCTAATTCTCTAATTTAAACAAACTGCTTGTGTGGGTGATTCTGTGGTCCCAGTGACTTAAATCATTTCCCCAGCCCTCATAAAATCGCTTTGATGAAGAAAGCGGTGGAGTTCTTCTTCCCCACAGATCACTTCTGCTTTCTGAATGCTTTCTGGGGCTGTAGCAGCAGTTCCTTTCGCAAACAGATCCCTTTTGTCTTGTGCTGAAGTGACCCATTTAACCAGCTAGCTTTGATTTGCATTTTGATGTTTACTTCCACACAGAAAAACAGCAGCAGTGGTGTAAAACCACGGTTTCTGCCCAGTGCTGGGACTGATCGGGTTCACTAAAGGTGAAAGAACCACAAATGATGAGAATGTCATGAGCGGTGTCAGTAGCAGGATGGTGCTGGCAGAGGCACCCCAGTGTCCCAGTGCAGAACTGGGAGGCAAAGCAGGAGAAGCTGCTGAGCTGGCTCGGGCTGCAGTGGAAAGTGAGCAGCCCTGGGGAGTGCGTCCTGGGTTCTGGAGCAGCTTCACCATTCTGCTTGAGCCACCACAGACCTGCCTGGGAACAGCACGGGGACAGCTGTACCGGTGGTGTGAGGGACAGCATGAACACACTCTGGGATTTACCCTACGTGCAGGGGTTGAAGGGGAGGCTGCAGCAGCCAGGGCTGTCCTCTGCCGGGAGCACAAGGAAGTGTGCAGTATTATGGGCAGAGGAAGCCAAACCTGTTCTGCAGCAGATAAGTGTGCTTCACCTTCAGCCGCCTTTGTGAGCTGACAGGAGTGGCATCACCCAGGTGGCAAACTTGTTACTTCCCTTCTGTGTCTCCTTGCTTCCTTCTCCCAGCTCCTGAATCTCCCCTCACTGATTCTCCCCTTTCTGTTCTCTCTCTTTCACCACAATAAATTGTGTCCGGGGAGACACAATAAAGACGCTCTTACACTTGCCAGGTTCAGCAGAAAGGAGGAAATGACATCGATTTATTGACATTATGTCATTCTTATACACGTCCCAACTCCACAAGGGATTGGAGAGCATGTCACTTCCTTCTCCATCTCACTGGAGAAGAAAGGTGCTCATCAAAGTTGTCATATCACAAAAGGAATGAAAAACAGAAGATACCGTTAAGTAAACATCGGCTACTATTTACATGAATCTGTGTGAAAAGAATCTGACTTCAAGGTTAAAAACAGAAGGCTTACAAAATTCCAGGGCAACAATAAATGAACTAGTTACTCACTCCAGAGGCACTTTGGGCCATCCTTGGAGGACCTTAAATCTGTCCACATCCCCATTCCATGCCCAGCTGGATGCATCTGCAAGCCTAAAACCAACTAATTGGAAATGTGAGACAGAGGGACATGTTAGGGCACACAACCACAGCCACTGGCACTCAACATGGCCTGGATGCTGTTGGCTCTGCTCTGCCAGGTGCTCAGCTTACAGTTTAAACTCTCTGCATCCTGTGTTTACACCCTGAGAAAGAAGAGCTTAATTTGCAGTAAAAGATTTGCATTGCACAGTCTGGGCTCTCTGCCTCTGTTACACTCCCTGTCCTGAGTCATCTTCACCCCAGGAGATGCCAGTAGGGAGCTGATAGTTTCTTGATCCATGGACATTGTTGGTGTTCAACAGGCTGTCAAGGAAACAGATCAACTGATGGAGCACAAGAGAAAACTGGCACAGTGGTGTCATACACAACACAAAAATTCTGGTCTACAGATAAAGACAGTCGATGGGGAAATTTTTTCCCCATTTTTCAGAGGCTGTATCATGCATTTAGCTTGGGTTTTTCCTCTGTTGCCAGTCATTTTTAGATTAACTGGTAGAGTTTCTAGAAATCATGGGAGTCACCTTTGTCTTCTTACTGGAAAGGAGTATTTTCAACAAAGATGTCACAGATTTCAAGCTTCCCAACTTAATGAAAAATTATGAGGGTTAGCTGAAGCAGTGAGAAGTGAGTGGACAAAGAAAGTCACTGAAAATGAGGATTCAGAAAGTTGAATTTCAGACAAAAATCATGTTTTCTGTACGTTTCCTATTCTGGGGTATAGTAAATCGGGATATGCATAGAAGATGCAGGAAATAATTGTTCTTCACTTGACCACATTCAGCCTTAGCTGGTGTTCTGTGTTGAAGCTGTAGGTAGCTGGGGGTATCCCAAGAAGCATAAACATCACCTCTAGAACTTTTAGAAACCATAACCTACAAGATAGGGAGCAACAGAGCCATTGTGTAGAAGGAAGGACTCCTTGGGTGGGCCAGGTGATGTTTTTACAAAGGAAATTGATACAGACAGTTGCTGGTAGTTGTCCACATCCACTGGTGAGAGGACAGGAGGTAACCAGCTTAGTCTGTACTAAAGGAGAGCTAAGCTGATGGACAGAAAAAAACATCTCAGTCTCGGTGTGCTTGGTTCTGGCTGGATGATTATTTGTCCTTTCAGCCCTACATTGTTCCTCATCCAAGCCATCTTCAGGAAAACGTGCCACCTACCCAAGAGCTCATCTGCTGAATGTTACCAAGAGGCACCATTTCTGAGGGACTTTCTTTATTCTGTCACTGAATTATCTGTGAAGTACAAATGCCAAAACCACTAATTGAACATGGACCCTTGAATGAGCGTTGTGAAATTTGGTGAAGATTCAATTACTTACTTTACCTGAGACACTGGCTCAAGATGCGTTCCAAAAAGTCACTTATTGAGGTGTTTTCTAAAATTTTAGTTTGTTGTGTTTGTTTGGGGCTTATTTAATCTAGTTTCTCAGTGAGACAAACCTGTGGAAACTATGATGTCTGTGCATTTATGATTGTTGTCCTTCCTTCCTGTTTGGAATTTATTGGCCGGTTCAAGGCAGAGATGCTGAAATACTGGTTCTGTTTCTTGTAAAGGAACCTTGTGGAGGACAGGGACACTTAGTGCCTCTATTGAAGGTGTGACTGCCACCTGAGTGCTTACTAAGACGTTCTAAGCAGAATAATCCTTTGTCTAGATGGTTATCTTACCCATCTTTTTTAATCACTGATGTCACTGTTATACGATGAATGAGAGAGGTATTAGGTACCCAGACTTTTTTAGGTGATTTTACAAAACATGGAAGAAATGCACTAGGGTTTGCTCTCCTGGATTTAGAACAAACAAAAGACTAGCCTTGAACTCCTGCAGACATTTGAGTGATGCCATGCAGATCTGGTCTGTAAAATTCCCAGTAACTGATACATTGGAACCTTGGCGCAGCATTGTAAGAAAGTCTGTCACTTGGTGCAACGAAGAAGTTCTCTTTGGCTCTACATGATACATCTCACCATATTCTTGTCTCATTATGGCATTTCCTGTAGGGCTGAAATGAGACCACACATATTATTTGTAGTCCAGAACTGCTGTTTTTTAGGCATTGCTGGAGTAGTTCATAGGGAGTTACATTAAAAATTTGTCATAAATAGCAGAATAAGGGCAGGTATTTGGTATGCAGTGAGATGTCTTTTTGATGTTTGTTGTGCTGAGTCAGGCTGAAATGAAAGTGATCAAAGGAAAGCATCAGAAATTAGAGGTGACAGAGAACTAGACAAAAGCAAAATTTGGAAAATAAGTCTGAACTGTAAATAATAAAGCTGATATTCCTTCTGGCCTTGCAAGAAAGCAAACAGCTTCATATTAGTGATACACTCATATGTGTTCTGAGATAGTATTCTTCTTGAGATTGTTCACACAGAAGTACTCATCAGCAGTTTCCCCACAAACTTCTTTGGAATTTACCTCTGAAAATTATGTTTGTTAAGCAAGATGTCTTTGTTACAGATTTCTCTTCCTTGTCTTAAATTTCTAAGACAGAATTTTCTTTCAATAGGAAATAACTTGTTTCTCATCATACTGTTCTAACAATGGTTTCTGCCCTATCTGAAGTCAGTGTGTGCTTCATTCTTGAGCTGCTCTTTGTTCTCTGTATCTTTATTTTTTAATGAAAATTCTTTCTAATGTGTGACTGACTTCTCTCAGATGAGTCCTTTGAACTGTTTCCAGCTCTCTTATTGAAAGA
Organism: Platysteira castanea; assembly: GCA_013397175.1. NCBI lineage: Eukaryota > Metazoa > Chordata > Aves > Passeriformes > Platysteira > Platysteira castanea. The sequence goes on from VYXC01008130.1 coordinate 269,057, forward strand.
TGCACAAATCTTCTCACAGTGACAAAATTTAACAAACAAGAGGAGAACATTAAAATCCTGAGTAGGTAAGCCCATGGAGAGAAGCCCATGGAGGTCCAACTGCAAATAATGATATTTGATGAGAGCTTCTAGCCCAACATGAAGTTGGGCACTTCAGGTCTCTGATGTGTGATGTAGTAGGATCACACACTTAAGGGTTTTAAATAAAATTTTAAGATTTTAGTGTTAGATGGTAATTTTGTTTCAACATATTGCCCTACATCTTACAGAAAAAATAAGGAGGAACTTTGGGCCTTCGTTGTTTGCCTAGACTCTATGGTATAGGGGATTTGTTTTGAAACTATGTTGTGGTTTTCAGCTCATGGGGTTTGCTTTGCTTTGAGGTTTTCTTTGTTTTTGAGACAAAGAAAATCTCAGTAAGAGATCTCTCTCCCCAGAGATCACTGCATCAACACATTTAATCTCTAGAATTATTTTTTCATAGATTGCCAGACTGCTTCAAGGTTGACAAATTTACCTTGTCTGAGGAATTATCCTATGAAGACTTACAAAAATATTAGGTGAAGAAAAGTTTCAGCCAGTTGAACATTTCCAATCCCTACTTTTTCACAAAGCCTGTTAATATCAGGCTTCCAGTTAGAGCGTGGTATGATGGTACAGAGACAAGTGAGCAAATAGCACAACTGAGCCCTGAATATACAAGTTAAAGTAAACACACAAGTACACAATTACAGCCATGGGCAGAGTATCAGTCTTGGCACTTCTCACCACATGTAGGTAGTAAGAAATGCAAATTCAGAGATCTTTTACTAGCCAAGTATAGTAACTGTAGCCAGAAAAGGTCTGCAGAGAAGAAAATGAAAGAAATATTTTCTTTCAAAGAAAATAAGATGTGACTCAGAAATCAATATTTTGGTAATATCTGGCATCAACATAAGCTGATAAGCAAAAATTAATTCAGCAGTAGTCTCAGAAAAAATACTCTCTGTATGAACAGTAAACAAAGCACCAAACACATAATTTGGCAGTGGTTGGAATGTGTGAAGACGTGCTCAGCGCTGTGCAAGAGAGGACAGCAAACTTGCCAAGCCAAATGTAAATGAAACAGTGGCCTAACTATCACTCTGCCAGGGAAAGCCAAACTGGAATGCCAAGGAAAATATAAAGGTTAAAATATCAGGGAATAGAGTGATTACTGAGAAATATGTTTTGATTGATGGATGTATTTATTTACAGTTAAACTTGTAAAACGAGTGGCAAGTGATGCCTTCAGTAGATATACAGACAAAACAATTGCTAGTGGAAGAGCATGCATGTGATTTTGGCTTTTCTGTAGCAAAACTGCAGAAAAGTTTAATGTTTTGGAAACAAAACAAGTAACGTTTCCTGGATAAATTACTCCAAGAATTAGACTGCTTGTGTCACTCAGTCCAGCAGAGCTTGATGGAATTCTGTTTGAAGAAAAAACCCTACAATAAGCTGTATTTCTAAAGTAATAGAAGAAATGGGCAAATAGACAGAATCCTTGTACTGAAGTACATAAAGCCAAGGAACCAACTGACCAGTCAGCTTTGCCTCAATCCCTGGCAAGGTAATAGAGCGCCTCACTCTGGAGATATCTCTATTCACATGGATGAGAAGAAGCTCAGGAGTAGTCAGCATGGATTCACTAAAAGTAAATTGTGCTTTACCAACCTGATTGTGTTCTACAGTGAACCAATTACCTGGGTGGATGAGGAGGGAGCAGTGGATATTGTCCACCTCGACTTCAGCAAGGCTTTTGGCACTGTCTCTCACAAGATCCTCATAGACAAACTCCGGACGTGTGGACTGGATGAGGCAGAGTCTGGTGGATTGAGAACTGGCTGAACAGCAGATCCCAGAGGGTTGTAATCAGTGGCACAGGGTCTAACTGGAGGTCACTAGTGGTGTCCCCCAAGGTTCAGTACTGGGCCTAGTACTGTTTAACTTCTCCATCAATGACTTGGGTGAAGGGGCAGAGGCCTCCTCAGCAAGTTCACTGATGACACAAAGCTGGCAGGAGTGGCCAATACCCCAGAGGGCCGTGCAGACCTTGACAGGTTGGCAAGATGGGCAGAAAGTCCCAACAAAAATGCCCATGTCTGGAGCTCTTGTCATACTCTAATATGCTGGCTGCCCAACAAAGGAATTTGAGAACCAAAAAATATCTGTGTCCTCAATCCAACAGAAGTAGGAGTAAATATCAGTGGAGTTGCCTCTGAGCTAATTTCCAGGCAGAAGCCAGAGAGAAACTGTGAGTAGGCAAAGATGTGGCACAAGCTTTACTAGTGTTCACACTCATTCTTCTGCCTGGAGAAAAGAGAAGCCTCATCTTCTCATGTGTCCCAAACTATCACTATGGATTGAGTGTCCAATATAGCTTTGCTTATGGAGATCCTGAAACCTTCAATAAGTTTTGTGTCAGAAAGTTCAGGAGTTGATTGCAACACACATCAGAGCTGTTCAGAACGACAAGAATGCCTTCAGGCAGAGATGGATGCTGCTTGCTGTGCAAATATGACAGTGATAGAGATCAGGGACTTGATGTCCAGTGGGATATATATGGATAGGAACAAGATGCAAAAAGAGACAAAATACACAAGTTCCAAACATGCAATGGAACAAAGTGGGAAGGGTGTCTTGACTGTGAGAAAATGCACTGAAGTAGAACATAGCCATTTTAACTAGGGCTATCCAGAGTTAACCCATTCTGCTGCCCGGCCTAGGAGGCCAGACATCCTACATTAATTTATTCGCTTTATCATTGCAGATCTTTTTTCTGCTAACTATTCAAACATTCTTATTGCAAGCAGTTTCTTGGTGTGCTGGGAACTGGGTGAACTCCTGAACTCCCAAGTGATGACTGGCATCCATGAAGTGATAAGACATTTCATCAGGCACAGCCTGTTATCTTATTCCACCACCTCACAACCAACAGCATTCTCATCATACATTAGCACTTAAAATTATAAACACACTGTGTCCTTCAGTAAAGTCTTAAATTTTCTGTAAGTACTATGTCTGGTATGAGAAACAGGCAGGAGAGCAAGGTAAAGGTTGAAAATTTCCTGTACTCATAAGCAAAAGACTACATGAAGTCATAATCAAAATGCCTCACCTGGATTATTTGCTGAATATAAAAGAGGCAGTTTTACTGAAAATTGAGGAGATCTCCATGAGGCTGGGGCCTTCCTATTTTGGCAGTTTTTTGCTGTGTCTCAAGGCACAAGGCACTGAGTTCTTCAGCATTCGGAGCACAGCAGCCCTCACCAAACCTGTCCTGGGGCACAACAGTCTGGGCTTGCATCCGATAAATCCTTGTCATGTAAGGGAGGAGAGGACTGGCACTGGGACTGTGAATGTGGTCATTTACCTGCTACAAGCACAGAGCCTGAAGAGCAGTTGTAATACAAGCAGCATGCCCTCAGCTAGGGGCTGGCCAGACAGGAAAAACCACAAACCTACTAGGTGACCACAGTGACCAGCCCAGAGCATTGTGCACCAGCAGAACAAATCGCAGATCCGTCTCCTCTCTTCTTCCTGAAGGTTGGAGCTCTTTTCACTGTCCTGATGTTTTTTTCCTTGTCTTTTTGTCCCCCAAAGCCTTTAATATACTCAGTGTGGCATTCAGAAAACAACAATTTCCACAGCAGCAGAGGTGGTGAGTCACGTAACAAAACAAGGTAGCAGTAGTGAATATGAGTGTTGGTGCAGATATGTATGTATCTACAGAAAGAGAGAGGTTTTGAAGGGCCTGTGGAAGGATATCAACTGTGTAAGGTACAGTATTTGAACTTGGCTTGATAATTCAGACTGATTATGGAAACAGCAAAGAGGAGTTTCTAGGGTACTTTAATGAATACAAGCTTAATTGTGTGTCTCTGTGTGGGTTAACAAAACCCTGGACTGATGAACAGCAGAAGGATTCAAGGAATGCCTAAAAGCTTGCTGTCATGGTTCCACTTGCCACATGCAGCACTGGTTGATGTCAGGAAGAGAGAGCAGCTAAACCTTTGCTCTCCAATGTAACTTCTATTAAATCTGTAGCAGTAACCTTGAGCTCATGGCCAACCATCAGGAGGGCTACAGGAAACCTGATCGTGAATCCTCATAGTAGTATCTTCAGGGGATGATTTCACATTTCCTGTAGGAGTAGCAACACCACCTAAAATTTAGCCCATTATTGGCTTTCTCTTTATATCCTCAGATATCAAACACAGGAGACATTAGCCTGTACACTAGATGCATCCTAATTTAGCAATCTGAATAATGGAGGAGAGGTAGTGCAACATACATCCTCTTGTCTTCAGGAAGTCTCTGATTGCCCTACCTCTTAAAAGTGGAAGATTCAGAGCTCCCAAGTGCTCCCTGATGTAAACAGGACCAACTGCTGTTATGAATGGAAGCCTTCAATGAAAAAGCACTTTCCTGTGTCTTTTGCTACCTGAGGCTGGAGACAGTTATGAACGTCAGTCTCCAAGCTATTTATGACGTTGTAGGTGAAAGGGGTAGGTTGGGATAAAAGGTGCAAGGAGAGAGATCGCAAGTGTAGAAGCAGGAAAGCTTTTAGTGATTGAGAAAAAAGAAAATTAAGCCTGAATAGTGGGGAAATGAGAAACAAGCAGACAGTGCACAGCAGACTATGTGGACAGGCAGCACTGGAATATACTGGCAGAGCTGAGTGAGGATAGTGGTCTAGAATTGTCAGGGTTGAAATGCACTTGCAAAGGTGGAATAAGTCTTTTATGTGCTGATCTGTATTACGCCTTCCCCACCCAGGCCACCCCTTCCTCTGTCTCCCAGGAGGATCTATGAACACACCTCTGTTTACATTAACTTTACAATCAGAATAGAAAAAAAGAGCACAATTTTGCTCTGTTGAGAACTGCCCATTAATTTAAACAACAGACTTCAAAACACTGACACATCAAACCAAGTATTTTAGTGGGCTTCTGAGTCTGGATTAGTATGAATCTTGGTGTCATTGGTATGAAATTGTGTTGTGGGTCTTTCAGCTTTGTCTCTAACAGGGGTTCCTGTTGAATGAGGACAAACATTTATGGTAGTTGTTCTTTCTCAGGGAACGCAGAGGCATTCCAGGAACTTGTCTTTGATACCAAACTTTCATCTCCGTGTGTGTGGGTGTTCCCTGGTCTCCCACTGGATGAAGCAGCCAAACCCCTCGGTGGATCTTAGAGGCTAAAGCAGCTTGAGGGGGTGTCAGTATTGAAAGAAGACACCTTTATTCAACCTGTACCCATTTACTTTATCTTTTAGGTGGGAAATGTCACCAGGGCTCTAAAATGAAAGGCAGCTGTCTCAGGGTGCTCAGCTGATCATGTACGCCTGGTTTTCACTACTGGCAATGCTCAATGTGGTTCCAAGGAGATGCACTGGTCCCTGGTTTGTACCGACAGCAGTGTCCCCAGGTGGTGATGGCAGTGGGTTCTGCGCTGCCAGGGTATGCTGTGTTTCTCATTCCTGACTATCTATGGCCAAGGGACACTGACTGTAGTCTTGAGAACCTTTTTGGAGTCATGGCCCCCTTGCCCTGACAGATGCAGTAGTTATGTGAGTTCCACCTAAGCCCAACAGTTTCTGGAGGATACAAGAACCTCCCTGCTCCTGAGTGAGCTTGTCTCTCAGGTGGCAAGACGGCTGTTTACTCTCCAGCAAAAGGGCAGAACAAACAAGGAAATGGGCGCTTCTGGAGGCCTCAGAATAAGAAAGAATGTCACTAACACTCGGAAAAAGAAGGCTGTTAAAGTCAGAAAGCCTTGACGTTCCCACTGACAACAGAAGACGGCAACTGGAGCCTGTCACCACCTGCAGTTGGTGCAGTGGCTAAGTCCACATCACACCCCCCATGTTACTACGGAGGCGTCTCTCCCCATACCACTGTGCTAGAAAGTTCTCCTTTTGCCGAGACCCCACTGGCCCCTGGCCCTCTCCACCCTCCCCTCCCCCTTCCCACTGGCCCCTGGTTTGTCATTCAACCTTGCCTCTACCCCCTGGCCCTCAGACTACTGGCTTCAGATGCTCTGCCCACCCCTGGGACCCTCCGGGATAAAATCACACGCAGGTTCTTGTTCTGTGTTCTTTGCCTCTGTTCCCTTCGAGTGTGTTGGTTCCAATAAACGCCTCGGAATTGCACGCAGAGAACCCCTCTTGCCTTTTCATCTCCGGTTTGCACACAGACTGTGTGTGTGAGTGGCTGCTCGCGACCACCTGCGAGGGTGAGATCATGTGCACGCGTGGGGGCTGGCAGAGCACTGCCTAAGCGTTCCCACGAGGGACCCTGTGGACAAAACGCGGCATCGATCCACTGATGCCACCACTGCTACATGCAGTGACTGCACAGCAGTGGGACATCTGAACCCCATCTCTCTTCTGTGCATTGCACCTCCTCTCTCCATGGGTCGTGGAAGGAATGTGTGAAGGGATGCAGCTCTGGGTTTCGTGTGCAATGAACGGAGCTTGCGTGGTTACAGATCCTCACGAGGGCTGGATGGAGGCAGCCGTGAGGGTGGCAAGGCAGCCTGTTGGGGTGGTGCAGCCCCTCTGTAGTACACGGCCCACAGTGTTTACCCCACATTCAGCAATGCTGATAAGGAAGAAGCTGCTGCTCCCTCAGCATATCATATTACTCCCCTGCTTCAACTCCCCATCATGTCCTGACTCCTGTCAGCTCTGCCTGCCTTCCCTCCAGCAGCGTTATACGTGCAGACCATGGGGTCCACTCCTTGGGAGCAGTGCAAGAAAGTGTGCAGAAGGGGAATGACATATGTAGAAATTACTTCAGAGGGGAAGATCCCCCACAGTCAGCTCAGGACACAGCACCTTCTGAGACTGCTGGGAGAAAACTCTGACAGTGAAAGCCTGAGAGAGGTTTCTTTTGCCTTTATCACCTGAAGGGGGGTGTGTGACTGACTAGATAAAAGAAGGCACTGACTTTGAGAGGGTGCTGCAGGCTGGAGCCATCCAGGTTCACTATTCAGAAATGCCACAACCAAGATGAGACCAGCACACAGCAGCAGTGAAACTCATGGAGATACATACCAGACACCCTCAAACCAGGAGCCACTCTTAGAACCCCATTCAGCACTGACTTAGAAACTGGAAATAATAATAATAACAATCATGTTGTCTTTCCTCATTAAAGACTGACTGGGTTTTATCAGCACTAAAATATGTGCAGACCTTCCATGCAAGACAATATTAAGCAAGACTGTTTACTTATTATATTATTGTGTTAACTCTGTAACTGGTTATGTCACCAGAAATCATGTGGTAGTCTTAGATTTACTTTTCTACCTCCAGACAGGTAATGTGGAGTTTACTTCTCTTTAGAACTGATTTTCTCTTCAAATTCTGACTACCCAAAAAGTCTTTCTGTATCCTTCAGTCTCTTTAGTCCTGGTCTTTGGTGGGGCAGATCCTTTAGGAAATCTCTAATCCTCATGGTATTGCAACAAAGCTTCCTCTGCCCATCAGAGGAAAACTCCTTGGCCTGGACAGCAAAAGCACCATTGATTCTGCTGGTGCTGAACAGAGATCTCTTCTTGAGGTTGGTGGTGAAATCCACAGTAGTGGCTGGGTACTTCATTTGAGGAAGCACAGCTTCTAGGAGATGAAGGACAGCCCACCTTCTACAAAAAGATCTGACATCTTAAACTTCATTGGGTAAGCCTTCTTAAAAACTGAGGAGTCCTTACAAATTTCTTCTCCCCTTCAACTGAAGACTTTTTCCAAATACTGTTTCTCAACACCAAGCCCAAGGGTATGAAGTACTATCACTCCTGAGGGCCAGCTGGTTTGGCGGTACCCGCCAAGGGAACTGTTTCCAACAGAGCCAGTTCATCTGAAGAAACAGCCCCCCAACACTATGGATCGACTGCCCCACACAAGCGACCTGAGGCTCAAAGTAAGTTTCTCACGCCCGCAGTTCTGGACAGACAGTAGTCTGAGTCTGAGTTTGATGATCTGGCAATATGCACTCACAGCCCCGAAAGCCAACTGCATCCTGGGCTGCACCCAAAGCAGCATGGCCAGCAGGTTGAGGGAGGTGATTCTTCCCCTCTGCTCCACTCTGGTGAGACACCATATGAGGTACTGCATCCAGCCCAGGGGCCCCAGCATAAGAATGATGTGAACCTGCTGGAGCCAGTCCAGGGGAGGGCCCTGAAGGTGGTATGAGGGCGGGAGCAACCCTCCTCTGAAGACAGGGTGTTGGGGCTGTTCATCATGGAGGAAAAAAAGGCTCCAGTGAGTTCTTATAGCAGCTTTCCAGTACCTAAAGGGGGCTGAAAGAGAACTGGAAGGGGACTTTTTATAAGGGCTTGTAGTGACGGGACAAGGGTGAATGGCTGTTAAGTGAAAAAGGGTAGGTTTGGATTAGATATTAGGAAGAAATCCTTCACTGTGTGGGCGCTGAGACACTGGGACAGGTTTGCCCAGAGATGATGTGGATGACCCACCCATGGAAGCACTCAAGGTGAGACTGGATGGCACTTGAAGCAACCTGTTTGAGTGGAAGATGTCCCTGCCCATGGCAGGGGTTTTGAATGAGATGATTTTTAATGTCGCTCCCAACCCAAATGATTCCATGATTCTATGATTCTGTATGGTTTGGCATTATGACTTAGGTAAATGAATAATTACTGAAGGGGGTTTCCAAGGGCAGAAGTGTAAGCCTTGCAGCTTCTCCCAAGCCCCTCTGAGGTAGTGCAGAAGCCAGGGCAGGGAGCAGCCGGGTGAGTGGTGCACTCGAGTTGTCCCCCCCATCTCCTGCTGCCAGCACATGGCCCATCACTGGGGTGATTGTGGGCAGGAGATTTCAGGCTGGTAATTGTAATGAGATTTACTCAGTCCTGCTGTCTCGTTTGCCCTGTATCACAGGCACCTGGGATATATTGTATCTTGAAAACTTGCTTGGCAAAGAGTGATGGCAGCTGCACCGGGGCAGGTCTCAGCAGAAGGGATCCCCATAAATGACTTGCTGATGACCTTTGATCTGACTACCGATGTGTAGCAAGCAAATATTTAAACCCATGCCATTCAGAAGGGAAGTGCAGCTTTAACATGCTCAGGCAAGGGGTGCTGCTATGATAGTCCTGGGCTGTGCCCAGGAAGGGGCAGGCAGCCTTCTTCCCCATCTCTTCCACTCCAGCAGAGCAGCCCACCCTGCCCGTCATGCCCACACCAGGGAAAGGGCAGGTGCTCAGGCCTCAACAAGTCAGGTGGCTGCTGTACCAAGGGAGGCAGGAGTTTTAAAGCTGTTTCAAGCCCAAAGACAGAATAACTGTGGCCATTCCTCCTCCCCACATTGCCTGTGACCCCATACAAGCAGAGGCTGTGTGAGGACGAGGCCACCTCTGGATCTGCCTGCCTGCTGTGACCAGAGCCCCAGGGGGCTGGACCCAATTCTGGTCTTCTATTGTGGCTGGCACCCACATACTGATGAGTCTTCAAGAAATCCACTGGTGCCGGTCAGGTGCAGCAACAGGCCAAGAGGGTGTAATATCCCTCAGAGTGGTGCCGAATTAGCTCTTTTGGTCAGTTTATAATTAGGTACTTGCACTTAAACAGTATTCTTTCTGTTGGATTTTTATAGTTTTGTCTTTTCTTTTTTAAACATGAAAATAATCAGTCTTAAAATAAAATAATTTTAAACAAATACCCTGGGAAGTGATCTATAAAAGGAGAAAATCCTTGCCAAGGGAACGCCACAGCAGCGAACCCAAGCCACAGAAAGCCCGGTTGAAGGCTTCACTTTCCCGCAGCTTCTCAGAGGTTAACCAGGGTCTGTAAGCAAACAGCTTAAAGAAGGAGCCCGGCTTAGTGCCTGGGTCTTGGGCTGTCCCAGAGACTACCAGCCTAATGCCCTTCCAGCAGCCCCTCCCTCCCAAAGGCGATGCTGGGCAAACAGAGCCAGCCCTCGCCCTTTCCTCAGGCAGCAAGGAGCGCTCTGCGGGGACGGCGCGGACCCGCGCTGGGGCTGGAGGGCATCGCAGGAGAGGGTGTTCCACTTGGGACGGGCGCAGAGCCATGTGTATATAAAGCCCGGCGCGGCAGCCCGGGAGGATTGCTTGGCACAGGCACACCTCGGCTCGCCCGGCAGCACGGCGAGGCGCTGCCGGAGTGCCGGCAGCCGGACCCCGAAGTGCGCGAGTGCGGGAGCGATCTGCCCATGGGCCCCCGCCTGCTGCTGACACTGGTGCTGCTTCAGGCAGGTGAGTACCACCCCCCGGTCCCTCTGCCCTGCCGTGCCTCCCCCTGCCCAGGGACAGCCTCTCCCCTCGCCATCGGCTTTGCGCGCTTCACGGCAGGACCTCGGTGTGATTCGGCCAAGTGAGGAAAAGAAAGTGTCACTAGACAATCCTCAACGTGACAGTGAGGGACTGTGCAAGTGAGCTGCCTGCCTGCCTCACTTCCCAGCCCCAGCTATGGTTTGCATCAACTGTATAAACACAGCTCTTTTTCTTTTTAAATAGTTTTCTGCTATTAAAAGAGTTGTTAGTGTCCGTGTTTCATAGAAATACCTTCTCTTAATACCAGTGGCCATGGAGTGAGCAGTTTTCAACGCATCTGAATTTAAAATAATTTTTAAAAAATCTGTTTATAAAAGCCATAAATGACTGCTAACATAAAGCCCCTACACACAGTGGCAACAAAACACTAAACTGGCATATCTGAGGTTATACCTGCAGTAGAGTTTGAAAAGAAAAAACAACCCCCTGCCTTCATTTACAGCAAAAGCTGCCAGTTTAAGCAGGAAATAGTGCTAAGTTGTCAGATTCACCTCTGCTCACCTCTCTGCAGGTATGTTCTTCTCTAAGGTGCTCCATTAGTTGTTAACTAATGATTGGACCTGCTGCTAATGGGACACTTGGCTAGAAGCAGGCTGCTGTGGAGACTCAGACTTTTTCGAGGTTTTCTGGCTGTGTTGGCTTGGCTGCCTAGTGTAGAGAAAGCAATTTCAGTTCTTGGTCAAGTTATTAGCTGTGCACCTGAATATTAAAACGTACTTGCTGGGGCTGACCTCTCAGCTGCAGCAAGGCGCTGCTGGCTCAAAACCCAGACAGCTTTCAAAGAACAGGAACATCAGAGGCTGCCTGGATGCCTCTTGCAGAACATGCAGCCCTAAGCACACTAATTGAGTCTTTTGGACTCAATTTCCTTTGGGGTTTTCTCTCCACTTTCATGAGCAGCTCTGCACTGTAATTACAGTTCCTTGATCCTCAGAGATATCCCCAAAAGAAGAATGGCCTTTCTTCTTCTAGGTGAGCTACAGTTACCTTACACCAGCCTCAGCCATTTTCAGCCAGTGGCCAACAGACCAAGCCCAGCACTCCTGGCTTAAGAGGCCAGTGAAAGACAGCTGAAAAAAAAAATCAAGCTGCTTGTCAGAAGGCCGGAATGCCTACAAAGAAGTTTTTGTCTCCATTGGAAAATTTTCAGGGTCTGCAAACTGTAACAGGTTGAAAAAGCATGATTTATACCCCCAAATCCAAAGCAGCTCACTGCTTGTGATTTCCCCTGTGAGCTGAGCCCCCTTCTAACTCTGGAGCCTTGCTGTTTAGACAAGGAAAATAAGTGGTCTCTTCAGTTCTCAATAAAACCCATCTAATGTGTTTTTAGCACGAAACCTGAACACTCAAGTAGTGTTTAGGTGAGCAGCTGCTTACTTTTTCAGGAGTGTGCATTTAATCCCTGAGGAATGCCCCAGGAAGCAGACGGAGACTCTGCTGGGACAGCCTGAGGTGTCAATCCCTGGGGTGAAAATGATGGCACTCACTCCTGCTGGGGGGTCAGGCTGGGAGAGGGAGCAAAGTCCTGCCTTGTCCTTCACGGGGAGAGACCCTCCGTGTCTTCACTGGCATTTGGATTGGGCTTGGAGGGCGAGCTGGCCCAGGAGATGCAGGGAGAGGCCCAAGCAAGGGGATTAGAGGCTGGGTTTTAAAAGGAAAGCAACTGTTTTAATAATAGTATTGAGTCCTTGGGTGGTTTAGGGGATTAATTAGCCCGTGTTTGCACAACACTTTGAAGAGGTCAAGCGTGCTGCAGTAGCCAGGGGCAAGTGGCAAAGCAACTTCAGTGGTGAGATCCCAGCTCCCAGGCGTCACCTCCCTCTCCATCTAAGCGTGTCGGGAAGTCCCCCTGTTTGTTTTTGGAGTGGCTGTGCATGGGTGGGATGAGCAGATGGGTTAGGCTGTCAGGCTGAGTGTTTTGATCCTACCGACAGAGCAGTGCAAAGTGCATTTGGTCCTTCACAGTAAATCCAGGCATGAAATGCTCCTGTTTGTCACTACAGCATGATAAGCAGCAATGTTTGCAACTGAGCATCACAGTGGTTTGAGAATTAGGGGCAGGGTACTCTTGGTTTTTATAATAGTTACTGTAAGATTGAGTCTGTGGACTCTAAAAAAGTTGCAAATTAACATGTGAAATCGTGAGACTGTTTGAAAGACTTGTAACTCACAAATCTCCAGACTGGTTTGGGTGGCCATCCTTACACTCCAGCTGACACAGAGCTCCTTTTTTCTTTTTTCTTTAAATTAATACAGCCCACCTGTTATGACTTAGGTGGAACATAACAACGGAAGCGGATGCAAGCGTTGCCAGCACTTCCAGAGTCTTGAGAGAAAGAGGATACACATCCATCTTGGCTAAGGGAGGCACTTTGTCCTTGACAAAGTGTGTACTCTTCAGGCTCAGGGACATGTAGCTGTCCCTCTATGCAGATTAATAGCACCATCAGTACTTTTTGCCACCTGGAGAATGGGTTAAAGGACCCTGAATAGTAGGGGAAGCTTGGATAACCTAAGAAATCTTGAGCAACACAGAAAGCTCATTTCTTTCCACAGAGCCCTGGTTAGGTCTGGTTGCCTTGTTGTACTCTGCTGCTTCATGTCCCAGTTGGGACCACAGCATAGCTGGAAAACTTTCCCAGGTTTGGGAGCTCTGGGGTGCAGTGAAGTCCAGCTGGCCCTCATGGTGCTGGCACAGAGCTTTACAGCTTGGGCTCTGTGATGTGCAGGACCAGGCACACTGCTCCTGTTGCAACAGAGCTGCAATCACACACCAGTGCACCAGAACTAGTAAGTCCTGCTTGAATTGAGCTCCCTTGGAAGAAAGAGCCTGCTTGGGTATTTCTGCATCCACCTTTTGATTATCCCAGGCCTCATGCACAGCTCCCTGCAGAGTACCCTGTGCCAGCTGAATGTCATGACTAGTTAGATTGTCAGGGCTGCATTCAGCCAACCAGTCAAAATCAAAACCAGCTCCCTTTAAAGGACTGTAGGAAAATCAGTAGGAGGCATGTTTAATCCTTGTGTTTAACCTTGTCCTGTCTTTGCAGTTTGGAAAGGTGCTCTGGGAAAATCCCATTCACTGCACACTCGAGGAATCATTGAACTGGCTGGAGCTATATCGTGTGGGACGGGGCGGTCTCCCTTGGCATATATTGGCTATGGGTGCTACTGTGGACTGGGAGGACGAGGTTGGCCTAAAGATAAAACAGACTGGTAAGAAAAACCTCAACTATGTGTGCAGATCTCCCTACCCCTCTCTGTTTGTACTGCTGTGACTTCACTGACTCATGTGCTGCCTTGTGGACAGGGAACTCAGCACATATGAACATACTGGGGATTTGTGAGTGATGACCCATGTATGACTTGGGATTTGAACGAGGGCTTAACCTCCTTCTGGATGACACCAAAGCTCTTAGGACCTTGTACTATGCGAGGTAGAGGGCAAAGGAGAAACCAGGATGTAATTTCTTGAAATAGCTGAATGTTTTTTTCATAGAGATCAAACCCTACCTGACAAAAGGAGAGTAATCCAAGGTCCTTAAAATGGAAGTAATGGGAATATCACTGTTTATCATCTCGAAGAAATCCATATCATTGCAAGGAGTAATCAAACCTGTTGCCTTCCTTGCCTGTTAGTTCACACTGAATCAAGGTAGAACAAGAGGAAAGAGCATGGTGTTATTTTCCCTTTTCTTAGGTAGTGGGACAGATGTTGGGCTTGTTATTCCCAAGGAGTGTCGGAGGTGTTGCAATCAAAGGCTTCTTTCTGTACCGTGCAATGAGCACACGAGTAAAGCTGAGCCCGGTGGACTCTTGTGTGCTCTGAGCCTGTTATTTGCAGTCTCGCCAGGTTTGAAATATCAAAGAACACAAGTCCATCTTTACCTACAATCAACAGGCCAGGTGCTACTAGTAAGCAAGCCCAGCTTTTAGGAGGGGTGAAGGCAGTCTGCAGCTCACTAGGAAGGAAACGGAGCTTTCCAGAATGCTGCTGGAGACATTGCACATTGCTACAAAACCAAATTCTGCTCAATTAGCATGACAGCAAAAGGGAGGGAAAAAGGAAGAAAAGATGTCAAGGTTAAAAGCCTCTGTGGGCATGAAAGAGAAGTTGTCCCTTAAAGCTAATGGAGCTGTCTTCATTAATGCAGCGAGATGTTTCACTCCTAAAGCCCTCTCATCATGTCCCATTATTTGTCTGTGAAACATTTCATCTATGAAACAGTCAATATGGGGCTCACAAATGATGAGTAACTGCAATAATATCTCCTGACCTGCTTATCACCACCTACAGCAGTGTATGTAAGGTGTTTAATTATTTTTGTTACCCTTTAACAAATCTCATAATAAAGCCTTGAAAGTAAAACATGGCTTCACTATTTTGGAGTTCGGCTTTTATTGAAGGGCTGAGCAAAGTGACGTAAAAGCTGTTTTCCATAGAGGCTGAGTGACGTCCAAGTTTAGGTGACCCTGGGAGATGAAAGTAGTCAGCACTCCTGAAAAAGAGAGAGTAAGATACGGCCACGTGTTCATCAGTGTGTTTCTGCTGCTGTTTAAATTCCACAGAGTATGGATTTTATCCTAAAGGCAAAAATGAGACTTTGCAAGTGGAAATGCCTCCAAATATCAGATAGTTTGTAAAAGGAAAGCTTGATCCTCTAAGTACATTCATTATTATTCCTTAGCTACAATGCTTGGCTGCTGTAGAAAAACTTGAAAGTTTTCTTTAGGTTCTTAGCTAGGACGAATCAGCAATGCCACACTAGATTTAGCCCTAAAAATTTCCATTTTCTGTTTGCTAGAGAAATACTGATATCTGAGAACTACTGCAATGATTAGTGTGGTTGAGTACCCCATACCTATCAAAGTGACCAAATTATTTTCCATATTTGCCATTCTAAAAAAGAGAGTGGCAAAACTATTGGCCGTGAGTGACCAACACGGTTTGAAATTACTCACCCCCTTGTCACTTCTAGGTTTGTTACTGAGACCCTTGCAAAAGGAGTCATTTTCTTGTGTGTAATTCAGTCAATCTGTCTAGACAGGGCTAGAGTGCTTCTAAGCACCTTTCTTTTATGTGCAAAAGAAAAAAAGCCATTGAGCGGGTAATCCTTTTCTAAGGTTTATTCCACACACTGACTTTGATGTGGTGTTGTCAGTAATTACCTTTTCCCTTTTGTTCCACTCTCACAGTTCCATCACTTCAAGACTTAATGGCATTTCTTCCATATAGAGGCAATAGATTTGCTTCTCCTTCTCCTTTCTGTTCCCCTGGATTGCTGCAGCACCTATGCTGTAAAGTAGGACCTGAGGGTGCTCAGCATTTCCCTGGAAACACCATGAAAGGCAAGGTGCATTTATGACTCATCTAATCATTAAGGTTGGAAAAGATCTCTAAGATCATTGCGTCTAACTGTTAAATCCCGGCAAACTCATAGGGAAAAGTAAGATTTCCCCTCTGTTGCAAAGTTAAAGCACAAGGAAAAGACACACAGCAGTGAAGGTGCTGTTGATGTGACAAACACAATGTGACAAATTCTTACCTTACTGGCATTTGCTCCACAGCAGGGGTCTGGCCAGCTGATCCCTGCGGACCAGCCGGAGCTGTCTGTAGCCATTCGGGCCGTGATGAGCAGGTTGTTTACTACCCAGGTGACACAGTTGTGTTTGTCTGCCGTAGCTGGTGACCAGTGCTCGGCCACGGTGTTGGCTGACTCTGTTTGTGTTGGTGTAACTGAGTGTTAGCAGGTTATTAAAAGCTTAGCACCACTCTGACCCAGGTGCAGCAAAAGGCATTTCCAGACAGGAGGAGACCATCTGAAGGTGGCAAAGGACAACAATAGGATTCCTTAGTCTTCCTTCCCTGGCAGTTCTTTCAGATGTTTGTGAAATAGGAGCCAAAAGTCTTCTCACTTTGTGTTGCTGTAAGCTCTCTGTCACCTTGCTGCAGCTGTGGGTATCATCAGGAGGAACTGCTGTATGGGGAGCAGAATTGTGCCCCAAATCCTGCGGTCCTACAGAGTTTATGTTATGTCACTCTATGTTAGATCTTCACAGCATGAAAATGTGAAATGTGGTGCAGATGTGCATAGAGGGAAGATAGGTGAATGCCTTAGATGTAGATATTTTTAAGGTTCTTAAGGTAACTGGAACAAATTTCACCATTGAGACTGATTAATTTGTAGCCAGCCCTCAGAACCTGTATGGGGCAAGGAGCACGTGGCACGTCCAGGTGAACTGAAGAGATGAAGCTTCTTGATGATACTGAGGAAGGCAAGAAATATCCCAATTCCAAATTTTAGGATAGGTCTAAGTCTAAGCCAGTGAGTCACAGTAGCACAACTTAGAGGAACACTTCAGCTCCCTTTCAGCCAGATCACCATATCTTGACCCCACATGCTTTCATGAGGGCAAAAGCTCAGAGGAAGAAGCACAGTGGTCATGGGAGCAAATACGGCATAAACGAGCTCCTGAGACACGCGAGTGTTCCCAGAGATGCTGGGATGCTCGGTTCATCAACAGGGATTTACTGACAGGCTGGGGTGAACACTGCTGTCGATGTCCAGGCACCCCTGGAGTCTGTGCCAACAGTGGAATGCAGGAGGACACCCAAACTCTATCCTTTTATGTCTCCCAGGTGCTGCCACAGGCACGACTGCTGCTACGACACGGCAGAGAAGGAAGGCTGCAACCCCAAGGTGCAGCGCTACCAGTGGGTGTGCGAGCACAACACCGTGCGGTGTGGTAAGGAAAGGCTGGCCCGTGTCGGGGGGGTTTCCCTCCCTCCTCTGCAGGCACCAGAGCTTTTGGTCCTCTGCAGAGCACCCCAAAGAGCTTTTGGGGGCCCCAGAGGCAGGTTTGTGTTTGCCAAGCTGCTTTCAAAGCTGCTTTAGGCAATGTCCGTTCTCTTCCAAGCTCTCTGCCCGTTCCTTGCCAGGAGTCCCCAGCTGTAGCTGGGAGGGAAAGCTGGAGCCCCAGCACAACCCATTCCAGGTAACCTGAGCTCTCCCCAGGCTGAAGAGTGGGAGTGGGGGCCATGGAGCCCCCAAACCATCTTAGTTTGGCAGGGATGCAGACGCCTCCCCGGAGACTCTCTGCTCACTGGCATTAAGCATGCCTGCTCCTCACTGGCCTCTTCCCACAGCAGCAGGTCTTCAGGGGTGCTCTTCCCGTTGCAATTCTGGCCCTACCTCCAGCAGGACTGTCCACTTTTTTACTATCCTTAAGCACTGCTAGAGAAAAGCCAGGCTATTTAGCATGGCTGCAAGACAGGTTAAATTGGATGCCAACCTGCACCTCTGCCCCGTGTGGGGCTCCAGCCTGAAGTCCTGGGGTTCCAGCGGGGATTTTGAACAGTGCAGAATCAAATGCTTTCAAGTACTGCAGGCAGACAGCGAGTGTGGGCTGTGCTCAGCTCTACAGCTGGTACCCAGTCAAGAAGGTTTGAATTGCACAGTCACAGCCCGTCAGTGTCTTGCACAGTTTGTTTTGACATACACCAGATGACTTGAGTCTTAGAATTTGTCACTTGTATTTTCAAGTCTCCAAAAAGCTCCTGGTGGTAAAATCCATTGTAGAAGACTTTGAAAGTTTGAAAAGAAATTGTGACAGTAAAACTTATCCCCATAATCATCAAAGCTATATGCTCAAACATTAAAAGACTATTTCTACCTTATCAGAAGACCATATTCTACTGGTGCAATCCTCAGCCTCACCAGCAGCTGAAGATCTGCCAGCAGATATGGGATGGGACACAGCACACCTGCAGTTCCTCTTTTCCAAGTTCCAGAACAACCTACTAAATACAAAGTTCTGCCAAAGGAAAGTGTCACTTTAATGCACAACTGCTCTCCCTCCTGCCTACCCACATTTCCGTAGCTGGCTGATATTTTCTGCTAGTCATTTTACGGGGAAAAGTCCTGTTTCTCTTTGCTGTGAAGGAACAATCCAAGTTGCAGATATGAGATGTATCATTGAGTCTGTGGGGCATGTGCCGTGGGAGTGCAGTGGGCTGCAGTTGCTCTGACTTGGCCAACAAGCATGAGTTAAACGAATTCCATTAATTCCTTAGCTGATGTCCAGGCAAGACCTGATGCATCCATCAACTGTTCTGCACAAGCCCTCAGCAGGCTTCACTTCCCCTGACATCCCCGGTGAGGAGGAACAATAGAAATGTGTTCTGAAGGCAGATTTCCTACCCCAGGCTACAGCACAGCAGGTCTTACTGGGATGTGAAGGTATAATGTCTGCTCCCATTCAAACAAAAGGGATGAAGAATTAAATTTCCAGGCATGCTTGCTGGGCCCAGGGTAATGATGTCCAGAAGTGTTAGAAGAACTGTTAGCAGAACTGTTTGCTCTGTCATTTCTGTGCAACAGGAATTAGATGCCTGCTGCCTGACACTGTATCGTAAACACAGACGTTTTCATGTAAATTAAATAGAAGCTCATTTTACTTGGGATTTCTCCTCTCTTTGCTACCGTTACTTAGTTTTGTTTGTGGAATGAAATAAAACTAGCAAAACCATATTCTTCAGTCAGGATGTGCCATTGCCTGTAGGTAAATTCCATTTAATAGATATCTGGAATTTTTAAAAGGCTGTAAGCTGTGGGGTCTGGTCAAAACAAAAATCATTCTGCTCTAATAGAAATGTTGCGAAGCCGGACTTTTGCACTCACATTAGATGAACAGTGACTGGCACAGCATAGGAAGAGCTCAAGGAGCAGAGGGGCAAGGAGAATATCAGGCAGGACTGGTAGATAAGAAAAAGTGGCCTTAAGTCCTCATTGATGGGACCCTTGAAACACTTTTACCAGTAAATACATGATTATTCAGACCAGCTTAGGAAACACGGGCTTTTCTTATTTTTCAGATACATGGATGATCCATCAAAGTACAGTGAAATCTGAAAAAATTCCTATACTCTTTGCAGTTGGTTTTGGAGTGATGCCCATGTGCACTGGCACATCAAGTTATACATTAAACTTTGCCTACTGCAGGGTTTTTTGATTGTTAGATAACCCATGGCAGCAGGGCTTTGAAATAATATTGACCCAACAGCTGCATTTAAGCCACCTAAAGGTGGGATGAGGTTCACTAAACTCAGTCATTTGCAATGTAGTCTTCTAAGCTAGTGGCTTTGATGTTCTTTATGGTCATGTAGTCATACAGTTGCATTCTATATAGTTCCATGTACGACTTTGATCACTTTGTTAGCTGCTGGCTCATAAAAATCAAGTACCTGGCCCTGCTGCAAAGCTCTTTGTCTCCTCTGCTGTGATCAGAGAGATGTAACAGCAACCAATACACCAAGAGTGGAGGATGCCTGGTGGGTGCTCTGATGCCCTCAGGTGTCTGAATATCCCTCTGGGAGGCTCCTTCTTTCAAAGCTTTTTTTTTCCTTTTGAAATCAGTCTGTTTTGCAGAGGGAGGAGTTAGAAAGGAAACTCACCAACTGAGGAATGGTGGAATATCTTTACCTCAGGCTAAGATAAAATAATTTTCCTTTTTTAGCTTTGGCTTCTGAATTAAACCCTCATAGTTCACACAGCTCTGGAAGCAGGGAGTTCTCCGTGCTGGGCAGATTTTTATAAGCATTGCCAGTTTACATTTAGCTGCTGCTTTCTGATGCTCTTGGTCACAATTACAGCCAGACCTGTTGAGAGAGAGAGGGTCAGATCCACTCTCAACACAACATGTTGGTCCTCGGACGAGAACCTCTGACCACTAAGAGCTGCTTTTTTAGGGAATAATTCCTCCTAAAACTGTTTCTTGCCTTTGATACAGAATCTCTCATCCTTGGCTGACATTCTCTTTTGCAGATAACCTGACAGACCGGTGTGAAAAAATGGTGTGCCTGTGTGACCAAGAAGCAGCCAAGTGCTGGGGAGCAGCCCCATACAATCCCCGCTTCATCCTCTGGCCAGACTTTTTATGTGGACAGACTCATCCCACCTGCCATGTCAGACTTGGGGGGCCAGAATAATCTTTTTAGGACATTTCTTCTAACAGTTTGAACCTGAAGGTGCTGGAATAAAACTTTTCCTCATTTTCCAGATCTAACAATGGTGTGAGAGAATTTCTGTTAGGCCAGGGTTTATGCGGACGAGAGACAGACCGGGAAGGCACAGTGGTCTGGGAGGGAGGGATTTATCCTCTGTGTGACACACTTGGAATGTATCAAGCTCTGCCTTTGGGTGGACAAAAAGCAAGTCGAGAGCTCACGGACAACAAGCAAGTCGAGAGCTCATGGGTTGGGATTAAAGGGCAGGCTAATAAGGGTGACACTGATGTGGGTGTCTGCTACAGGCCACCCAAGCAGGAGAAAGTGGACGAGGGCTTCTACAGGCAGCTTGAAGCAGCCTCACAGTCACAGGCCCTGGTTCTGGTGGGAGACTTCAACTACTGTGAAACCCACTGGAGAAGCAACAGGTGACAAAAGTGACTAAGGGACTGGAGTATCTCTTATGAGGAAAGACTGAGGAAGCTGGGCCTGTTCAGTCTGGAAAAGAGATGGCTGAGAGGGGACCTCATCAGTGTCTATAAGTAGCTGAAGTGAAGGTGTCAGGAGGATGGAGCCAGGCAATAGGAGAAGAGGCAACGGGCAGAAACTGATACACAGCAAATTCTACCTGAACATGAGGAAGAACTTCTTTACTGTGCAGTGACCAAGCACTGGAACAGGTTGCCCAGAGAGGTTGTGGAGTCTCCCTCACTGGAGATATTCCAGACCTGTCTGGACACAATCCTGTGCCATGTGCTCTGGGATGGCCCAGCTTGAGCAGGGAGGTTGGACCAGATGACCCACTGTGGCCCCTTCCAACCTTACCCAGCCTCTGATTCTGTGACGGGGTAACATGTATGCTGAAGCAAGGGCCAGAACCTGCTCTGATCATGGCCTTTGCAGAAACAGAGGGTTTGGTCTGTGGTGCAGCGGGAACACACCTCCTGTCACTAAATGGCGCGAGTTTCTTTTTGTGGGGGGGTGTCATAGTATAGGGTAGTTTAGGTTGGGAGGAGCTTCTAAAGATCACTTAGTTCTAGTCCCTGTGCAATGACCAGGGAGACCTTTAACCAGACCAGGTTGCTCAGAGCCCGGCTGTGTTACCCCTCATGCTCCTGCCTCACAGCACTGGGGACACTTCTGAGCTGTGTTCAAGGGCAAGCAGAGTTACACTGGGCTACTGCAGATGCAAGGTCAGCACGGGTTTCTGACTTCTACTTACCAGCAAGCACACCCACAGTTTGCAAAAGAATATACTCCTCAGTGCTGCACAGGCTTCAGAGCCGATATGCTGCTCTCTGATACATATAGAAGATGGTCTTCTATATAGGCACGTCCCCCAGTCACTGACTGCCTGGGATTCAATTATTGTCATGTCAGGGAATGGTGGCTGTGGAGAACATGGGTCATGCCAAGCAAATATTTCAACTCTGCTTTTAAAAAAAAGGTATTAGAGGCTTACATTCAAATGCTACATTTCCTTCTGGCAAGAGAAACCAAAATCCCATTCTTTCAGCCAGGAGTAGCTATGTGCAAGTGGGCTTTCTTTGCCTCTTTGTTACACGTGTTTAGGTTGGAGCAAGCCAAGAGGACAAGAGCTGCTTTCGGAACCAAAGCTTTTGATTTCCTCAGGTAGGTGCTAGCACTACATGGGCACCGGGAGCACCTGGGTAGGCTGGGCTCCTTCTGTCTCTGCTGAAGCTCAGCTGACAGATTTTGAACTGCTCCTTTAGAATAAGAACTAATGGCACAGAAAGACCCAGGGTACCTCATCAGAGTCTAGATTCAGAGATATGTGGCCAAACTAAGTGGAGTTTTGGCAGATGGTAACACAAATTTCTTCATCTCATCATGCTTTGCTCCTTGCTGCAGGAGAATGGTGAATATGCCACTGTGGCTGTCAAAGCTGCAGGAAAAAGAAGCTTGCTAACAAAAGTAAAAATGCCAAAGTCAACATGAAGAGGCAAAGGCTTTTATTTCATCTAGAACTCCGCTTATAGCGATTCAGAAGTTGTTCCACCTGCAGGCTTTGCATATCCCAGCAACTCCTTCAGTGCTGCATCTCAAGCTATGCTGAGCAAGAAGGAAAGTAGAGAGAATGAGTGAGCAACACAGAGTCAGGACAACACCATAAACTCCTCCGAGGCTTTCTGGCAAAAAAAAAGAAATTGTGAATCCTTAATGTAGAGTGTTTGCAGAGGGATGATGCTGTGTGGGCAGCATCAGCCTATGGAAGCGAGTGCCCTTCACAGCAAGGGTTGGAAGATCCTCCCCGGTGAGAGAGGCCGAGCTCCCGGCGTGTCCCTGTCCCCACTACGCTGTCCATCAGGTGGCGGCAGCGCTCCAGTGAATGGCAAGAGCAGCTCTGCCTTCAGCCCTTCAGGGAGGGGATTTTTTTCTCATCAGGCCGAGCAAGATTTTTGAGCGCCAGGGGAAGACGTGCAAATCATACGTCTCCTCACTGAACACTGAAAAAGTCAGCTCAGCTCGGTCTGAAACGCATACCACACCTTGGGTTGCTCAAAATGGGAACTAAACTTTTTTCAAAATGCAGTGTCAGTCTCCTCAAACTAGACCAGCTGACAGAGCAGGAAAAAAGCAGGCAAGCTTTTGGGTACATCAGCCTCTTATATTGGGGCATTTATTTAGCTCGTGTGGTGAAAATGTCTGGTTTTCCCAGTGTTATCAACTGCTCTGACAGAAGAGAGATCTTTAAATATGGCTTTAAAAACCACACCTCACACACCTAAGCCATCAATAGGCTTTCTGTACACAAGCATTGCAAGAATACAGATGTAAGCATGAAGCTGGCAGGAGGAAGAACCACCCTTCAGCATAAATGTTAAAGAACTGAATGAGTCCTTGGTCTCTGTTAAAAGAAGCTGTAGCACCTCATTGAAAAACTCTTAGTCGAAAGTGGCAATTAAAGAAGATCCTATTATTTTCTGTATAGGTAACTCATTAGGGCCATTGGTGAAGCTCTACCCAATATAAACAAAAAACTATTTGAAAAAGTGATGGAACATAGAACCAGCTCTGTTAGAGTTTCATTCACACTGTTTATCTCCTGAACCAGATCCCATGTTGGACCCGAGGTAAGTAAATGTCTAATTCCTCTTTCAGTTAAACCACAGGTACCTTTGGCGAGACTCTTGTCTCATGCAGAGGATGCACTTCCTCAGCCGCGGGGTTAAAACAATGATCAGAACCACTATGCCTCCAATACCAGCTGCCACAACCCCAATGATTGTTCCAATGGATTCTTCTATACCAAACAAGCCTGGGGGAGAAAGGAAGGCAGAGAGAGTAACATAAGATGTTTTCCAGAGAAGTGCATGCAATGCAGCCAGCATTGGAAGCTGCTTACTGTGATTATGCTGTGTCTTGTCTGACATGAAATCCCTGCTAGAGTGTCTTGTGCTACAGAGCTGTTGATTTTTTCATTCCTGTGTCAGAATTCCTAAGCTGCTGTGCTCTCTGGGGCTTCAGAGACAGGACAGCCCCATCACCCCAGCAATTTCCCTCAACAGCTAGACACTATGGGATGGCAGAAGAAGCTGCTGCTTGAATTAATGGGACTCAGGCCTGTATGCTTTATTTTTGAAAAGAAAAAAATTACTCTTACAACTTTGAGAAGGCCATCGCTCTCCCTGTCTACTTCCAAAGGAGACAGCACCAGAGAGCAGACAGAGTGCCACTTCCTTTGACTGGTTGCTCTTGGGACTCTTGCATGGCAGAGATGGCATAGTGCTGAAATTACACATTTCATCATCTCAGGAGCACAGCAAGGCAATTACGCTGGCCAGAGTGCAGACATTTCAAGAGCCCCCTGTGCTACTGAGACTATGAGATCAAGCCAACAGGAGACCTCATTAGGCACACGACCAAGCCCTTGCAGAGGGGCAAGGTTTTCTTGCCTTAGTGTTATAGTTTAAACTGAGTAGTTTTGTAAAAATTAGTAACTCAGGCTCAAAATGTCAAAGGCTTAGTGAATCTTGGTGAGATAGAAGCTTTGGTAATGAATAAGAGGGAAATGGCACTTGCATAATTTACTCTTGACACAGAAGGAGGTATTTTTTGTTAATTAGATAAAAAGATAATAACTCTTCTGATGTGCTGACTTTTTGGGACTGGAATCTGTTTAGTCTGCAAAAGAGGAAAGTTTGACATTTCCAGCTGATACAGGCATAGCAAGTTACTTCTTTACTTAATACGCCCAGTGTGTATCTGTGAGGCTGAGAAAACAGCGTGGCACTTTTAATGCTACTTTCATTTTGATGTGAATGAGGTTAATCAGAAATTATATAACGATCATATTATATATGATCCTCGTGATTATTGTGGGATTACTTATGTCATTCAGAGTTAAGGAATGACTATGCAAGTTAGTGGGTTGGAGAGAAATAATGTCAAAAAAAAGAGGTCTAGAGCTGTTCCTTGAGATACAGGTACCTTGTCACCTGTCACTCACAGAGATTCTGCCAGAGCTGTGAGTACAAGGGGAACTGGTCTGATTGTTTCATTCTTTGCAGCCAGTTTATTTTTTATGGATAACATTATTCCTCCTTTTTTTGTTATTGTAAATGCTCCTCCTTATACCTGTGATGGTTTATAGAGACAAGCTAATGAATTTTAGCTAGCCTTACAAAAATAATGAGAAGCGCTATAGAGCAATTACACTCCATGACACCAGGCCCTTAATGCCAGAGGCTAAACACGCCGACTTCCCTGTTTCTGCAAGTGTGCAGACCAGCTTTGGAGGAAAAATAAGGAGAAAAAAAGTAAATAACTCCACGTATTACCCAGAGCCCTCCTGATCCTGAGCTTTGTGCCGTCTCCTCTCACCACCTTCCCGTCCGGAAGTGTAACCTCACAGAAATAAATACCATGGTCACTGGTTGTCACATTGAGGATAACCAGGGAAACATCCCCTTGGGACAAGTCTCCACTCATGAAGACCCTGGAGTTATTCGGCAAGATGGTCACATTCTTTTCTAGCAGGTCCATCTGCCCCTTTTCATCTTCTTTGTACCACTTCACCATCAGGTCGGTCAGGGAGGGATGCTGCGGACTGTTAAGATGACAGTTCAAGACCACAGTTTCACCCTCTTTGGCTTTCTCCTTGGCTGGCGTTTGAGTCACCAAAAGGTTCCATGGCTCAGGTGTCAACAGCAAAGGCTGTGCTGTTACATGAGTTACAGCTGCTGCATTCTCCTTGTTTGCACCTCCACCAGTAACTCCTACATCTGTACTGGGAAAGAGAGAGAAGAGAATGGCTGAGGGTGATAGGATGATAAATGTCCCTGCTGCTCCTGACCTCTAACTGGCACAAAGAATGGCTCCTGGAATTAGGACTTGAGGGCAGTCACTGTTACGATGATAGGGATTTTCTTCCTAGTTCCTGCTTAGATTATGTTCTAGATTATTCAGGAAAAGACAGGTCTTTTCCTGAATATCAGCTCCTTTCTACTGCCATACTAGAGGAAGATCAACGCCACTGTCTAATGGCTTTGGGTGAAGTTTTGAGTCCAGTCAGCCACATTTCCACCTGCAACACTAACCTCTTTCTACCCACCCCAAAAACTCTCAGGGCCTGATGCCCCTGCCCCAACTGCTTTTGAGGCAAAGCAAAAAATGCATGTACAGTTATACACTGGCAGTTCTATTCTGGCAAGTACAGTGAATAAGTGCGCATCTAATGCAACCACCCGCATCCCAAAACATAATGTGATTCTTAGAATTTTTGGCGTGCACTTCCAGTTACAGGACAGGAAATCCTGAAATTAGGGGAAGAATCTCCATTACCAGAGACTGAACCCCTAGCAGATCCTATCAGCAGTCTGGGGGACAGAACATCATCCTTGTGCACGTACTGAAGCTGAGGGTAACATCTATTCTCTGTGAAGGCACCATTTCCTGCTAACTTTTGTTAGGAAAACATGAATATGTCTGTAGTAGATATTTAAACCTACTTTCTTGTACTCAAGTGCTACTCAGAGTATCATATCCTTGAGCTAAGAGTAGTGAGAGTGGATCTCATTTCTGGAAACAAGCCTGGGCACAGAAGATGAGAGGAATAGTTGCTGTCTCAAAAAGAGGGAAAAACAAACCTAAAAATAAGCTTTTGCCAAGAAAGAGTTCAGACCAATTTTTGGAAAAGGTTCTTCTGTTTTTTTATTTTCTTTAAGTGAAATAGTCTCCCTTCGAGCCTGATGGTGTCCTCTCAAGGACTGCAGACCGTGCCAGAGTGAAGGTCGTGATTTTCCATTGTCTTGAGTCTTTCACTGCCATGCACAGAGTGTGAAATGCTATTGTGTGGGTCTGGAAAAGCATCACAATGACAATAGACACCCTCTGCTCAGGGACAAACGTCTCGAGGCAATGGAAAACTAAACCCCTTTATGATCAATTTCAGAGCTACTTGAACGGCTCCTCCAGGCATGCTTGTACACAAAAATCACAGTTGTATTCATAGTTATTATTATTTATGACTCTTACGGGAGTAGAGGATTTCTGTCAGACAGCAGGGCCCTGTTCTGGGCACCTTACAAAAGGCTAGGGTATAGAGCTTACAGTTTGAATACAAGACAAGAGACAACTCTTGGATGCGAAAATACAGGAACTATAAACTGACCATGAAACTAGGCAACAACAAAGCATGTGAAAAACCTTATGAGCCGTTTGCTGCTCTGTGCTTTTACCTCCAAGTGAAAATTTTGGCCTTGGGACTGAAACACCAATCCATGGGAATTGGATGCCTGAGAATTAGGTACCCAGACACAGTTTTGAATCCAGTCCCCTAAAATTAGTAGGTCTTATTAAAGGTACCAGATGAGATAATATCCTTCCGTTGATATGTAATCTTACCAATGAGCCCACTGGAGCTTCTTGGGGAAATCTGAGGTCCAGATCTCCCCTGTCCAGTTAGACATGTGTATCGAGGCAGTAGTCATAAAAGGTGAAGTATCTTGACAAGATACTTTGACAAAATACAAAGTATAATTGAAATAACAGACAAAACTTGACATATTACAGTTTTTGTGCATCAAATATTCTGATGTGATATATTTGGTTATTTATTAGAGTGAATTTGAGCAGTTTTATAATGAATGCTCTTTTAAAATCTCAGTTTATTAACCATTTTCTCCACGGGATAACTGCTGTTTTAGCTAGTGTGTGCTACTGCTACCTTGTCTTGAAGGAATGGCCACAAAATTTCTTCCCTGCTGCAAGTATTCCAACCTTGCCATATGCACCCCTGTAACACAACTGTTATTTTTATTTCTTTTAGTAATGCAAAAGCTGTACTTTTTACAAGACACTTAGCGGCATAGAGAACATAACTGAGTAGAAACAATGTGCTTTGATGTTGCCTCTGTTCATCATGAGTTTTATACACATCTCCTATCATGAAATAACTGGCCTTGTCATCTGTTTTATTCCACATCTTTGGTTCAATACAAATCATTTAACTTAATTAGGAAAATCAAAACAGGAGAGGAGTCAGCTGTCTTGTTTCGCCCCAGCTCTCTTTGGAGGTTTCACGGAGAAGGTCACAGCACTACCTCTATTTTTCTCCCTTTCTTTTCTTTCTTTTTTAAGGCTGCAAAACTGGAACATATTAGTTCACCGGTATTCAATTACACAATGCCCTTATCGTTTTGGCATCTGGGAGCATACCATGCCAAATGCTTTGCTGACTCTGCTTCAAAGCTCTTTTTAAGTCAATCGCTTCATTAGCAGAGTGATGTGTAGGTCCCTTGTTATGTGGGCTGTGGGGCTCAAGCCCATGGAGAGGAATGCAAGGCTTTGTGGTGGAAGCACTTCAGCCAGACAGGGTACAGAGAAATACAGTATGGATGATCCTGTCTAGACCTGGAAAAACGATTAGATGATCTAATAGGTCATTGTCATATGAAGTCCTTAGTTCATGTCCAGTTTTCAGCCACAGGGGACAAAGCTCTCTGGGACTGCCTGTAATGCGGCAATGTGCTCCACATTTAGCAGTACTAACAGGGCACCTGCTAAGCCCTCAGCCTCCCTTTTACGTAATCTGCAGGTTGATACTTTGCCATGTAGGGCCACATCAGACCTGTGAGTGAGAAATACACAAGGCAGGCTAGAGGAGGTGGGGTGACAAAAGGAAGGAATAAAATACAGCTGCGCTCTCCTCCTGTCCTGGAGCCTCACTGAAGTCTTTGATGGTGGAGTAAATCCGAGCAGCCCTGCAAGCTTCTTCTGCCAGGCGCCAACAGTGTGGGGGAACCAAAATGGTGTGTGGAGCTCAGTGCAGAATTCTACCTTTCCAGTTCAACTTCCTCTCCTTTATTCACACTCAGTAGCTAGGGGAGAGGTTGAGGACAAATAGGCCTCAATTTCCAAGCCACAAAAAATCCTCTCCTGCTGAAATTATTGTCTTTCAGATGGTTTGGTTTGCTTTAGAGCTCAGCTTCACAGTCATACCATGCTGGTGCCATGAAGGTGCTTTATAAGCTGTACCCAGCTCCCAGACATCTATGATTAAGTGATCAATGACTGCACATTGCTACTCTTAATTTATATGACTTTCGCCCTGGGCTGAGGTTGGCTTTCACAAATGGATATGAATAACTACCTTGTGACAATAACTGGTTGCTAATATATCACAGAAACAAAATAGAAATTAAACTCCTAGCAATGCTGATACACATCTGGGAAAAGACAGGCAAATACACTCTTTCTGAACATTTATATTAGATAAATCGGAACGTATCTAAAAAGAAAAGTATGTTTTAATGCAATGCACAACACTAAATACAATTTCCCTGCACCCTGAGGAAGCCCTCAGTGGAAAGTTACAGGAAAAAAAAAAAAAGAAAAAAGAAAAAAAGAAGAGAACTTCTCAAGCCAAGCTCCAAGAATGAGCTATATTTCTTCTGATTAAGAAAGGTGGTTTAGTACTCACCTACCACCAAGAAGAAGATGAATGAAGACACTGCAGATCTATAGAGTTTCCCAATGTGCTGGCTCATGGTTGCTGAAGTACATGGCCTCACTGTCTCTGCCTCTGGTAGTACGGGTACAAAATATGCGTGTATTATAGCAACAGGACCTCACATTCTGCCCAGTGAATGTCACCCTTACTAAAGTTACCACAGCTTTGAGCTCACAGTGCTCTGCCTGCTCCCTGGATGAGAGCTGGATGAGAGCCACGTTTGAAGTGACAACAATGACTTCCCCGGGGGCTGTTCTGATCCCTCTCTGAGAATATGTCTAAAATGCCCTGAGAGCAGAGGGAAGATAATACATTGTTTTTCACTTTAGGCTTGTATAAACCACAACTTCGGGCTGATTACAGAATATCCAGATACTCCAAAGGAGACCTCTCTTCTGAGGGATGTTGAGAACACAAAGAGCAGTGGCTTAATTTTCTGAACAGCCAGACTCTAATGCACCACAATATCACCCTAATGCACCATAAAAGGAAGTTTCAGGAACTCAGTATCTTTGTGGCTATATGCACATGATGTTTACAGATAACGTGTATTCCTCAAAATGTTTTTTTCAGTGCAGAAAAAATCCTTTTCATCAAAAGTTGACTACTTAAACTCTATTTATATTTAAGTAGAGCTTGTCCATGTGACTTGGGTGGAGGGGAAAACTACTGGAGGGGGTGGCCTATCTGCAAAACCAGCAGATGTGCTCTGAGACCAGCGGTGCGCCCAGGTGGCCAAGAAGGCCAATGGCATCAGGCCTGTATCCTGGCCAGCAGGGCCACGGAAGTCATTCTTCCCCATACTCAGCACTGGTGAGGCCGCACCTTGAGTGCTGTGTCCAGTTCTGGGCCCCTCAGTTCAGGAAGGACTGGAAGAGATGCTTAAGCACGTGCAGAGGAGGGCAACAAGGCTGGTGAAGGGCCTGGAACACAAGCCCTGTGAGGAACGGCTGAGGGAGCTGGGGTTGTTTAGCCTGGAGAAAAGGAGCCTCAGTGACCTAATCACTTTCTACAATGAGACTCAGGGGTGAGCTTATCCCTCTCTACAACTGCCTGAAAGGTGGATGTAGTCAGGTGGAGGTCGGTCTCTTCTCCCAGGCAACCACTGACAGAACGAGAGGACACCATCTTAAGCTGCACCAAGGAAAATTTAGGTTAGATGTTAGAAAAAAATTCTTCACTGAAAGAGTGATTGGGCACTGGAATTGTCTGCCCAGGGAGGTGCTGGAGTCACCGTCCCTGGACGTGTTTAAAAAAAGACTGGACGTGACACTCAGTGCCATGGTTTAGTTGATGAGGTGGTATTAGGTCATAGGTTGGACTAGATGACCCCAAAGGTCTTTTCCAACTGAGTTCATTCTGTGATTCTGTGAATTAGTCTGTTTATACACGGCCCACACAGAGCATGACTTTGTGAGAGGAGCTACAGCAGCTCCAAGCCCCACCTGTACCACCCAGCCCTGCCAGCTGTGCTACCCCTGTACTGAGCATGGGCTACTGTCACTTTTTGGCTGACACCTCTTCAATCCACAGGATTACGGATTATGGCACACTTTATCTAATGATCTTGCCTATCTTTAAAACTCTCCAGGTAATGGGACTGTGCTTGAGTATCCAGTAAAGACTTGATTCCATAACTCTTACAGCACAATGCAGCTGAGAGAGGCATAAGTATTTCTGCTTTTTTTGCATTTGAAAGCAAAAAGGACCCACACTTGATTTGCAAAATTTGGCTGATCAAATACTGTCAAGTGGAACAGTCCATTCCTGGAGTCACCAGTTATCACTCTAGCTTTGGTGTGCTGATCCCAAAGCAGTGGAATCAGCGAAAGCAGGATAGGCCAGAGGGACTATGGTTAAATACTGGGAGGCAAATACCTCTCTGAAATGGCTTGGGAGAGTGGGAAGACCTGTGGTTATCAGGGAGGAATCATATTAGGAAGGGAACTGGGACCAAGCACAGAGGAACAGGGCACTTCAGAAGAAAGATGGAAGTTTGTGAGGGTCTTCTGAAGGAAGTACCACTAAAGTGTTAGTGAGCAAAGCCAAAATATCCATGGAAGGAAAAAGTTAGATGAATCAAAAACAATGAAGAGTTTGAGGAGGGAATAGAGTCAAAGGCATCTGGCAGATCAAGAGGATTTGGGACCGAGTTACTGGCTTAGAGTATTGATTGTGCCTGTGTCAGAGGAGTCAGCATGCGAAGATGGATCTGAACCAAAAGCAATCCAAACACTGTCTGATTTAAACCCAAGTACTTGGTGTGCTTCAAAAAATCCCTTCAAGTGCGTTGAGATGGACATACTACCATTGTTCCTGCGAATGCTATTTATGTTCATTTCATCCCAAACTAGCAACTCTCTTGTGAATCCTCCATTAAGTAGGTCATGCTTGAGCCAAAGTGCCAGGTCAGCCAGCTTTTAACCGAGGGAATACAAAGGGGCTTAGTGTTGCAGGCAGCCAGTAGTTGAATATGAAGCTTCTCCCACTTGGATAACCCAACATGATTCGGTTTTTGGACAAAAAAAAAATAAACTGGTATCCTGAGTGTTGTTGAAAAAAGCCCTCAAAATTCGAGTTTCAGTTGCAACTCAAGAAAGCAAGGAACAAAAATTGAACAAAAATTAAACAAAACGCACATTCTTTTTTACACTTTCTTTTAAATTTTGGAGACTTGCTGTTGCTTGCATTAAAGCAACGTCTGGGCCAATAGCTGGGAGGGGGTGTCACCCATGGGGACTTCGGGCACCTTTGCTAGTGTAGCAGTGAGCAGGTATCACAGGGCCCGGAGATGTGCCTTCAGGGAGAGCCTCCACACACTTTCTGGGGAAAAGGTAGAAAGAAAGGGGACAACAGGAAGAAACAGTGTTGTCACAACAGGCTGCTTTACTCCTCCTTGGCCATCCGTCCATCGCTTTGCGTCATCTACCAGCCAACTACACAGCAATGTAGTTTCTTTGCACCTCGCAGGGCTCTTCTTTTTCTCTGAGGTGACCTGAAGGCACAAATCCGCGAGCCACCATCGCTCCGGTTGGGTCCTCCGACTTGAGGAGCCCTCCGGGTGCTCAGAGCTTGGGGCAGGAACAACTCGGCGCTGCTCAGCAGCTTCAAAAACGACACCCAGGCTTTCCTGGGATGAGACTCCCCCTCACTGACTTCCTTTACGTCACCTCATACTCTGCTCGGCCCGCAGCCAGCTTTCCCCCTCTCCCCCTCAGGAGTCCCCCCGGAGCGGCCTCTCGGCGGGGTTTTCCGTCGAATCTCACGAATTCGGGATTTGGGGGCCGTTTTGCTGCCCGGGCGCTGTTTAACCGGCTGCGCTCACGGAGGGCGGCGGGCGCGGGACTCTCCCTCCGGCAAGAGGCAGCGAACGCCTCCCCCCCGCAGCCGGGAGTTTTTTCCTACTACAGCCCTCAAACTTTCCACCGGCGCGCAGGCTTCCCAGTTAACCCTTGTGGAAGCCGCAGAGGGGCTGCCGCGGCCGCACGAGGGGGGACCGGAGGCGCCGCAGCGCTCTCCGCCCCCCATGACGGCTCCCCCCACCTCAGCAGCAGCAGCAGCGGCGCCGCTCGCCCCTGGCAGCCTCCTCCCGCCGCGGGCCGGCAGCGCGGCCGGCGCCGGCCCCTTTAAATGGCGGCCGCGGCCCCG
>VYXC01008130.1:302022-330736 GCA_013397175.1 Platysteira castanea
TCCCCGATGAGGAGGCGCGGCGAGCGGCCCCCGGGGTCCGCACAGGGAGGGTCTGGGCTCCCGGGAGACCCAGCGCGGAGGCGGCCGCGGGGTAGCGCGGCAGCCGCTGAACCCCGGCGTTGTGGTGGGGCGGGAGCGGGCGAGCAGCAACTGGTGGGGGTTGCAGCGAGTCCGGGTGTTTGCGTGGAAAAGCCCCCCGGGAGCAGCTCTGCTCTCACGCCACGTAGCCTGGAGTGTCTGTGTCTTTGCCTCGCCCCGCTGTCCCCTCCGCTGCGTGTCTGCAGCCCGGGCCGCAGCCCCGGGGCAGCGCTGGGCGGGGGCGCGCACCCCGGGCCGGCCGGGGATGGCCCAACACCGGCTCGGTTCTGAGTTGGTTTGGAGTCGAAAGCCAGCGTTGCCTCATCCCGGCGGATCCGGTACTACAGGCGGGGTTACTGGTTAGGGCCCTGGGCTGGTTTTGTACCGTTTGCTGGGTGGGATGGTACAAGTGACTTTCTGTGTCTCAGTTTCCCTTCATAAAATAAAACTGATCTCCAAAGCGAAGAATACTAGTAAACAAGGGGGAGTGCTACAGAGTTAGGAAACAGTGCTGCTTATTATCTTCATAGTAAGTGATGTGAGTAAAATTATTTGCCTCTAAGGTGTTGGTCTTGTATTTATATGCAATTTATAGTGTAACTAACAGTAAGTATAAACATTTGATGTATCAATGTCATAATAATATATGTCAGTCCTCTGGTGAAAATGCTACACCTGTATGTTTTCTCAGGTTCTGAAAGGTCTCACAGGTTCTTGAGATGTGCTGCATGTTAGGCACTGATGTGTCATGTTGATGTTATTTCAGTTCTAAGTATCTGTGCAGCTTCAATGTGCAAGCTGGGGGGCTGCTTTGGAAATAAAATACCTTTTTAAAAATGTAAAAAAATTTAATATATTATGGTCTAGGGAAAAAAAAAATCCTCCAGTGAGAAAGCTGTCAGTGGGAAGTGTTTCCATGCCACTCACCTTGGTGAAACTACCATGTCAGGTTTCATTTAATATACAGCTGTAAAATAGACTAACCATCTTTACTTCACCTTTCTCCACCATTGCTGAATTACATACCTTACTTCTTTGTTCACAGGAAGTTCATGAAGTGGATCATGGTCTTATTAACCAGCTACTTGCTGATTCAGAGAAGACTCTTAGTTCATGCACAGAGAAGATGCAGGGTCCTGCTCAGTATAGCTGGAGTGCTGACTGGAGCTTTTGGGTAATGTGTTTTATCTCTCTTCTAACTTGGTTTCAATTTGTAAATATAATACATGTCTATTTTAATTTACATATGTCTGTATACGTACAAGCTTTATACCCACAGTTCTCAAGTTGCTTCGTAGTCATGAATTAGTAAAGTGTTCTCCACCCATGTAGTGAGGCAGGTAATTTTATCATTACCGGCTTACTAAAGCGTAAGGTGAGACTGAGAGGGGGGTGAAGTTGTTTATCTGATGTCACGGATCAAGTTAGTGACGGAACTGCTGTGCCCAGTCCTGTCTCCCAGTTCCTGGCATGGTTCGTTTTTGAAGCTCTGATGCTTTTTAAGCATAAGGGCTGAATTTTGATTCTCATTGTTGGCTGGTGGTTTGAATTGCACTCCTAGCGTCTGTTTTTGTCAAGTAAACACATTTGTTTTCAACAAGAGTAGATAAGTTTCCTGTGTTTTCTGTAAAAATGGAATTTGTGAATAAGAAAGGTGGAAAAGGAAGAGTTTAATTTTGTTCTTTCCAGGGAAATGCCTGACTGAAAGCAGAGTGTATAATAATAAATGCTGATTTCAGTACTTTTCTTTTGATAGATTTTTTTTTAATGCCTTGAGGGAAGGTGAACATATGTGTGTAGACTTTGAGTGTACGTTTTGCTGCTAGTTTGGTGAATGGATTGGTAAATCCCTATTGTTTGATAGGAAGGAGACCATGTGTGCAAGGAGCCACAGGCACGGTAACAAATGATCTTGTGAGAGATTTAAGAGTGCCAGAGCTGTGAGGAAGAGAATCTGACTCAGGTTCTGTATCAGGTGTCCTCAGTACATCCGTGTGCTTCAGCTCATAGGAACATCATCTGGACTACTGTGTCCTTCTCCTGATGAGGTCTTCAGTGTTCATTGTGCTTAGCAGGTGAAAGATTAAGTAACTAGCAAAGGCCAGAAGGAATCTGTGGCAGAGCTGTGAGCAGAAGTGGGGCGGGGGGAATCAGATTTCCCAACTCCTTATTTATAAATCTAGCTTGTATGTTTTCATCCCTCCCGTTCACATGTAGATGTCCTAATGGTCACGACATCTGTTTTTGCATCTCAGGCCCTAGGATAAACCCCCTGCAAAATGCTTATGTGCTCTTAAACTGAGCAGTAGTCGCCTGAAGCCGATGGAAATGGGACAGGCCTAATAAAATCCCAGCAGGCTGTAGACTTGTGTTTACTAGAGTGAGCACTTGGCGTGTTCAGTATTTTCTTCACTATCCCTACAGAGACAAGGATGGTCCAGAGCTGTCCTGCCTGTGCCCAGCTGTGTCTCTGTCCTCGAGTTGATAGGAAGTCGTGCTGTGCAGACATTATAACTGCCAGTTATGCTCTTGTTAGGTGGCCAATTAGATTGTGTAAACTGATGCTTGATGGTTTGTATACAACCACTAGTGCAGGTGGTATTTTGTGTGAGGAATAAACCTGTTCAAGTTTCGGTGTCAGGTTGTTGGACCTGCAGTTAACAACTCAGTGTTTCCTTGATAGGCTTGACAATTGAAAATAAAGTTATTAAAGTGTTCTGTATGGAAAACGTAGCTGTGCTTTTGGCTTTGCACTCGTAGGTTTGAGACGTGCTGAAGGCTTGAAGTCTCTTTGAACAGAGCTTTGAGCCTGCACAGTGCAGGAGATTGTGTATCCTCACAGTGCCACTCTCTGCTTCCTGTAGTAATACATGCCTGTAAGTGCAGGGGAGTGGGATTCTTCAGTGCTGTGGCAGCTGCTCTGACAGGTGTTTTCCAGTATGATTAAATTATTATCTTCTGTCTGACTTCTACTTCAAGACCTTAGTATTTGTTTGATGTTGGTGTTTATCTGGTTGTGCAAATATGACCTTGCAGTTAAAACAAAGTCATTGTGTAAATACCTCCCTCTTGTAAGATAATGCTGTGGCTGGAAATGTTGTAGCCTTACTGTCTGTCACTGATTAGTTTTAAAACCTCTACCAGCCTGGTTATAGGAAGCCATTATTTTCTCAGCCTCAAGGCAACTGCACTGTAAAGTAGCAAGAACCAGAAAATCAAAAATTGGAGGCAAAAATTAAGATCTTCTGTTTAAAATGTTATGCCATTGGCATCTCTCCTTGCTCTTCTTGACAGAGAATGTTTCAATAACTTGCATGGTTGATGATCAGCTGCTGACTATTAAAAACAAATCATTAAAACTCCCAAAAGTCTGAGTCATAGTAAATGTGTAGGTGATAGCATGGAAGGCAGCTTGCTGCAGTGTGTGAAGCATGTGTCACTAACATTTCACAAAGATGACCTTACTGTCCTGTGGCAGGTGGGCACTTGTTATGCTCGTTCCCAGTCTCAAGTCAGTAGAATGGAGGAATTGCTACAACAGCAGGACCAGCCTGTGGTAGCAGCCAGGGATCAGCTTTGTTACCTGGGTTATTTGTTTGGAGAGGCTGCATGTTTCCAACAGCTTAGGTTTGCTCCAAGGGTTCATTTCTTCTGAGGATGATGTACTCTTGTTTCGGTGATGATAGAAACCAAATGTGGATGTTAGAGCCTGACTGGTTTGGCTTCAATTTTTCATGGATTGAGTGGGAGTAGGCAGTTGTGCCATGCCTCTGGAAGCCAGGCCAGGTATCATGAATGCTCAGTAGGTGCTGTGAGCACATGTAATTAGCAGCAGGCTAGGGCTGGCAGCCTCTGGGATACAATCTCTCTCCTGGCTATGGTGAGTGGGGAGAAGGAAGGGTAGCAGAAAAATTATCAGGGAGGGAGAAGAGTATCCTACTCTGTGGAATTTTTTTTATCTCTTTAAAAAAACCTCAAACCTCTGGATATCTTTATAGAAAATTTTTGAGAAATAATTAGTTTTCTCTGTTACTGTAAGCAGTTCTTAAAATGATAGTGTTACTGACTGCTGTTTTTAAGGTTGATGGTGTATCATGGGATATTTTTTGGTTTGGTTTGGGTTTTTTTCCCCACCCCTACCTGGAGGTGGACAAAGCTGGACTTCTATAACCTCACCAGAGGAAGAAAAAAGATTGCTTACAAACTTAATCTCAGGGCTTTTCCTCTCTACTGGAAAGCGTAAAGCTTGTATCTCCATTTGATTAAATAGTCCTAGTTTTTGCATAATCTGAAATAGATTATGAAAGGCAAAGATGGCTGGAAATTAAGTTATATCTGGAAGCCCTATCTCAGGATTCTGAATTCATCTTTTTATCCTTTTTTATGCCCTTCATACTGAAATATGGTTCAGTTTAATATCCTTGGAAGAAGAAACCTAAAAGCCTTAAGTATTTTCCTACCATAGTGAAGAAGGTAAAGGTGAATAAGAAAGCTAATGAGCAGCATCCTTGCATCAAAAGTGAGGCTGTTGTGTTTGACGACTTTAGTTTATATTAATGAACAGTCAAAGAAAGTTCATATATGTCTACAATAAGAAGACTACCCGCGGAAAAAAACCCCAAAAAAGTAAGTCCTTCCCGTGAAATGAAAAGGTAGGTGGAAAGAGTGGAAATCAAATGAGCATCTGAGAAAATTGCTTGTATCTGGGGGGCTTCTTTAAGTATTTGGAAATGTGAGGTGTCAAGGAGGTGTTGGAAAGAAGATAATAAAAGAGGGTTTAAAAAAGGCAATTGATTGGAGTGTAATGCCAGTTTAAAGAGTTGGTCAGTGTGGAGGAGTCTGACAATAGAAGCAAATAATTGATACAGTGAAAAGTGAAAATAAGCCTTTTACTTTTCATAATAGAAGAGCAAATGAGGTTGCACAAGACCGAGAAAGTATTCTGAATTTTTACGCACGTGGATTTGGTTTCTACAAGAAACAACTAGTCTGGGAGTGTGTGACAGTATGTATGGCAAGAATACAGTAAGCATGTATGACTCAAACCTGCACAGGAGGGGTGCAGATATGTGTCACAATTTGGAAGATAACTTATTGCAGCACGGATACAAACTGGGGTACTTCAGGGCCCAAGACTGGTTAGGGTTAAATGAAATATTTCTTGTATCTATGGTTGTTTGAATCCTCCTTCCACCTTTCTCTGAAGACTCACACCACTCTTGGAATGGCTTACTGGGCTGGTTGAAGTGGTAATTGTTTCGGGGGCTGATATTTAAGGTCTTATGACAGTAGCTCTCTCTCACACTGTATACTTGGTGTGTTGCTGCTTCTTACCTGTGCCTCCAAATGTTTGGGATGTGAAAGAGATACATCAATTCTCTTGACAGTTGAGGAAGATTTTTGGCATCCTTTTTATTTGCTGGTATGATGTAGTCTGCTAAGAAGGCTGAGAATTTATTAGATAATTGCTGTAGGTCTACAAAGAGAATAAAAGCCTTTAAGCACATTAATGCTGCATTTTGGTGTTTTGTTGATTAGGAGTTTTTTGTTTATTTTAGTTTTTTTAAATGTCCTAACTTTAGTACAAACAGCTGTACTGTAGGTGTAGCACCAGTGTGTTTGTTTACCTACCTGGAACCTCCAGAAGCAGGTGCCTTCTTTCAGCCCTGTGATAGCACTGATTATACAGCAGCAGTGTTTTAATGTGGTTGGAAAAGACAAACTGCAGTTCTAACCGACCCTTGAACATGGGTGATTAGGCTAAAGGGGTTTTTCTCCCTTCTTTTCATGCTGGGAATGTCTTTATTGCTGTTGATGCAGTTCCAAACTGAGCACTGGGGTAGATCTGGCTGACACCAAGTTTCAACCAGTTCTGAACAAAGACTGACAGGAATGCCCTATTGAAATAAGTTTTTGCCAGCTGCAGCAGTAGGTAGTTCTACATAATATGAATTATTACTACACACATGTAAATTAGTCTAGAACCTGAAGATTAAGTTTAATAGATCAGAAATAAAATACTTCAGATTTGTGTGATTTACTTTTTTTTTTTCAAGTCACTGGGAGCAAAACTGTTAGAAATGCAAATGGTTCAGGAAACCTGCATGGATTTGGAACAGTGATATCTTTTTAATGAAAGGGAGGTCCCTAAGTTGCAGAAAGAGAGCTTTAAAAGTCAACTCTAGGAGATGGGAATGAGATTTTTTTGTAATTTTTTTTGGTGGCTTGTTTACAGTTTATGTTTCTGCAAACAGGTAATGATGTAGCACTGTCTCTTCCAGGTCTGCTATGGATGAGACACCTGTATATAAGGAGAGGGAAAGAAGACAGGAAGATAAAACTGTGCAGGATATGATTGTTTTGTAGTGTATTAAGTTATTAGCAGCAGCCAGGAGAAGTTGTTTTGGGGCAATTGCTTGGTCAGTGCCACTTTCCATGGAATTTCAAGTGCAGTAGGGCTACTGGCAGGCTTAATGAGATGACCAGAGTAATTTATAGCAAAGCAGTTTATGTAATTTGCCACAGTCACTCCTGCATTATTAACTATGTAGTGTTGTGGTTTAATATGCTCCTTCAGGTCTTCACTGTAGTCCTGATCGAAAGTATTTATGTATCCTTTTATGAGCTGCTGAAAACTAAATGGCACCAAGGGGAATTACTACCATGGTGATTGTTTCCTTCAGGATGTTGTTTTCTGATCCATATTTGGGCACTGTTCCTAAACTTAAATACAGATCAGAGATGCAGATACAGAGGGACAGATTTTATTGGCAGAGTAAGGAGGGAAATGTCCACCTGAGGCGTGCCATTCTTTTGCTTCTGTATTTGGCTGCTTTGGCATCAAATAATCTTGGTGGGACTTGGTTGCAGGTAAGGAAGATGAGTTGAGAAGTTATGTCTTGTAGCTTCTGTATTGTATAAGGCTTTTT
Organism: Platysteira castanea; assembly: GCA_013397175.1. Lineage (NCBI taxonomy): Eukaryota > Metazoa > Chordata > Aves > Passeriformes > Platysteira > Platysteira castanea. Next base: position 309,030 of record VYXC01008130.1, read on the forward strand.
TCCTCACCCTGAAAACATCTGGATTTTCCCTGTTTGTTAAATGGATCAAATAAGTCCAAACACAGGCATTTTGATTTTTTTTTTGTTTTACTTGGGTAGCCTGCAGTGAAAGATCAGGTGAAAAAACAGATGTTCTTAACCAATAATATTGGCTACTTGTTTCACGCACATGCTATAAAAACAAATGTGAGTCAGATGAAATTGCTGTTCAGAAAGGAATGTATTTTGTTATCCAAAAGGAAATAATCTTGATTGAGCTTTTAATTGCCATTGCATCATAATACTTAGTACACTTACGGCTGTTGAAACCTGGACAACATAGTTACAGGACTCAAAATTAGTCCGGGGAGGAGACAAATTGACTTGATCTAAAGGGTAACTTTGTGCTGAAGAGTGACAAACTCACTTCAAGTACACTGTTAAAATAGTAACTGCAGAGTTCATCCAAACACACTTGGTTTATTTGTATTAAGTTTGTTTTAGAAGCTGATGTATCACAGGACGTCGTTGTTATATTTTGATTTACCTTTTTCTTTTTTGCTAAACCTTCATGTGCTAGACAAAATTACTAAAATAGAACAAAAAGAATTCTTGAATGCTGCATTTATGAAGTCAAGAAAGTGGGTACAGATCCACAACTTTTCCCTAAAATGAGAAGGAGCTGGGCAGTTAAAAGCCTTGTGAACTTGGCTTGTGCTAGTGTCCTGCGGAGGCAGCATGAGACAAGGTCTCTGCTCAGGGGCATTATAGGCAGAGTTTTACTACCAGGTTCAAAGATGTTATTGCCAGCTAGGGAGGTGTTGATGAGGATGCTGAGTAAATCTGAGATTGGGACATCTTGACTCTTGGAAGCTAAAAGCACCCTAAATTCTAATTCAGAACTGAGGAAGATGTTTGTCAATTGAAGTGTCCAAATCTCTTGAACATTTTGCTTAACTTACGTATTTAAAATCTAAATGTGTGTTCCATCCAAACTCAGAGGTGCTTGGTGGCTGTTAGATAAATAATTATATTTGAAACTGAAATAATCAGCCTTATTGCTAATTGCAAATGTCCACACTCAGGTGTTGAATCAGCTGCAGATGGTGTTATCTTATAAACAGGAAATGCACTTAAAACAGTCTATGCTAATGCTATTTTTGAGAGCTGAGTCACACTGGTACCCAGGCTCTGGTATGGCCTTTCTGAGATCACTTTGAATCCTCTTAACTGGCTTTCTGATGGAAATAAATTGCCAGTGAATATTTTTCTGTATGGATATGCTTCCCAATATTTTGCTGCCCTTTCAGCACGTGGAGGTTCCCTGTGATGTATCGTGTCTTTGCTTTGGGAAGGCAGAAGAGTTACCTCGTTTTTCTGGTGAAACCAGTTCCTGCTATTTACATACGTAGCTGATCTTGACAGCAGAACTGCAGGCTGTCCAAAGCCACCACCTGGCTAGGTGCACAGAGACAGCTACTTATCCTAGCCAGCAGCCCGGGCTGCAAAATGACTGTAAATACAGCCTCTTTGTGTTCAGTTGTCTTCTTTCAGACTTCCAGGTTTAAATCGAAGTGATTAAAATGCCTCTTTGTAAATACAGCCTCTTTGTGTTCTGTTATCTTCTTTCAGACTTCCAGATTTAAATCAAAGTGATTAAAATGCCTTGAAACGCATTTTTCTGTTTCTTGTCAGCTTCCTCAGTAGGACTGTGCTGGGAGAGGGATCTATCTCTCTTTGCTGCTGACTCTGTGTAGTTGTGGGAATGTAGCAGACAGGCAGAAATGGACAGCCAGCATAAAGGAAGCAGAATAGGTGCATGCCTGCTGTTCCCCTCTCAGAGCAGGCAGAGATCTCGGGCATGCAGAGCCCTGGATCCCTTGCCTCAAAGTGCCTATGAAGAACTGAGCTCTGGGCAGCTGCTGAAGGGGTGGCTGGTAAGGTACACATTTTGGGGAATTTGGGTGTGCATGAAGCATGCCCTGATGTCCAACTCCCCTGCGCTGGAACTCAGACTGAGAAGGTGTCTTAGCAAGAGCTTGACTTGGAAAAGGGGAGAGTGGCTGAGTCTGGTGTGAGAGTTGATTTGTCTGCATGCTGAGTCGCCAGGTGCAGACGTTCTCTTAAGGCTGGTTCATGGATTGTAGCCTTCAGCGATGCACAGAGGAGGGGTGCTGGGCTTGAAGTGCTTCTTTCCAAGCTGGTGTTTCCCTGGTGATAGTACTTTCCTCTGCTATTCTCTTTAGGACTTTAGTGAACTTGAAATGATTTATGCTACTGCAGTCTGCTTTCCAAAATCAGTTCTGATGATGGTGGTTTTAGATTGGAGCTGGGCAGCTCTTAAGTGTTACCCCCTGCAGAAGTTTTCTTTGCCCAGCTGCTGCAGCATTTGTGTGCCTGTTCTGCAAGGCTGGGGTGTTTCAGCCTGTTTCCCAAGCTGGCATGCAAGCAGAGGCTGGCAGAACACTAGCTAGCACTGCTGGAGGGTGTCCAGCATCTCTGAGCAAGTGGGTGAGAGCGGTGGGAGCTGTAGAGGCTTTGGCCAGGGATTTGTATGGTTTGAAACAGGCTGCAGGCAGCTAGAGGAGGAGGTGTGTGTAGGGGGGTGCACGTCTTCTGACTTTACATTAGCTTCAAGCCTCAGTCAGTTTTATTCTGAAATGGAGCATATGCTTTGCTCTGCACTATACGTGTCAAGCTTGAGATTTTTATCTCCAAATCGGAGTTGTTATGGAAGTACATTGGCTTCACTGCTAAAATGCTTTAAAACACTTGCAGGAAAAAAATACTGAATAGTACAAAACCATTGCTTCAGAATAAGCAGGGAATATTCTCAGTGTGAACTCTTGTTTTTCTGGAAAAAATACATAGTACTACTAAAGGCAAGAGGCTTTCTTATAATTGATAAGAAGGTTATCAGCTTGTTCCCCAAGCACCTTGTTGGAGTAGCTTCATCTGAGCCCCGTTTCAGTGAAATGTAATGGCTTGTGAAAGTGTGCTAGTTCTGGTGTGATCTTGAAGGAGCAACTTGGGAGAGTTCCTCACATGTTCTAAACTGAAATACTATGTTACAAAATTCTTCCAAGTCTGTTCTACTGTTGTGGGGGTCTTTTCCCTTGGTTTGCCCCCCCTTATTTTTTTTGAAGAACATTAAAAATGTAATCTCTAACTGGTTATGCAACTTAAAGTTCTCTGAAGAAATACCTTTATCTTTTCAACTCTTAAGTCTTTGAATTTTCTTCTTGGGAAGGATGCCAGATTTAAAAATTCTTCACAAAAATGTTACCTTCATTATAATTATATAACCTGATGTTAGCAGCATAGTATTTCATATGATGTTAAATTTTCTTGTCTGTCAAAATCATAATTGCAGCAGCTTTGGTTGTGGATTTTCTAGGCTGTTTTTCAAGCCGTGCTCCACCATGTTTTGATATCTGTACTTATATAAGTGAAGCTCAAGGATGAGACCTTCCTTCCTGCTTTTGGAAGGACGCTGTGACTGGTGAGGTGTGGGAAATGACCAGGCTGTGAGCAGTATTCCAGTTCAGCCAAGTTCATCTTACACGTGGGAAAATGCTTGTGAGCAGGTCTCCCTGGTCGGTAGTTGACCAGAACTGCTTTTCGGGAAAATAGATTTTCACCACATGTCAGGTCAAGGATGGCTTGGTAAAACTGATGTCCATCTGACTTGGTGAGAACTGGGCTACTCTTGTGGGACACAGTGCTTTGATATACTATACCCAGTCTTTAAAATAAATAGAAACAGTCTCCCTTTCAGAAGCACCTCATTCAGTCACTTTCATGACACTGGGTGTCAAATGTTTTTTAAGTGGGTGTCTAAGCAGCTCTCCATAATGCAATAATTGTGAGGAGTTTCTCTCTTCATGGATTTTCGGAAGCTCCTGGTGTTAGTGGTAAATCATAGTCTAACACTTTTAAGTATGCCTGCCTGTGCCTATGTGAGAACTAGTTAATAGTAACACTCATTTTGGCAGAACTAGGGACTCTGTCTTTAGCCTTGTTTAGGGGATCTTGTAGCTTTATAAAGCCACAACCAGCACCCCTCACTCTCCTATCCACCCCAACCTTCCCCCCCAGCCAAACCAATCCCTAGAAGATAGAGTAGCTGGAATATTTGCCAATGATCTGTATTTTAATATCTCTTCCTTTAAATTATACATACTGTATTTCCATCAAGAAGAAAGACACTTTCACCAAAGTTCTACTGGATGCCACTGAAGGAGAACGCTGTTGTTTGTTTTATACTCCTTTTCAGTCACTAACAAATGTTAGAGTTTCTTTCTCCCTCTGCCTCTACAAAGAGCACGGGGGCTGGGTCCCAGGAGTGGGGACATAATGACAGTGCACAGCCATGTGCCTGCCAATGGCCCTGTGCTTATGTCAGGAAAATTAATCCACAAACACCAGAGGTTTACATCCAAAAAGGAGACAGAGGAGTTCTGTTACTTTATTTGACTAAAGGGAGAGGCCACGGGGCATTCCCCTGGGGTCTCTCAAATTTTTGGAGGGTGCAGCCTCCTTTTTATCCTGATTTCCCGACCGTATTTCCCTCTCTCTTTCTCCATTGGCTGAGGTACTTGAGAGGTACAGACTTCTCAAAACACCTAATACCTAAGACTCTCTTCTAATGTATAACCCTCCCTTTATTTTTTTTTTTTAATTCTTATGGAATTTATGGTTCTTCTCATTGTTTCTTTACTCTCTCAATATCCAATTTCATTTATCAGCAAACCTACAGTTTGTTTGTAAAGACAAATCTCTTTTTTTTCCATTCATCAATCAGTGGAATCCTTCCCATTGTTTCTTTCATCTCTCAGTGCTAGTTTCATCTACCAGCAGGCCCACAGCTTGTTTGTAAAGACAAGTCCCTTATTCCTGTCACTTATGAGACTCCCCTCTCCACAGGTAGGGTGAAAGGAAAAAAGCCTATAATGAATGTAAGGAAGAGAATTGTAGCTCCCTAAACATTTCCCCCTCCCACTGTGACTGTGAGCTTGTTCACATTTCCTTGAGAGCATGGGAACTTTTGGAAAGCAGGCTCCTAAGGAGTACAGCGGCTGAGCAAAGCCTGGCAACAGTTGCTTGGTTTCTTTTTATTTTTTAATCGGTTGACATGCCTGTCACGACCTCTGAATTAAATACAACTGTGTGGATAAGCAGATGTGATCAAATATCTCCTTATTAAAAAAAACAAAAACAAACTAACAAAAGCTCCCAAACACACACAACACCCCCCCTGCTAAAAAAACCCCCAAACACCTAAACCAGCAAAGGTGAACCAAAGTGCACAGTATTCTGTACATAGCACAGGAAGTCACCCTAAGTAGTCATGCTGCTCTTCATGTCCTGTGCGTGGTTCTTTCCTTGTGTAAATTAAATGTTTTTGTCCTTCAAGAGAGAAAAGAACAGAAGTCACTGCTAGTAAAGCTTTTGAGTACTCGATGCTTGAAAATTGTTCCTAAACAATTTTTTTTCTGTGATTTTGTCAAGAAGTGGTTAGTGAAAATAGATCACTGTAACAGAGTGGATCTGGACTGTTGATATGTGACAAGGTAAACAGAACAAGTCTGACACTTCCACCATACAGCCTAGTGCTTCTTGTCAGCAGAAATGGGAAACTGTGCCCCGTAACTGCAAAAAGATAAGGCAGACCTGCAGTCATGTGGATGTGAGCTTTCACTGTGATTCTGTGCCTAAAAAGCAATCTGTGGTTCAGATTTATCTGTTTGTGGTAACTCCTGCAATGCTATATCTATTCAGCTTTCAAGGACACTGAAAATGAGAGGATTCAGAAAACCCTCAAGAATAAGTCTGGAAAAAAAAATCTTTTTGGTAGTAGACTTGAGAAGCTTAATCCCTACCTCAGAAGGAGATATGGAGGAACTTGCTTACAATCCACAAATAATATAGAGAGTGAAGATAAAGTTAACCAACTAGACTAGTAGAAGAACTATGCATGGCTAGGATGGATTTTTCCATCCAGAGGGACTTTTAATTTAAAAAGGTAAAATATATATCTTATTCTTTGCCAGAGGGAAATTTGATCATTTCAGCTCTAATTTTAAAGCAGAAGACCTGTGGCTTGTGTGTTATAGATTAGATTGGATGATTAATGAACTTCTGTGGACTGAAGAAATGGCTGTAGTGGGATCAACATTTCTGTGATGGAAAGGCTTGTCAGGCTTAGCACCTTTTACAGGTGAGAGACCAATATTTCAGTGTGCCTTGGGAATTGTTCCTGTGTTAAAATGGAGTCTGCGTGAATCTGTTTTGCACATTGTGAAGTCTTAAGTTTGTCTGCCTTACACATTAAATGAGACTTTTGTTCAGGGCTGTTAACTTGGTTCTCATCTACCCTAGTGGGGCTATAATCTGACTGAAAGTGGGATCTTGTTATGTTTTGTTTAGGTGGGGTTTTTTGTAGGTTTTGGGTTGATATTTTCCCCTACTGTATCAGATAAGTTTGAAGAATATTTACAGTATAGAGGAGTCTTGTTGTATGAAATCCAGACTTCTCTCTGACTGAATGTTGTTCTTCTGGAGGCTGTTTTCTTTTTCTTTCTCCTGATGCTAAGAACGGTTTTATATGAATTTGAATAGGCAAGAAATTGTTATTCAGTAGAAATGCAACATCTTTTGCCAGAATACTTAACGTTTATTTTAATATGCTAATGTAAGATTAAAATGTACTTTTATCCTAACCTTACTAATACCTCCAAATTGTTTTTGACCATGTCTAGAAACTTCAGAGGAAAATACAGATCTTTGGGGAATAGTCAGGTGATCTTTAAGTGAGATTTAGAGTTAGTGGCCTGGATTTACAATGCTGTTAGACAGAGGAGCAAAGCTGTGTGTTCCATGGGCCATATTTTGATGGTTAAGTGAGGCTTCTGAGTATAAAAGAAATGGTAGTTTGGGCAGCTTGCTTATAGGCTTGTTTGATTTTGGGATGCCACGTCCATGGTGGTAACTGATACCAAGACTGAAGCTCAGTGGGAGATACCTCTTGAAATGAGGTGACATCAGAGTTGTTACCCTACCGGTGTGGTCAGCTTACCTGTGATCTCAGCTGTTGTATTCATAGCTGCATGTCACAACTATAGAATGCAAATTGTCGAGTAACCTGGGTTTTGTGGTGTCTCAAAACAAAGGGAAAACGCTAACAAAACAAATGCAAAATTAGTGCTGCCATTAGTGATTGTTAAAAAATGTGTACACCATTCTACTGAAGTTGATTGCTTACCTGCAATCAAATAATTTCCTAATGATTAGGATTTTTGCTGTACTCCTGGGAGAAGGTGTTGCTTAATTTTCCTCTGCAGTTTGCTAAATTGCTCAAATTGTTTGCGGTGGCTACACTTCGAAGATGTAAATGTGAAGGGAAGCTGTTTTTTTAACAGGCTTCTGTCCTATAAATAACTCCGCTTAGTCCTATTTAAGTTTACATATTTTTTTCTGGAACATGACTTTATGTAGTTGAACTGATCCATTTCCAAACAAGGTATGAGAATCACTTGGTTGTGTGTCTCCAATATCTGGTTCTTGCATAACTGTCTTCTGTAAAACTTTTCTGGTTGTCACTGAAAATGGTTTTCTGTTTATGCTATTTTACAGTTTTCTGGTATATTTTGTGGCTTCAGATGAAAAATGCTAATAAGTTGTTGGCTGCAGTTAATAATTTCCTTGGTGATTAAATATAGCATAATCATAAATGCCTAAGATTATCCTCAGGCAAAGTGTTTGCCTGATGACTTACAATTAAACTTAGAAATGTGTATGTATTAAAAACAAGTTGCTGTTTTCATCTTGTAAGTGCCATACTACAACCTGATTTATGCCTTTCCTCTTCTAATATTTGGTGCTAGATTTTGTAACCCAGAGGTGGCAAAAAATGCTTCAAATGCTGCCACAGGTTGGACATTATACTAGTGATTAGGAGAGATGCTGTATTCATAGAAATGTCTTATTTTCTTCACTTTAAGGAAGTTGAAATTGCCAGTAGTGTTAAAATTGCCCTTGTTTCCCAGGTCTGATTACTGAGGGATCTCTCCTTAATCATCAAGCCACATACGAAGTAGGTAAAAAGTACAGATTTAAGTGAGCTAGTTTTCATGCAAAGTAGGGGAAAGATAAGGTTCAAAAGTTTCAATGTGCTCACATTTTTTCTGCTGATTAGATAAGGATTCAGAGATTTCTTATAGCATGTCACTCATGACAACACTTCTAAATGCCAGCAAGGGTTTCTAAGACAAGTTATAGCAGGTTTTATACTCTAGAAAAATTGCATTTCTAAGTGAAACTCAGTATCCTGAGTCTAGATTCTTAGAGCTGTTGAACTGGCTGATTCAGGCACTAATATAAATGTGTCTGTGATATTGTGATGCTCCTATTTTCTTTGATTCCTTCTGTCGTATAACCACAAAAATGCTGAACTTCAGTGTAGCTCTTATCTCTTGTATACAGCATGTTTCTCCGAGAAACTACATTTCTCCTTAAAAGCATTGCTTCCTAAATCATGATTTCACGAATTGTGAGCTTTGAGTTTCCTCTCATGGCAGACCAATTCTTTTATCCCCTGTATGCTGGCACTGGCAGCACAAGTCCAGACTTCAGTCAGCTGAGGTAGGGCTGTGCATAAACCATAGGGGCTCTGGAGTGACAGGTGGAAGCTTTACAGATGTGGGTTAATTTTTCTTTTTGCCCACATCTCTTTCCAGAGTAATTGCAAAGAACTAGGTTTCTTCAAAGCAGTGCAGACATTGGATGCCTGTTTTGGATGATCAATTAAAAGTGTGCATTTCAGAGTTGGATGTTGCAAGCCAAGAAACCATAGCCCACCTATTTCAATAGATTACGTGCTCGCCAAGAATGTTGCTTTTATAATCTCAGAAATAACTGAAATATAACTGGAAACATTACATCTTAGAGGAGACATGTCTAACATGTTGCCCTTTAGCTGCACCCAAACCTTTTGTATTTAGTTTTCTCAGAAGGGGAGAGGTGGATGTATTTTCTGTCTCTATCTCTTGCTGCCTTTTTGCATTACGATGCTCGGAATATCAGTGGACAGCAAATATGTACTCAAACAGAGGTCAAACATAAAGACTTTGTTTTGTTCATGGTAATGGAAGGTACCATTGACTTATTTTTTTAAAAGCTAATCTCTGTCAGGGCAGCTTTGCTCTCTTCCGTGTTACGTGCACTTAAACACTTGACTTTGAGGTTGTACGTGTGTTCTTGTGACCTAAGAGCTCAATTCTCAAATATAAGTAGCTGCCAGACCATCATAGGATGTGAGTGTAGGGTGGTGTTCAGGGAATTTTTAACTGCAAGACGCGGGAATGTCCTCAGTGAAAAGAGCAAAATGTGGGAATTCTGAGGACATGGGAGCACCATTTACTGTAGCTTATTAAAAGACCCTCAAGTTGAAGATCAGTCTGTCATGGTCCTGGGATTTTTTTGACAAGCACGAACATAGTGAAAGGGTAGTGGCCGTCTAACATGCTGCAGGAGTGTGTCAAAAGTAGGTGTTTTATTAGTAAGCACGCTGCAAGGTCATACAGTCAGAAGTGGTTCTTTGCCTCCTTTCTTCTTTCTTCCCCCACCCTAAATATAAATAGCAACGAATCTTACAGTGGAGATGGGTTTAGTGGTAAATGTCAAGTTTTGGAGTAATACAGGTGCTCAAGTAGAGAATAGCATCCAGGTGCTTAAGATCTTTAGAAAGGTTAAAAAAAAAAGTGTGAAAGAGGCTTTTGTAGTATATTTATACCTGGTTCTAGGAACACTTAAAAGTGATTTCTTCCTGTAATAGCTTTAGTCCAGCTGAGTTATGGCCTTATACAGCATTTAGTTAAGACCCCCTCAAAAATAAGTGTCCAATATCTGTTAAGAAAAAAAATACAGTCCTCTTGTAACTGCAAAATAAAAAGCAGGGCTTTTACAGCAGAAGATTTTCTGAAAAATGTGCTGAAGCTCTTCCTTTGAATGGGAGCAGGAACATTAGTTTACAAGAATAAGGAGTTAAAGTCCATCAAAATAGTCCTCTTTGCTGTGAGTTTACTGCCCAGTTTGAATCTTAAGAGACTCATAGACAGCGATCTCTTTACATACGGGGTGAACTGTAGAACATCACAGAAAATCAAGAAGTGATGGTGATGCTGCTATTCATGCTTATTGGAGGAAACTTACTACTTTTATTCCTACAGGTCTAGTTATAGCAACTGGTGAAAAATCCAATGCATTGCAGTATTCCTGAAGTGGTACTACAAGTAGACGTTGATGTTCTAGGTTGTGTCTAGCTATTGGCCTCCATGAGGGCTTGATTTTCTCTGTCACCTCAGTGTTGTGGCCTTGCTGCCTCTTCACTTAGTCCGTGCTAAAATATTTAGTCCCAGAAGGGCTCTCATCTCCTTATGGGTGGAGCAGGTTGCCACCATAGCACTGTAATGCCTTGTGACTGGCATCTGGCCTGATACAGGGAATAGTTTGGCCCATGCCAAATAAATACTCTTACATAAGCAAGCATAAAGTTACAGTGATGATCACATTTAGATACCACCTATTCTTTATTGCTCTTCTGAAGTTCATTTGTTCTTCAGGATAAAATTACACATCCAGTATGAAGACAGTTGATGGCTGAAAATAAATCTGTTTGCATAACCTTTTACTGTTCTTTGTTGCAGCTCTCAAGTTCCACTTACAAATATAGGAGTGAGGAATTCAAGAGACAGTTTTCTCATCTGCCAGACTCGGAGAGACTCATAGTAGGTAAGCAGCAATCACAGCAAAAGTCCTTGTCTTCTGGTTGAATGACTTCAGCTTGCAGTCATGTCAAAGCATTTTGGGTTTTTTATGGCGGATTCTAACTACAGCTGATGACTTCCTATTCTCCTGTCTCTGAACTAGCACCAGATACTTTCAAGGAAAGCCAGGTCTACTCCTCTTCTCTACTGCCTGCTTTGTGAAAATAAAAAAGGGATGTTGTTTTTGAGACCCTGTTAACTAGGTAGATCATCCTTAGCAAAAACTTTCCCCTTGCTCCCTGAAACTAACACCATTGCCTGAGGCACCTTGATTAATATGACTCCTGGGACTGAGTGACACAGTAGGTGGTTGTAATTTAAAAGACTATTTTTCAGATGAATGGGAGAGGAAAGAAGCAGGTGTCAGAGAATATCAAGCTATGATGCATAACTTTTCTCAACACTGAAACATTCCTTTTGAGCTCCAGCTCAGTTTCACTCCACTGCAGAATCCAAAGAAGGCAAGCATGTAGCCCCACCTCCTTTGCATACAGTGATGCACCTTATTCCCTCCTTTATCACCTGCCTGTGTTATATTTGTGTAACAAATTCACTGTGTATTTCCATACAGAAGTGGAATTGTGACTGTTTAAAGTTCATCTCTCATTTTATGCAACTTCTAAGGAAGTGAATATTGAGAGGCTGTTAGCGTATGCTTGCAGTGTGCAAGCAACAGCTCTGAAGCAGTTAAATCCCTGTGTCTTTTTCCAGCCTCAAAAGGCAGTTATCCTCTGAAATGCCTTCTGCATTTTTGAAATACTTCAGTAGGGAAGGAAAACAGAAAGAAAGACTGTTACTTCAAAGCATTGTTTTGATGTTTCTCCTTACACTTGTTTGGTACAGAAAGCCATGGAGCAAACTCTGAAGCACAGTTTCACAGAAGAGACTGCCTAGGATTTAGAGAAAGATGTAGTAACGGGTTAATCTCAATCTGTTCCATTAGAAGCAAAGCCTCTACTTTAATGTAAATTTTTTTTACCCTATAAAAAGCAGTGCTTCCTTTAAAGGACTTTTGGCATCCTCCAAGCAAGGAGCTCTTCCTTTGCTTGGTGCAGAGAAACTTGGTACAGGCTTTACAGTGCTCCAAGAAGCCATTGCTTGCTGCTGTTCATTAAAAGAATTGTTACTGCTTCTGTTCTTAAATTAGCTGTTAAAAAGAAGCAACTATTCCACTGTAATGAGCACTGTATGTAAAGATTATATGAAATACTATTTTCTTAAAATGAAAGAAATTAATTTGACTGTCTAAATGGGAGCTTAAAGGAATGCCACTGTAATTTGCCTGAAAATACTGCTTTCAAGCAACATATTAAGTTACTGGTTCTGAAAACTTAAAAGGAGAAATGCTAATCTCTTCCTTTTCTTTTGATACTTGCTTTTGTGTAGGTGGGTCAGAGTGGGGTTGCTCATCACTTGCTCAGTGATGACCTTTATAGGTCTGAATCCCTCTCTTAAAAACACAGAAGTCAGATGCAAACTTCTTACTAATGCTTTCCTCAAGTCCTAAACATCAAACTCCTGTTGCTTTCCTCTCTCAGCATTTTGATATCTGACTTCTTTAAACATGCATTTACAACTTATTTGTTTAGATTTAAGTTTATGTAGTTCTGTGTGTAGTTATGTCTCTGAGGGCTTGTATACATGCCTCATTCTTGTTACAAGAAATTTTATTTCCACTTGATTCTTTGAGGGGGAAAATGCTAGAGAATTTTAAAAATCATAATAGAAGCTTCTGTAAATGCAGACATAGCTTGAAGTTAGGATGTTGGGGACTCCTGAACTTCTTGATACTTGAACAAGAGCTGTATTATCTTCTCGTAGCACACAAAATCAAAATTCAGGCTCAGACAATAGCAGATACAAAGCTATTTGATACCTCTAAGGGTAAAATCACTAATAAATTGCATCAGTACATACATTCTGTGTATTTTCTATACATTAGGCAGCCTTCTTTAGGGTGGAGCTTCCAAAAGAGGTCTGTCTTAATTATCTAGCAGCAGTACTTGTGAAAATTCCTTTTGTTTGAGTCTTCAGGCTCTGAAATTGGGAAAGCTCTCTGAGATTTTTAAAAAGTGCAACCAAATCTTCTACTCTTGTTCTTAATTAGCAGGTATCTGATGATGGATAATTGCATTGTAGATGAAATCTGTTTCTCAATAGGGATGTTTCAGTCAGAAACAGTATCATAAAAATGACAGTCAACTTCTGGAAATATCCCCTGCCTGAAGAATGGGATGGCTTCAAGTTGCCTGTTAATATCTCACTCTGCACATAGTTTAAGCCTGTGATAGGATCTGTTTAGTGGAAGACTATTATCTTACTACGACATATGAGCTACTGTTACGTAGGAATATAATCTGTTGTACTATAAAATGTTTGTGTATTCTATTGTTTAGGTGCTTTGAAGTTTGACTAATGAGTACTTCTCCCGTGTACTCCTGGTCTTGCCTGACACCTGTTCTCTGAAAACCTGAGATAATGCACAGGGGTTGATACATGGACTGCTGTCCTCACACGATGTACCATCAGCTCTGGCTTTGGGCTGTTCCCAGAACTGTGGTCTGGATGCAAGCCAGTACAAGTCTGCCTTCATGGACTTCTTTAGAGTGAAAGAAATGGCTTTTTATTGTATTGTAATAGCCTGTCTCATTTTAGTTAACAGGTTTGGGTCAACTGTGCTGCTGTCAGTGGGTGAGTAACTTGCTCTTGCTCTCTGTACACAGATTACGCCTGCGCACTCCAGAAGGATATCCTGCTGCAAGGGCGCTTGTATCTCTCTGAAAACTGGCTCTGTTTCCACAGCAACATTTTCCGATGGGAGACCACAGTAAGATCTCTAAGATCACTTGAATCCCACCTTTTCTTTGTCCTGTCCTATCGGGATATAGGATTAGAGTCTCTCAAATCTTACGCTGTCAATCTCATACTGGTAACTTTGGGCTGTGAAGAAAGAGTCAGCATCCGTGAGTGGAAATGCAGATCCATTCTCTGTAAAATAAGAACAGCAATGGAGGCATCTGAATGCTGAAGTAAGCCTGCTCAGTCATTCAGCATAGGAAGTTTAGGAATTATGCTAAAGCTGGCTTTTAACATTTCTGGATGACAATTTGCCTTTCTCTACCATGCAGTTGTCCTATAAAGGAATGTAACACATAATCTTCTACTGTAAGACCTGGGGCACAGCATAGTATATGGTGTGGCCCTGTTCAAGAACTCCCCAGCACTGAATCTTACTTGACTAACCCTCACATATAAATATCAGCATCTAAGAACAGCAGAAGGGAATTGATAAATGATTTCTGCGAGTTTTCATGTTGTGGTCTGTGGCTTTTGAACAGTATGAGCAAAAGTAGATATTTGTGATCTGTTGGCCCTTTATTTCTGTCAGATTAGGTTAATGAGTTAAAATTTTTCATTCAAACAGTTGTTGCACCTGCTGTAGAACTTCCATGAAGCTGTGAATGAGAAAGGGAAGATAACAGGGGATGGACATGTCAAAATGTTCTGTGAGCTGTGAGACTGCTCATACCTTAAGTTACTATCTCACATTTGAGTGCTCTGAAATACACCGGATGAACAACAAATAGTTTGTGTATTTAAGACAGTGAGGGGCTGTAGAAATACTTAACTGAAAACCAAGCTTACTTCTTCAGATGGATTTGATGATTGAATATTTCTTACTTAGATGTGAAATTAATTTAAAAATAAACCCTTTGAAATTATATGCTTGAATATATAAACTGTTCAAAGACTGATTGGGGCTTTTTTTGCCAAACCAGCATACATCCTGGTAACCTGTTTATTCCTGTTTAGCAGAGTGATGTATTCAGCAATACCTTTAGGCAATCTGAGCTCATCAGCTACAATGGTAGAGCCAAGTTTGGGACCTCATTAGCAGGCTGTGTTGTAAAGAGAGGGGGAGTAAGTGGAGAACCTTCTGCTCACTGAGGAAAAAACAAGATAGAGCTGTATGTTCCTCCTTTCTCTAAGCTGAGTGGCAGCACAGCGTTTGTATTCAAGAGAAGAGGGGGTAGGCTGGAAGGAAATGGCAGCCAGTCAGACCATGTTCTTCAAAACAGAAACATTTCAACTACTAATATACAACTCAAACATGCCTAGGCAGGAAGAATTTCTTGCAGTGACTAGACTGCAAATAAAACTCTGAAAATGGACTGTACTGTAAACTTCTGTGAGATAACACAGTGTATTATCTGATCTCTCTCATCTATGTCCTGCTTTATGTGTAGCATTCTGATTGGGATTGACTTTCAGATCTGTGATTTGTATTTGGTTGGGATTGTGGCATGTGGCTGGGGGAGTGGAAAAAAAGAAGAACCACTTACTTCCCCAGTCCTAATGTGAAAGGAGATGACTCTTAAGTCACCTCAGCTTCTACTTTGAAATGCTTGCTGTTAAAGCAGCAAGTGGAGACAGTGATTGCCTTTCTGATCTCATCTGAATTTCATCTCAGGGTTTGGGGTTAGTTTGAGTTCCTCTTGCATGTTCTGTACCTTCTAACTTTTTAGTCCTAAGTTATTTTTAATATGTCTTATTAAATGTGTTTCTGCTTAGATTTCTATTGCTTTGAAGGATATCACTTTCATGACAAAGGAGAAGACTGCTCGTCTCATTCCAAATGCTATACAAATAGCAACAAAAGGAGAGAAGGTGAAAATCTGTTCCTAAATATGTTCTTGCTAAATGATGATAGAGTCCAGAACACAGCACTTGTTCTAGTCTGTATTTGTTTAAGTAACTTCCCTGTCAAATGTTTAAATGTGATTGGGAGTAGAAGACAGACTTTGTGCCTGGCATATTGGCTTGATAATTCAACTGCAGTTTGATTGCAGAATCCCTTAGTGGTGTTGATACAGTAACCAGAAAGCAAGAGTTTGTCTTGCCTATTCAAAGGAAATCTATTTGAAAACTAAAATTCAAAGCATGAATTCAGAATGTGTATTCTTCATACTGGAAAAATATCAAAGTCACTGGCTTTCAAGTGGTCCTGGAAGAAAACTACAGAAAACAAAAGGACTGTGATGTCATGGATTCGAGTCATGAAGAAATTTACCCCAGAACATGTGCTGGGAAATGAAGTTTTTGAGTGTGTATTTGAAAAACTGAAAAGCATGATGCAAAGTCTTCTTATGTGCAACACACTTTGATTCGTTCTTCTATAAATGCCTTGAAAATAATGATTCTTGGCAAAGAACAGAAAGTAGCTTTCCACAGTGAACGTGGAGCTGTTCTTTGTGAAGGAACTGTGATTCCTCATATTTGGCTGTTCCCTCTCAATTTATCCAGTATTAACTTTCATTGACAAGGAAGATAGACCTCTTTGCTAAAAAAACCCCAACTTTCCAATGGGAAAGATTTTAATACTGCAAATGATGCATATAATTTGATCTCCTATTTTAATTATTTTAATTTTACATCATCTTCTATGAAAATGTTAGTAAAAGGCATATGTGGCAGAAGAATGGAAATAGCTGTGGCCTGTAAGAAACAGGGATGTGCATTTCTGGTTTGTTCAACCTCCTATTTGCAAGTGGGGGAAAAATTTAAGTGTATAATTAGTTGAGGAGGAGCTCTTTCTTTATGCCAAGGGTAGTCACATGGCCAGAACAGCAAGTGTCTTTATACACTGTGTGGACATTGGGGAACATATCACTGAAAGCGATACAAAGTGTGGAACATGAGGAATATGACCCCAGGTTTGTTGAATGTGAAAGGAGCCATGCTGTTACTGATAACCTTGGGATATTCGAGATACAAGGAAGCATTCTGGGACTCCTGAAAATAGCTACATGTGAGCTAATTTTTTTACCTTGTTTTTTTCTGCAGTTTTTCTTCACATCATTCAGTGCAAGAGACAGAAGCTACCTCAGTATCTTCCGTTTGTGGCAGAATGTGTTGCTGGATAAGGTAAGCTTGTCTGCATCAGTACCTGTGGTTAAGCAACCAAATAATCTTTTTCTAATGTAGACAGATGTGCCTGTGGAGAATAGGAGACTTGAAGTTAGCTTTTCCCTTCTGACTTAGAATTCTAATCTGATGTTCTGCTTTGCTTCCTTGTACTGTAGATCACAGATGAAATTCTCATTCTTTCCTTCTCAGACTGCCACCTACAACTCTGCTGTTGAAGGAGCATTTTGTCTTTGCGTATAAGTTGCATGCTTCTCTTCACTACCAGCTCAAGCATATGTTACTAAATTGATATGCATTTGCTTTGCATTTTCTATGCCTAATGTGTGATCAAAAAAGCAAGAGGTTTTCTCAGTGAAAACTTTCAAGGAAGAAGGCCAAAACTCCTTCTCAAGAGTTAGCTGAACCTTTGCCAGCCAACTCATTACAACTCTGCTGACCCTGAATAAATGCAACAAAGGCAGGCTGTATGATATGGAAGTGTATTTTGGCAACTTCTTCTAGTTAGCTTGATTTATATTGCAATTTGTGGATACTTAAGTGAATCTTCTTACTAAAAATGGACTGACACTTTTGCAGAACATCACTGTAAGAAAGACAGTTTTTGTAAACCAATTCTTTCCTGTGTATGGCTCTCATTGTTTAAATATTTTAACACAGTTACAATTACACACTGAAATATCCATATATAACACTGCAGTAATCCCCAAAGGTTTAAAGCTGTTGTGCTACTCACACATAGTAGCTAGACTTCTTTTTTGTTAGATGAATTTTAGGGTAGACTAGAGGCACTTTTTGTCAAAACAAAATCTGAAAATAAAGGGAAGTGCTATTTAAGGCAAAACCAATGTTTCTTGCAAATCTCTTGGCCCTCAAATCAAATACTATATAATTGTAAGTTCATTACCATCTTGTCTTGAATCCAGCCACAATGTTCTATGTCACCTGTTGACTGGAATGTGCAACTAGAAGTAACCTTGCTTTCTTTCATTGTGCAAAATTTGTCAGAAATAGCACTTACATTATTCAGTTGATTAGTTTGTGGTCCTGGACGGTCGATCTATGGACATTTAAGGTATACAAACCTATTCTAGGGCTAGAACAGAGGTAACAAGCTTTGTACTGTTCAGTATTAGTTTTTCTTGTGTGTTTCTATTCTGTGACACTGAAATAAGTGTCACATTAGGACCAATTTTTCACTTTAGAGCAGTAGCTCAAGGATAGATAAGAAAGCAGGAGGCATGAACTGCATGCAAGATGAGATGAATTAAGCCAGCAGATTTTAGGAACCAGTGCATTTGAGTAGCTTGGGAACTATCCTTATTCTTTTTATCAAATCATGTTAGTAGCATGCTTGGATCCTCACTGAAGTATGTTAGAAGATAAATCTGTTTATGAGAATTTCTGCTTGGGGTTCTCAGTTGTAAAATGGAACACTGTCATGAGGTGTACATAGGGCTTTTTAATGTACTATGTTTGGAACTGTTATTGAAACGGGAGTTCTTTTAGGTTGAGTGTTTCTTCTGCAATGTAGTAATGACTTCTGATTCTCTGCTAGAATGTGTTTGACTCACCTGTCAGCCTTCTTTATGATATTCTTTACGAGATCAAGCTATAGAGGGACACTGTGGAGTTGAAAGTAGAAACTGAAGTTGCTAGAGCTGGATCCACTGACTCCACTACAGTGGCTGCTGTCTACTGAACTAATACTAAAAGAGAGCCCTTGGTGTTTTCAAGCAGTTTTGCTGTTTCCTCCCCACCACCCCAGTGTCAGGAACAGCATACATTTGGAAAATCTCGTACACCTGAGGCTGTGCCATGGTATGCGGTGCCTGAGTATGTGAAGCTTGGTGTTCCTGATTAAAGGGATGCCATCAGAATTTGTAAGGCTTTTGACAAAAAACAAATCTCACTCTGGAACCAGTTCCAAAAGGAGCTGGTTCTGATGTTTCCTCTGCAAATAGCTAAATGTTTTAAAGCCTGTGCATAGCTTGGTTATATTCTGGAGCACATCTGCTAGAGCTGGAGATGACACCCAACTGTTAAATTATGAAATAAAGTAATTCTGTTGTCATCAGAAGTATAACTCTGACTGTAGGAGTCACAGTGCTGGTTTGTGCCACTTGACAGTGAATAATCCCTAGTTTTCAGGATTTGGATCCAGGGGACTGGAATTGTATTTGCTTCACATCATGTCTGTGCAGACGTAATTTTCAGTCACTGACCCCTTCAACACTTCCTGGGGCATAGATTTCATGCTATGAGGTCTCACCTTTGAAGAGTGACCTGCTTTACCTGATGATACAACTTAAGCTTTCACCACCTGTAGAACTTCTCAGTGGGGTCAGCCTCATCCCCTTTCCCAGATCTCCATCTGGTGGCCGTTCTGCCTTGTACCTCCCGAGTACTGCGTGTCCTAGATGGTTGAACGAGTAGTCCTTTGACAAGTCTGCCTTTCTTTCGAAGTGACTTGCACTGTGCAAGGAAACCAGTAAATGGTTACATGCTATTCTGTGCCCCAACTTATTCGTCTATCCAGATGCTCTCCCCCAACTTTGCACCACTGTTCTGACAGGGCTCCTGGTCCCCTTTAGCTGAGGTATAATTCTCTAGCTCATAACTTTTTCAGACTTGCTCAGAATACACTACAGTGTGTTCGGTGCCCTTCAGCTTTCAACTGAAGTTCCTCTGCAAATCAGTCAGTACTTTCCTCTTAAGATGGGCCT
This sequence comes from Platysteira castanea, assembly GCA_013397175.1. Taxonomy (NCBI): domain Eukaryota; kingdom Metazoa; phylum Chordata; class Aves; order Passeriformes; genus Platysteira; species Platysteira castanea. The sequence goes on from VYXC01008130.1 coordinate 328,486, forward strand.
TTCTTAGGCTTTTTAGGCTTTAAATGTCCATGTAAAGACTTTTTTCTTTGAAGGAAAATTCCACTTTTTTTTTTCCCCGTCTCTGTTGCAAAATGTGTGCAGAGTGAGTCTCGTAGGCTTTTACCTTGCCATTGTTTTTCAAATGATCCAGCATCATGGAAAATAAGGAATCATTAATGCAGGTCTGGAAGAGACATGACACCAGTCTTGATAAAACAGATAGCTGCTTCCACGTCCACTGCAGCTTTCAATAATACATCAGTTTATAAAATCAGCCAAAAATCCTGTTTGGCAGTGAGCTTTCCAGATTGGTACAAGAAGTTGATTCATGGCTGCTATTGACAATAAGAGCAGTGCCATTTACAGTTTTGCTTTATTTTCCTAAATCTTATGGGTGTCAAATATCCCTCAAGTTTAAGGGAGAAGGAACAAATTAAAATGTAATTAGGCAGGTCATTCAAATCCCAAACAAACACAGCACTCCTTATTTCTAATGGAACAAGGTCTTAACTTAATCTGTCTCAATTCCCATGAGTCCTCTTCCTTAGAGTTGGATTTATTTTCCTATTGTTCTTCTTATACTTTGCTGGGTAGAGATTTGCACCTGTCTCCGGAGACATTGTAGCAGGTAAGTCTAGAGGTGTGAGAAGAGACCAGAATTTCTGATCAGCTGGGCTTCTTGTGGCAGACATCTACCAGGACAGCAGTTCTGCCTTCCCCAGCAGTTTCTCAGGGAAGGTTGTGAAAAGAGAGATGTTTATTTGCACCTTTGTGTACAAGATTAATTTTAGAGATGAAAGAAGGCTTGGTTTGATTCTGAGCTTCATGTTTGGGCAATTAGAGGGAGAGCTTGCTGTTTCCCGCCCCTGTTCTGCAAACAATCAGAGTTCTGTATCAGAGTTGCCTGGCAGGAGTGTGGTGTGTGGTGGGGGTTGTCTCTTGAGTCAACCTGTATGGCATATCTTGTTCTTATTTCTGCATTTGTCCATGGGAGGTAAAAATCAGTAGCTTTGCTTCTGTCAGTGGTATTCTGTAGCATTTCTTGTGCCGTGACACCTCTTTGTCTGGCATGAAGCAAAGTACTTGATGATCTGTGATCTGGTTGAAAAGACAAAAGTGTATCCCAGCTGCTTCTTAAAGCCTTTGTTTTTGTATACAAGGAGAACTAAGGAAAAACCCAGTATAGACCATCACCTTGAATGGGCGAAGTAATTCATGTTCAGATTTAGCCTTTCAAGCTTCAGAGCTTCTCTAAGCCATCCTCTCAGAAGCAGAAGTCTGACCCAGAAAATTTATGCCCTTCTTTGCTTTCAGAACTGACTCTGATAAAATAAAGCAAGTCTTGTTTGATCTTGGCTTGTGACCATTAAGAACTTATTATATCTAGCTGAGCTAGGAATGATTGAGCAGAGTGCAAGAACCCTGTTTTAGAAGCAGGAGTCGGTAACATTGGCTTTACAAAACAACAGGAAACTGCTTTATAGATTCCTTTATAGAAGCTGAAAGGCTTCTCTGCTTTCCTCAAACTATTGAGCTGACTGTACAAGGGCAGTCTGATTTGCCCATAGAGAGAACATACCAGTGAATTTAATTAGCAACATTACCTCTGTCCCATTATGACTGGAAATCAAGGCATTGGCAATACTGGGCAACAGAAATGAAAATGGCTTTGTTTCTGTCCTCTAATTCTTGGTTGGAAGGTGTGCTAGCTAAACATCCACCTCAGTCATATTTTGAAACCGTGTAATGCCCACCCCTGTTTTTTGGCCATTTAATAAGGACAGCTGTAGGTAGTTGTTTGTGGTTATGAGTTTATTGCTCCAAAAGACAGCATGCCTGGGGAAAGTAAGGCCAGCTATAAGTGCATGCAGCACGTGTTTCAGCAGTGCATTGCTCTGTAGAACAAACCTCCGTGCAGGGGGGAGGCTGGCAATAGCTGCTATGACCCTCGCTTTACAGCTGTGTGTTTTGTGTTTTAATGTTTACTTTGCCCTCGCTAGGATTAAATACGTTGAAACTGATCTCTGCCAGTAGGGCGCTCGTTGCCAGCTGCTTTCCGAAAAGCCCGAAACCGTGTTGTGCTGGAAAGTAACCGAGGGAAAAACCCTCCCGAGTGGGGCTGTGTTCGCCCCGGCCTCGGGGGGAGCGGCTCCCGTGCGATGCGATGCAGCGGGGGCGAGGGGGCAGCGGGACCTCCGTGGGGCCCGGCCCGGCGGCGATGACCGGGATTGCCCCGGTCCCGCCCCGGGCC
>VYXC01008131.1:1796-55281 GCA_013397175.1 Platysteira castanea
TACAGCTCTTACTTTCCATATCCTGTTTGAATTTCAAGTTATATTTTCTAGACTGGCACATAACTGAGAAGCTCTCAATTATTTAAAGCTTTTCTACTAAAAGAATCCCTTTGTGGCTCTCTCTCAAAACATGATAAAGTGGTCAGACTCTGGGCCTCTAACATTACCCTAACTCTTCATTCTACCAGCTCAGTAAGTCAAGACATTTGCCTCTAGAAATTAGGAACTTATGCAAAATGTTGTTTGCCAAGTCTCATAATTTTGTTACATTTTTACATTTCAGCCAACTAGAAAAGTGTTTGAAAAAAACCCCCCAACCCAGAATTATGAGAAAAAAGTAGTTAGAAATAACTTTTAGAAAGTAAATAAGAGACATTTTCATCATCAAAACATCATGAAGTTGTCAGAGACTCCTCCATTTCACTTTTGTTCACTTAGTAAAAATGCAATTTAAAATTGGGTGCCATGGTGTAATTACTTCATTCAGGCACCGTTACATTTGAAAATTACCTTGTTCTCTGCAGTTATAGTACTACTTGGGTATTTTCAGAAGGCTGTGTGAATTTGAAACTGGAAATGCAATAATTTTCATTGTAAAGGAAAATTTTCTGCTGAGCTCAAACCTAGACTTGAGAAGACAGACTTGAGACAATAAATAAATTCTTTTTTAATCTAGTTCATTTCAGTGCCTTTCATCAAGGTTGTTCTATAAAGTTAAAGTTAAACCTGAGTAACTTTGATGTTACCTTTGGACATGAAGACATGTCCAAAAAAGTAGACTCCCAAAAACCTTAAGATAAGTCACTTTGGCCAGGAATTTTGATATCCTTCAGGAAGTCTGGAAGACTGGGCATTTATCTTCAATCCTTGAGCCTAGAATCTGGGCTCCAAATTGGAGGGTTAGGTGCAAGACAGCAGAAATGCAATTTTTAACTGTAAGAGGATAGCTGCAGGTTCAGAGAGAACTGTCTGACTAGAACAACCAGACTTTCTCCATTCCATCTTTCTATTTTCTTGAATTCCACATTTCTAATAAACATGTTACTTCATGTGGAAGAAGATGAAGGGAAGGAAAAGAAAAAATGATTAGGCTAGAAATAGAGATATAAAAGACAGAAACAAAAGAGATTTAAAAAAAAAAGCGAAAGTGATTCCCAAAAAGTTTAGATCATGTCTATATTTTTCTCCAACATTAAAATAAGGAAAAGTTTCTGCACCATCATCACAGGGGGTGGTGAATGCTCCCTCTAAAACAGCTTGAACATTCCTTGCACAGTACAGATGATCCCAGACCTGCAGGTAGTGATAAACTGTTCCACTGAACATGGGGGGGTCGCCTCGGATTTCCGTCTTTCCTTTCGTAAACACGGGATGTATGAATTTGGTAATACCTAACTAAAACAGGTAAAACATCGCAGCCTGAGACAGAAGAAAGGAAAGGCCTCCATGGTCGACGGTCCATTTTGCCTTAATCTTGCCTTGAATAAGGGGAGTGTATCATGGATATGAAGTTGTATCAGCCTTGGAGGAGTCATGACTTTCATAGGGTACTCATGCATGAGCAAGTGAAGGTCTGCTCCGCATCAGTGGCTGAACTGTCACTGGAGTGGTGATGAAAGGACTTGAGCTCATACAGCCTTGACTTTATCATAAAAAGGGAAACAACTTCTGTAGACATGCCAGCAGAGCGAGGATGAGCTCCTGCTGCAGACAACAGAGCATTGCTAACTCCCAGCATTCATTCTTTCTCATCAAAGCAATAAAAAACATCTGAAATATTTCCTTTGTGAAAGGACGGCTTGGAGGAATCTATTTAGAGGCCCTTAAGCTAGCTCCAGAGCTGTGGGCATGATTTATTTTTCATTTGAGAAAACATGAGAATCTGAAGATGTGGTTTCAATTATTCCTTAGTTCTTCTACTGCTATGTGGCTTCATCTTTGCCAACTTTCCTTTCCAGAAATGGTTTCTTCTTCTGTTTGTCAGACAACACACAAGACAATAGACATTTTTTCACATTGTCTATTGTCTAATAGAACAATGTTGGGGGGCTGCCAGGCATTATCAAAAGTACCCAGTACTTAGAAAATAAAGGCAGTGGTTACTCTTTCAAGCAGCAACTCAATATAAGTAGGTGGGAAAGAAAGGAAAGAATCAATGGTTTGTTAGGTCCAACATTTCCCATATTTGCTAGACTAGGAGTGCAAATTATTTTCATTAATATATACTTAAATCCTGGCACAGCAGAGATCCAAGTGAATGGGACTAAGAGACATTCTGAATTTTCCATTTGTAGCTGTGTTTTTCCTGATCAGCATCCTTGGGCAGCCCATGGCTAAAATGAGCAATGAGAGCTGAATCTCATGATTCTCTCCCAGCTCAGAGACTGCCAGTACATATGTGAGGAAGAGATGTTTCCCAGAGTGATGTAGCAAATGTGACAGGAAACCCTAAAACATTGTGACATGAGGATGGATCCAATGCATTGCACACATTAGGTTTGCCAGGTCTTTTTCTTTATGTTTTCTGCTTAAGGCATAAATAGAAGAAAACAACAGTCCTCGGTAACTGGTCTGCCAGACACAGTGTGAAGTATTGCTTTGGCTTAACCTTAAAAAGTCTTAAAGATGAAAGAAGAAGATAGCAGAGGATCAGAGAGGTTAAAGGCAGATACACTATTAATGTTTCTCCCTATGAACTCAGTCACTCCAAAGAATGCAGATGAATTAATCCTGCACAAGCTGAAGAAGGTAGAAGGAAAAAATAGCTCTGCTCTATCATTACAGACAGAGAAGTGGCCACGAGGACATGGAATGAAACAGAGAAATGCAAGCTAGAAAAACTATTGACAATTGAGGGGAGACAAGAACTCCTGGCTATTCCCAGAGTGCTTACTAGGGACAGCAATTTCCTTACAGAAGATTAGAAAAATAAATGTTGTCCTCTAGATAAGCATATAAAGGACTCTAGGCTTTGGCCTCTTTCATATCTGTGTGCCTGTCACTCCATGAATATTCATGTGTGCATACTTGTGTATGAACTCATTTTCAGCTTCTGTAATAGTATTTTCCTTTCAGTACTTGTGAAAGGTGAGTATCAGTCTGGTGGCAGTCTTTTAGGGATACCTTTATATCTTGACGATGCTTTTAGCTGAGTAGGGTGAGATTAAAAGCTTTGTCTCATAATAACTGCTTAATTTACTTCATAAACTGTCAAATTATAGTTGACATTTCTAGTACCTGTTCATGTTGGGCCATGTTAGTATTCAGATCTCCCTGCTTCAAAGAGAAACAATGTATGAATCAAGCTTTTACTCTGAGGAAAATACAAATGCTGCAGAATAATAATGAATAATTTGAACTGAAAAAAAAAAAAGAAATGAAATACATTTAGTAAATTCAATAAATTAGGACTCAGAACTGCAAAGTTAACTTTGAAGTTAAGTGTGGGAAGAAAGAGAGAGTAGAACTGGTGTTAGTGTGTGTATATATATTTGTATATATGTGTATATAGGTGGCTGCTGACCCTGCTGAGCTATTAGAGGGGTAATAGAAGAATGTAATAGAGAAGACAATGGGTTTACATTTCTCCGTAATTCCTGTCTTTCATATCTTTGATAGAAGTTGCTTTGTAAATGTAAAACATCTTGAAAACATTGAGCTTTTTCTCTTAACACACAACTCTTCTGCAGCATCTGTCTCCAAAAGAACAATGTCAGAATTGGCACTTTTAGGCAAAAGATGAAGCTCATCAAAATCCTGTACTGTAGAGCTCCTATTCCCTGGCTGTTGTGGTAAAAGCTTTCCTTAATAAGTGGAAGCATATGCAGATGTACAATGCCAGACATATGCTCCCAATTTGTGATTTCATCTTGGTCTATATGACCAAATCCTGTGGTCAGTTCTGCTGAAAACCTTCCTCAAGTTTGGTTTCAGGAGTGTGCAATATATAGCAGGCTTTCATCTAGTTTCCTGTCAATTTATCTTGACTGTTGAGTTGCCATTAACATTTCACATTTCTATATCTTGAGCCATGCAAAGATGTAAAAACACTTGACATATCCTATGGAGTGGGACAAAATTATTCATCCTAGCAATAGTCAAATTCAAGGAGTTGAAAAGAAGACTCATTTAAAATTCCCATCGTTTAGAGGGAGCTTACTTTCAAATCAGGCACACAAGATTTGAAGACTCTTGGGTGTTCAAACTAAATACTGTTCAAAATTACACAAGAAAATACTACTGCACCTCAACACAGAAAACTGCACTTCCCTTTTTTCTTACGTGTCCCAGTCACAGAACTGTCTTCCCATCATGACCCTCTACAGCAATGTCGTGAGGTTCAATTTTACTGAGATTTTTAATTTGTCTGTTTGTGGAGAGTTAGCTGATCTAGAATAAGACTGACTAGCACACTCATTAGAAATGAGCATTTCCTGTACCACAGCATCTGACTTAACACAGAAAGTTGGCGCTTTACAGGAGCAGCAGGTGGGGTTAAGTTGTTTAACGGCAGTTTTCCATGTTGACAATGCTCCCTTCAGTCCACAAATATCCACATAATTTACAACTGCCTCTTACTCAAGATTGTTTTTCCCTTGGACATACAGGCAATTGGTAGTGGTGCTGTGCATGTAACAATCTAAACCTGTTTCTCATACAGACAACAACTCTGTCTGCATGGAATCTTCAAGCAATATATCTTCCGTTGTCTTCCATAGCCAGATCTTAAGTTTTAATAACAGCAAAATTACAGACACCACTGATGGCTGTCAGCTTCCAGACGTATGAGGCAAATGATGCTAACGATGCATAACTAAGTGAATAAATGTCTCTATTTAGACCAGAGATGTCCTAACAATGTGCTCAAGTAGGGCTGTTTCCTCCAACAGCCTCTTTGTATTTGCCTTGTCTGAAGCCTCTTTGTTCAGGAAGGTGATGCAACAGAAGAACACATTAAAATGCTTTTCCTTCATTCCTTATGTACAGGTGATGCCAGTGTTTGTTCATATTATTATATTCAGAGCTTTTTTTAAAGCTGGGGAGGTATGTTAGCCTTTTCTTTTGTTAGTGCAGAGAGGCGAAAGAGTCAGTGGTGCTAAACTATATACACTGTGTGCCAGGAAGGGTCATGGAGGTTGATTTCTCACTGTAACCAGACTATACTATCGTGTAGTCCTGTTCACAAACCTACCAAACTTTAAATTAATCACACAAACAGTAAAAAATAAAGAAATCTAATGAACAAATGCAGGATCATGATAAACATACAAAAAATTACAACAGAAACCAGGCATATTTCTGTCCATGAAGCCATCAGCTTGATTCCAGCTAAAACTGCTCAGTTAATTTCCGACATCAGGCACTGGATTTCCCCTAACTTTAAGCATGTAAGTATTAGGCAGCTGCTCAACTTCAGGTTTTCTCAATGGTCCACAGTGGGAGACTGCTCCAGATAGGAATTCAGCCTGCTTTGAGTGCCTCTCCCAGTTACAGAGTGAACTTGCTGGCTCTCTGACTAGTGACATACAGCTGTCTGCCTCTCACATTGGAGGCCTGCCCCTGCAGTGTTATGCTTCAAGGAACTTTTCTTTCCTTAGCACTCACTTAGCAGGATGTCCCTGTGATAAGACACTTCTTACTTTCCAAAACATGCATGTCTGACTAGTCTAAATTAACAAAGACTGCAGGTTAGTGATTTTTATGACCTCTGAAAGCAGGAATAGTTAGAGGTGCACATTTCAACTCTGATTTCTCTGCAAGTAATCTACTTTTTAACAGCAATTTCATCCACTTGGGACCCTTTTCTATATTATGATAAATATTTAGACAGCTGCATTTGAGTCAGAACTACAACATCATTGAGATACTACATAAAACTCAACATTTCATGGTTTTCCTTTCAATTTCCCTTTAAGGGAGGTTTATTGTATTTGCCCTTTATAAATGCAAGCACAACACATCTAGACAGGTGACATCTTTGAGATTCCAGTGAAAGTGCCCATTTACTTCATATTTGTACTTCGGATAAATTGTAGTTACAGAAAACAAAAGGAATTCAACTCTACTGCTTGCCTCAGTATCACTTTGGAGATCTGCCATCTGCTTTGACCTCAGCAGCCTCATTTGCAGTATGAACTGAATGCTTTCAGATCTCAAAGTTAGGGCTGCTTTTCAATCAGAAATCCAGAAGGGTTCTTTAACATGTCAAGAACACTTACTGGAAACTGCTGGACATGTAGTAGCTCAGGTCTAATGCAGAACATTATTCCACAAGTATGAGGTTATTATTTACTGTAAGTAACCCCCTTCCAAATGAGATCAAAATTTCTAATACTTTAATAGAAACTCCCTAAAAACTAAATGAGAGACTGTAGTTACACTGATTTTCAGAGGATTATTTCCTCTTAATATTCTTGTTTTGGAGTTATTGTTTTTTTTGGGATTTGTTTGTTTGTGTTGTTGTTGTTGTTGTGTTTGGGGTTTTTTTTTCATTTCTTCAGAATTTTGGGCTTTTTTTACTTCTGATTTTTTTTTTCTGGGTTGTATCTTCATTTCCATTTACTCACTAATTATTTTCCCTGTTCTGAAGGTTTTTTGATTTCTTTCTTCCATCAAAATCCCTCCATTACCCATGCATTTTTCATTATCTCCACTTTCCTTATCCTCAACCACTATGAAAATGTTACTTTAGCTTGTTCTGCCTTGTCTTCTACTTCAGGAAATAGCAAGAGCTGCAAAGGTAACCAGAGTTACCAGTATGGTCAGGATGTCACACCTTTTGGGAACTTGGCCTTATTGACCTTCAGTGATGTTATTGAACTGTTGAATAGCGTGTCTAGAGATAGTGTTTGAATCCTCCAGAGAAGGATTTGTGAATATCACCTTCCTCACTCCCTTGTTACTCCTGGAATACTTTTTTCATCAAGAAAAGTTTGCTTCTTTGAGGTATTTGTTATTTCCATGCTTTAAAAATGTCAGTAAGCCTGTCAGGGAGGAGATCCATTATTACATAATTTTGAAAACCACCACAGTTGAATATATTTAATTGTTTTCATATCTGTCATACTTTACAAGGCTTTATTTTATAGGGTGAAGAACATGAAGCAAGATTTCTTGCCTCTTAGACCTCAGGTTAAATCTGTAAAGTAACATTTAAGGTGGAGCTAGACATTTTTAATTTTCAAATAAAAATGTTGAGTCAGAGATGGTTCTACCAAAGCGTACATTATAAGTAAGAAGTTCTGTGCATGCTCCATATTTAGGGATCATTTCCCAAAGCTGAATTACACTTGAAAATGTCTGAACAAGAAAATAATAAAATCAGGCTCCTCAAATCTTGTTAAAAGGGTCTGGGAAAGGGCCACAAAGATGATCAGAGGGATGGAGCACCTCTTCTATGAAGATGGGTTGAGAGAGCTGGGATTGTTCAGCTTGGAGAAAAGAAAGCTCCAGGGAGACCTCATTACAGCCTTTTTGTACTTAAAGCTTATAAAAAAGAGCATGAGTCCCCTTCTACATAGGCAGACAATGACAGGCCAAGGGGAATGGTTTTAAATTTTAAAAAGAGACTTAGGTTAAACATTAGGAAGAAATTCTTTACTGTGAGGTTGTTGAGACAATGGAACAGGTTTCCTAGAGAAGCTGTGGATGCCGCATCCCTGGAAGCACTCAAGGCCAGGCTGGTTAGAGTTTTGAGCACCCTGGTCTCGTGGAGTATGTCCCTGCCCATGGCAGGTGGGTTGGAATCAGATGATCTTTAAGGTCTCTTCCAAACCAAACCACTCTAGGACTTTATGATTCTGTGAGATACCAAAATTTTTGCTCTTGGCTGTGTTTATGAACGGAAGGGAGAAAACAGAAATGCAGGAATGAATTTTCACATAAAGTTAGCTAACTCATGATAAAATCCTAATTGAGAGAAAATTCTTGTAAGTGTTAAGAGATAGGATCATAGCCCACTCAGGCTTAAACATGCACTGCTAACTACAGACAAAGTGTAATCTTCCTACCCCCTGCAATAGTTCATCAGCGCAGCAAATTCCATATGTAATTAACTCTCTTTCTCTGCCATGCACAGCAACTCTTTAGCATTTCCTACGTCTCTTGCCTACGGAGAGCTGCAAATACTAAGAACATAAAAGTAATTTACCATAGTAGTATTTGTGATTATCGTTGAAGATTGGGAGCTAATTGGTCATACTAAGAGAAATAAAATTTAGTGTTATTGCTCCCATTTTCTATAAGATGGAATTGAGATATGGAGCTGGGCTGCCCAAGGAAATAGCAGTACTTGGCAGCACAGCTGCTGTCACGTTAATGTCACTTCAGTATATACCTGAGATAAATACAATGGTGTGGTAAGAAAAAGAAACATCTTTTCCTCAGTCCATCCTACTGGATATATACGGTATGCTCTGGATGGGCTCCGATCAGCTTCAGGGCATGCAGCCAACCAGAGGAACCTCAGCAGGCCAGAGAAATAGACTGACAGGATCTTCATTAAGTCCAACAAGGGCTAGTGCCAAGTCCTGCACCTGGAGAGGACCAGTATATCCACCAGTATATCCTGGGAGCCATGCAGCTGGGAAGCAGCTCTGCAGAAAAGGACCTTGAGGTTCTGTTTGACACCAGGTTGACCTTGAGCCAGCAATGTGCCCATGCCACAAAAAAGGCTACATTAGGCGAAGTATTACCAGCAGGTCAAGGGAGATATCTTTCCCCTCTACAGCTCTGGCGAGGCCACACTGGGAATTCTGTGTCCAGTTTTGGACTGCTCAATACAAAATAGATATGGACATACAGGAGAGGGTCCTGCAAAGGGACATGAAAATGATAAAGGGACAGGAGTATCCCTCGTATGAAGAGAGACTGAGATAGCTGGGACTTTTCAGTCTGGAGAAGAGAAGGCTCTGGAGTGGATCCATTAATCTGCACAAATACCCAAGGAAAAGATGCAAAGAGGACAGAGCCAATCTCTTTTCAGTGGTGCCCAGCAACAGGACAAGAGGCAGTAGGCACAATCTGGAACCCAGGAGGCTCTGACTGAACTTCAGGAAATGGACATTTCTGAGTAAAGATAATGGGCCAACTCTTGAAAGCACCTAAAGGATTAATAGGGAGTGTGAGAGAGTTTGTTTTGGGTGGTCAGAACAGGATTTTACCACTTCTAGGCCTTTTCCTTGTCAAAAGTCAGACCCACTAATTGTTTTTCAAGGGACTATTCTTCAGTGAAGAGGACTAAACCAAATTATGTTTGTCTGATATTTCTCTTAAGTGAGAACACAAGCATCATTGCTTCCCTAAAGGAAAGGCTGAGCAGTAAAACATAAATTAGGTTTGCTGGTGTGAATACATGTTCCTACCTAACCTGAACCTGGACTTGTAAAGACCCTCATGTGAGAAACATGATAGGCAGCTATACAGTACTGAGTTACATAAGCTCCCCTTGCCCCTTCATTCATCTCTTTGGACAAAGACAGATCCCTCATCCTGACTGTCCCAGATGCAAGGAGGCAATAAGGGTTTATGTTCCCAGTCACCAAGGCTCTCACACTTGCTCATGTCCATCTCCCTCCCACCAGGCAATTCCTTTGAGAGCAAAGAAGCAGTTTTATGTCCACAGGCATAGTGAGACTCTCTGAGTTCACAGGGTTTATCCTCCTGCACTTTAGCAGACAGACTGTCCCCAGAGACCTCGCTCAAGCGAACCTGCCAAACCTGCAGCAGATTACAATCATTCCAACTCATGCTTTGCAAATCTAAATGAGTTTTCTTTGATTTCTGGTCATGATTAGAGAACGAAGCTGCTGTCCTTGGTTTATGGTGACATCTAGATGATACTGTGGCTTTGTTATGTCTTTTTAGCAAGAGACCTGTAACCTGACTGAGTCTCGCCCATCAGTTTTGGGTTGGTGTGCTTTTCATGCTCATTCAGTTGAGTTGCATGAGAGACATGGAACAACAGCCTGATTCCCGGGCCCTCACATGTTTTTTTATTGCCAGTCTAGCATGATCAAATTTCCATTCAGGGCTAGCAAGTACTGGCAGGGATTATTAAGTAGGTGTAACAGAAATCTGTATTAAAGAGACCCTATGGAGAGGATTCCTTTTCAGTCCCTCTGCTGATATACTTTTGTTTTAATGACTCAAACAGGGGAAAAGAACATCTTAAGATAGCTCAAGGGCATGGGCAGCTGTCACTCTGGACTGAGTTTTAAGCATGTGCATGTGGGGTTGCTATTGTCAGAAAGAGACACAAGAGAGAAGTTTGGCTGGAACTTAAAGCAGAAGAGCTTCAAGCAAACCTTCACATTCTCCTGTCACTAATATTGTTCCTGCTTTTGCAGACAGGGACAAAATATACCTAAAAGGGAAAGAAAGTGAAAAGAAGTGGAGGTAAATTGGAGCCCCTGACAATGTTTGGTACTCTTCTTATGAATCTGCTCTTTATCTTTAAAATCTACCGTTGCAAATATGTTCCTGATGTTCTTTGTGGAGTATAAATAAGGCTATGGGGAACACAGTAGATTTGTTACAGCTTCTGAAGAAAGCTGCCTCTCTTTAAAAGAGGAAGTAATTTGGGAGAGAGGTGTGTGCTTGCTGTCTTTCACTCAGCAACTCTCCATCAGGCTGTTTGTCCCTGAAACTCAGCCAAATTGCATCCTTAGCCAAGTGTTGCAATTCCCTGCCACTCTTCTGCGCCGACATTTTCTGCAGAAGCATGTTTCCCACTTGGGTAGTCTTATCCCAGGTGGGGCAGTCTTATCCCAGGTGGAACAGGGGAGTGCCATTTACACATGAGAGGGAGAAAGAGATGGAGGTGATGATTTGAGTTCAGCTGAGGAGGGCACAGAACCATGGAGATGGTCCTATCTAAGTATCATGGGTTGCTCTGGAGCTCATTTTGTACACCTTACAGGGTGACAGGACTCAGGCCAGGTGTCTGGATGAAATCAACCTACTGCAGCAAAAAATGTATGTCCAAGGCTTGCTGTACCTTTCTGCACTTTGTGTCAATTTTTGTGGGTTTTTGGGTTTTTTTATTATGCTATCCCCACCTGATGTTTACCTGCCCTAAACTTACTGTTTCCAGACAGCTTGGGAAAAGTTCTTCCTTTCATATACCAGTGGGTGTTAAGAAACGGGCATTCCAAAGATGCTAACAACAAACTAAAGGACACTACAGCTCAATGGCATAGGTGATTTGACAACTCACAGTTCAGCAGCTCCAAGTTGTAAGGGAAAGCACAACAGAGACCATAGGAATCTCTTGCCATCATTAATAGTTTGTGGTCTTGAGGGAGCCATACTCTGAACTTTGGCCCAATTGCAACCAGAAATTTGGTGTGTCACACCCATGATTATCACATATTGTCTGTGTCTCTTCTCTGCTGAAACGTTTGTGAAGACTAACAATTTTTTAAAGCATTTAAAAATCGTGTGACTGTGGAGAAGAGTAAAATAGAGATTACAGGAATGTTTCCTCATCCCCATGTAAGGTCCTAGGGGAAGAAAGTCAGCCAATGAAAAGCTGTATAGGCCATTCAGTGAGGCTGAATTTAGGTGGCCACAGTAAGATGAGGTTATGTGCTCTGACTGCCACTGAGACCAGAAGTCTTCTCCCTGTGTCCAAACCCACCTACATTTCCTCTATCACCTTCTTTCTGCCAGCACTAATTCTAATGTTACTGTGCTACAAGCTGAAGAAGGGATGTGAGCTTGTTGCAGAAAAGAAACCTGAGAAAAAGGCTTGTTTTCAGCTGGATGGGCTCTTGATGTGTTGTTGTGAGCTGAACACAAAGAACCCTCAGCACAAGGAGGTACAGGTGGCTGCGTGCCTGGGGCACACACAAGGGTGAGGCTGAGCCCTCGTGGTCTGCCCACCCCACCCCAGTGGTGAGCTGTTGCATCCCAAGACACAACATACCAACTGCTGATCCACCTCGCTCTGCTGCCATGCTTTTGGCATCCTTCTCTTCTGGCAGTGGCATCCAGTGAGGTGGGGTATAGCCAAACAGTCTGAAAATAGGCTGGCAAAGGGTCTACCAATGCAGGCTGTTTGGTGAATGGGCACCAAACTTGTTCCTCTCAGTTTTAGCTATTTGAGAAGTATCTCATCCTTAATTGCAGAGTGCTACACATAACAACCACCACTGTGACTAATTTTCAGGATCCATAGCATAGGGGCCATAGCATCAGTGTTTCTGAAACAACATTTAGGAGAGAGAGGGGATGATCAAGGTGAGCTGCTGGTCTATAGTTGGGTGCTCAGAATACAACCAGAGGGAAAAAACCCCAACTATTGTCAGGATAAAAAATGTTCTCAATGCTAACATCATACCTGCTGTGGACCCTGTTCTTGCAAGGTATTTGGGGATACTGAGTACTGCAATGTGCGTGATTATTTCCTGTGGGTGGCCAAACAGGTGAATCACAGGACTGGCTTGATCAGCTATTTATTCTATTAAGTCTTGGGGTGTACACAGTGTAATGGTATCTGGTTTAATCATGATTAAGGCTTGCAGCTGAGGAGCTCATGAACATGGAGGCAGTAAAACTTGGCTCGAGAACTGAAGTCCAGAGGGCCAGTAATTGTACAGTAACCAGAAGGTTAGCAACTGGAAACCTTTCCTCTTAACCCTTCTACTCTATTACCAATTAATGCCACTGAATTAATGAACTGTTCAAAGCAAATAATGAAATTAATGGAATGTGTCTGAAAAGAGGAAAGGGGTGGGTTGTTAGAATACTTTCATTGTTAGCAACTTCACTTCTAAAATTGTGGCCCATTTAAGGGTAGGAAGAAAATTACAATGGGAATATTGTAATGCTTAGGGCTGCAAGCAGCCACAAGCTGAATGAGAGAAGTGAACAGTAACAGAGCCAACATCCTTCAGAAGATTTTCTCTTTTCCCAGTCTGTAAAGGAGTTCCTGCAGCCTTGGTTATCGTATCTCAATAAATGAGGTGAATGTAAGAATGAATACAAAAACTTATTCAAAGCATAAAGAAAATGTGACATGAAGCAGTATTTAAATTGTTTGGTTTAGGAAGACTAGAAAGTGGGAGGGTGTGTACATAGAGGGAAGATTTCCTAAAACAACGAACGAGAAAGAAGAGGATGATCCTGTACTTCATATAATGGAAGACATCAGAGAAGTTGTCAACAAAAACAGAATATGCTTTATACAGCAAATGCAATTGGCTTCTAGAACAGTAGGTTTTCTACAATGAAAAATTAAAGTGTAGCAAATCCAGAGCTTGCGTTTCTTCTTTGTTTAGTTCAGGGGGTTTTTTTTGTAAGGTAGATTACATTCATACCAATGTCCAGCAGCATGAGTCTCCTGTTTGCACTGGGAGATGCAAGAGATCTGTTGAACAGCATTCTCCATGTGAAGCTCTGCCAGGAAAGGGACAGTTAAATATCCTGCAGGTTCTCCCATCATCAGTGCTGTTATGTGCTGGTTCACAGGACAGCACCCCACAACAGGCACACTGAACTGCCTTAGATGCTTGAGTGTATATGTAAGTTGTGTCCACGTGTGGATCTGATCCTGATATTGGCATTTAAGAAGCCTCTGTCATCTTTCTGCATCGTGCATGTCCCTGGTTGCTCTCTTGACAGAACAGTGAGTGGGTGACGTGTGATTGTGTCACCGTATGGCCAAGGCTGTGTTACCCTAGTTTCACAAAACAAAAAAGGAAATTATTAAAACCATCTCGTAACCCTGATATTTAATTGTGGTGAATGGCCTTGGATAACTTGTACTACCTCTCCTTATTTTCAACCTTATAACCTGTAGGGTAGAGCTTCCTTTTTGGTTATCTCAGTCCCCCAGTAGGTCTATGCTGATTAAAAGCTTTGACTATATATTAAGTGGTAAAGTATTGTAATTCTTGTTTGCATTAAAAATAGGACTAGATTGATGTTCCCCAGGATTTTTTTCATTTAAATTATCATATATATTTTGATTATTCATTTTCAAACTATTACGTACCATTAGATTATGCATATATCATTAGAAAATGCATAATATTTTTTTCAATAAAACATGCATTGTTGATATAGGAAAGGCCAAGTGCTATCAAACCATGTTTCATGTTACACCAAAGTTGTTTATTCAGATATCTAAAAAGCACCCCATTGCCTAGCAGGAACTGGAATTTCATGTAGAACTGTCTGGGACATTCTTCTAGATGATTACATAGATAACATGCCGAGGAATGCAGCACTGCTAATAGAGTATTAGGAAAGTAGTCATTACTATAAATGACTGTATTTTTAAGAGTGACTTTTTCTAACAGGTTTATCTAAAGGGTTATTATGTAACACAAACAGCCCACAGCCGTTGCATTTTTATGAGGTAAATCCTACTCTCAGTGACACTGTCCAAACTCATTGACCTCAGTTAGCCCGTTCAAGTGGGTCCAAGAACAGATGACCTTTTGACTAGCATTCACCTCCTCTTCTGTTGTCTTATGAGGCCACACAAATAGTTTAAGGTCTCTTTCATGCTTGGAATACAGTTTAATTTTCTTTTAAAATTAGAATGGAATCATTCTTGTTAGAAGGTCCCTTTAGCAATCATCAAGTCCAACTGACCAAAAGTTAAAGCAGGTTATTAAGAGCATTGTCCAAATGCCTCTCAAACTGACAGGCTTGTGGCATTCATCCCCTCTCTAGGAAGCCTGTCCAGAAGGATGCTGTGAGAAATAGCATTGAAAGCCTTACTATAATGCAGAAAACCTGCACTGACTGTCTTCCCTTCACCCACCATGCAGGTGATGTTACAGGAGAAAGGCATCAGATTAGTTAGACAGGACTTTCCCTTTGTGAACACATTGACTGTGCCTGATGATTTAGTTGTTCCATTGCTCTCTAAATGCCTTTCAGTAGCACCCAGTATGATCTTCTCCATAATCTTCCAGGTACTGAGGTTAGAGTAACAGGTCTGTAGCTTCCTGAGAAAGCAGCAACACCTTTCTTGTAAACTGGGATAATGTAGGCTAGTTTTCATCTTCCAGTCAGGAATTAATTCCCCAGACCCCCAAGGTCTTTGATAGATTATTTCATCAGGCAAATGGAAATTCATACTAAGTTCAGTACTCTCTGTATTTTGGAAGAGAACTCTGGTCTAGTAAGGAAAAATCATGAATATTATTTGGAATTCTGCAAGATTTAATTTTTCATGACCATAGCAGGGGGTATTTGGAATTGTTCCTTAAAACTGGTTTAATCAAAGAGATCAAAAATGATGTACAATAATTTTTGTGATTTTAAACTTGGAGTGACTGTAGGCTTTTCTAACCCAGTATACCATCTCTGCTGATGCCCTGTGCTACATGGTTCTGAAGAAGGTAAAAGAGCACTCACAGTTAATACCTTGGAAAATAATTTACTCACTGTTATCTTTGATTTTGAAACAAGGGCTGTGCTTTGAAGGTTGACTTGATTGTCCCTAAAATATTGCCCCAGATTTATTATTTTCAATAATTCACCGAATATAGCATGTTGGCAATTTTGATTCTGTTAAAAAGCAAGCAGATATGATCTGCCTTGTTATTTGTTCCTTAGGAGATGAAAGGATGAAGTAACAGATTGTCCATGAAGTAAATTTGGCTAAAATAACCACTATAGGATGCTCTGTTTGGCACTTATTCCTGAAAGGCTCCTGGTGATGTAATGCTACCTTTTCTTACAAAAATGTGTACACTTCCAAAGCACAATATTTACTTATATCTGTGAAAAAGATCCCTGTTTTTCTGGGGTGGAATAACTGCTATGTAAGACTTTACTAAGACAGTAGTTCTAATCAATGTACTTCCTAAATTACATGTAGGTATGGAGAAGCAAGAGAAAGAAAGCAGCAAGAGGAGAAAGGCTGCAGACAGGTTTGCTCAATTTCATACCAGCTGAGTCCCCATAGCATATTCAGAGTGATGAACAGAAAGGCAAAGGAGACATTAATACATAAAGAGATTATGTGTTTTGATCAGAAACAGATGTGCAGAAATGAGACTTGAATCATCAACATCTTGTGTAATACACATCAACATGAGTCAGTATATGTATGTTGGAAATGCTCCTGATTACAAACTGTATGGACTTGGCAGGATCCCTTTCCAGACAACACCTCCTACTGCAAACAATGGTAGTGTTAGAGAGCCACTTCTAGTCTTTTTTGTTATGAAAAGGGTAAATGTCATTGTAAATGCAAAAACTATAAGGAAGTTTCCTTATTCATCTAGACCAACGGAACAATTTTTGATGGAGGTCATCATTTCACTTACAGGAAACTTCAGGTATGTATTTAAACTATTTAAAAATTTAAATTTATTTTACCTGTGTATTATTGTTGTCCGTATTGTGAACTTTGCAGATTTTATAAAGATCTGTTTTCTGAAAGGAAGCAAACTTCTGTCTTCCTGCTTTTGTTTTTGTTTTGTTGTGATTATCCGTATGGAAGACTTTAACTTTCAGGACAGTTGCAACGAGTTTGACATATATGAGCAACCAATTCTGTGAATTCTTAAAAAGTATTCACAGAAATTCCATTTGAGTGGCAGCTGGGATGCGTCCAAGGATTCTCTGCTAAAACCCCTGGTGTTTTGGGAATCAGGTTATCAAGAAGTCATGGTGTCACCAGTGATCTCAGTGGAGCACAGAACATTCCTCAGCAGCAGAAGTATCTGATAGTGTGGCGCTGCTGGTATGTTTAAGTATCCAGTAAGTTCTCTGAGGTAAGAGCCACATGATCCAGTGAAATTGCTCTTGAACCCTGTGACTGGCCCGGTGACCATGAGGAGCACAGCAGGTGTGCCTGCAGCATGCTAGAAATTCAGTTCCTTTCTGTGTCCAAGGCTAGACACGAACTGGAGACTGTGGCTATTTGTGTCATCATTCTGTTCCTGATAGGAGATTATGTCAGAAAGACATTTGAAAGGAGAACACATTATTTTCACTGTGGTTTTCATGGCAAATTCCCAGGGTGCTTTTCAAGGGTTACTTGGGTATCTCAGACATAAAAAGACATGTTCTTTCCAGATCTACAGAGTCCTATGACTGGTTCAGGTCTTCTCCAAACCCAGTGTGTTGTGGGAAGTACCAAATCTTTTCTCAAGGACCTTGCTGAGTGAAATAATAGAGGATGAAAATGATTATGAGTGCGTACATGATCTGACTTAGTCCCATTCCAGGACACCTGGTCATTTGTAGACTCCACTGTTCTTCACTGGGGATTCTCCTTTTAGATGGAACAATAGCAGGATTGTGCTATCCCAGAGAAGAAAGTGTAGGGCAAAAATTCTATTGGAGAGGCACAATCTACACCTGACTGAAAGCAGTGTTGATATTTAGAAATGCTGATCTTCACATAGATGCAGTGGATATCTCCATAGCTTTAGTCATACCAAATGCCTTTTTCTGTATGAGTTCCCCCATCTGTGATGTTGTGTAGAAGGGATATATGTTCTACTTTGTCACAATTATATAACAAACATACCACCAAAGCAGTGCCTATTCTAGTGATTACTTTCCTGTCTTCTGTCCTTCTTTCTCCCTTTCTTTTTCTAAACACGTTTTGCCACAGGCCTATGGAAATATTTTTTATTGGCTACCTGAAATGCATCAATAAACAAAACTTCAGACACATCAGTTCTGTTGGTTGCCATTTGCCTTGGGTGCAATTAAATAACTGAAATTACTCAAGCTCAGTAAATGCCACTGGGTTTGTGTGTGTTTAAACTTTTCCAGACTCTGTTTCAAAATCTCTATAAAGAGGGAAGAAAAGAACCTTAAAATACAGCTTAGTCTACATAGAGATCTACCTGAAGTGGAAAGAATTAATCCTTTGGATTAATACAATAATTGACTACATGTGCACACAAATCGAGAGCAAACACTAACTGCTGGTTTTTGGAATTAATTATTTTATTTCAGAGTGACAGAGAACCATTTCTACTCTGGTTTCAGACAGTGCAGAGTAGCAAAGAGGTGATGTGGGAAAACAAAACTCTAGGCCCACGCTTGCTTGTAGCTGGATGTAAGGTAAGAAGGCAGCAGATAGTATCCGTGGATAAATCTTTTAGGACCAGGTCAATGCTCCTGTTATTGCTTAGTCATTCTGTTGGGAAGATGGGAGAGTGGAAAATGAGACCATATTCTTTTGCTCCCGGCTTCTCTTTCAGGTTTCACTGTGAGCTTAGCGTAAAACTGGACAACATAAAGATTAATGAAAAGAGACAACGAGCATGTCACTGCTGTTCACTATGTCATTAGTGCTGCAATAATAAACAAAATAAAGATTAAACCAGAGGAGTTTCACAAGACACTGGGGTTTTTTGGCAGTCTGGATCCATACATAGAGATGTAAATCTTGTGCTGGTTGTTTTTCTGTTTCTAATAATACAGCTAAATAAACCAAGATTATTAAAGAAGAAAGCTATCTATAACAATGTACTGGTGTGAGGGGGAGCATGGACACTGAAAACCATTTTGGGGTAGTAGAGGACAAAGAAATCAACAAGACAGTCAGTGTAATAGTCTTGGTATGCATCTTGAAAGTATTATGCAAGAGAAAGAATGTAAAAAGTTAATTAATATGTAAATTGTTAAAGCATCTGAGAAGTTAAAAAACTTGTTGATGGGAACCCTAACAATGAATCAATAATTGGGGAAACATGCCTGACACTGAAAAGCTTAAAAAGTACAGTCCACAGGAGTATTAAAATAAATAAAAATTAAAAGTGGCAAGTTACAAGTGTTAAGTATCTTCACAAGGAGAAAATGCCAGCCTGGCAACAGCTCTGTAAAGTATCTGAGAATGATGTAACAAGAAACAGTGGCTTGGAGCTTAAGCCAATGTTAATTTTAAACAAAAGAAGTGATACTATCTGTAACAGCAGCATTGATTAACTGGGGAACAAAATTCCGCAACAAATGGTAAATTTTTAATCCTCAATAATTTCTTGAAGACAAGCTCCATCTAGACACCTTTACCCAGATCCCTGGTATGTGGAGAGTTATAAACATCTAAGATGTTTGGAAGGTCAGACTATGTGATTTTAGGGTTGCTTCTGGCCTTAAATTCTAATAATCCCCTTTATTTCAAAGTAGTAGTGAGCACAAACTCAGTACACATGGGAAAGGGGTGGAGAGGAAGAGTAATGAGAAAAAAGGTAGGAACAGCTACACATAACCAAGTTCAGAACTTATGTACAAGCATCACCCTCTGCCAAAATGGTGATAAAGCACATTTTGTCATTGACCTTGTACTTGTCCTTCTGCCCTGGCTAAAGCCAGAGGTAGAGAACAGTCTGTGTTCCGAGTAGGTTGTCAGTGCTGTGCTAGTCAGCTGGAGAACTATTTAGTCAGTAGGAAAAATGCCTGTGCCTATTTAAACTGCTCCTTGTATGTTGCAGCTGAAATTGTTTTGCTCTTTGTGCTACCATTGCATTCTGTGTCCTCCCCCGTTTTATAAAATGGAGCAGAATTCATAGAATCACAGAAAGTTAAACGATTGGAAAGGACCTTAAAGATCAGCTAGTCCCAACCTCCCCTGCCACTGGCAGGGCCATCTCCTGCTAGACCAGGTTACCCAAAGCCCCATCCAGCCTGGCTTTGAACACAGCCAGGGTTGAGACATCCACAACTTCACTGGGCAACCTGTTCCAGTGCCTCACCACCCTCACAGTAAAAAGTCTCTTCCTAATACCTAACCTCTGCTATGACCAGAGATTGTCAGTCACATGATGGGTTTTGCGTATACTTTGACTCTTTGAAATACTTGTGTGCACCTTGCTGGGTTAATCATTGCATGTGAAGTTACTTCTTGTAAGATTGCATCAAATAGTGATAACCTACATATTTAAAAGATAATAAATCTAGTGAAGAATTTCTAGTCTCTGTTTGGAGAGCATATTGTGGGAGAAGTGGCTGCACAGTGCACAACCAGCTGACATACACATCATCACAGGTTTCTGTCCTGTCTCTGGATATCGGCTAGTATTATAATCCAGTCTTGAGTTTTAGTGACTGGGGCTAAGGCAATTAGTGACTGCTGTCTCATAACTCTTACATGCTCCTTTACCTCACACATTAAAGGTACTTGCCTTGAAAGTTGCAATTTAGGATTCTAGGCACAAATCTGTGTGACGGAGACCATCCTATATTTTAGGGGAGAGTGGACTGACCGCAGCAAGATCCACACATGAAATAACTGTTATTCAGGATAAAGTGAAAGCTAATTTTAGATAAGATTCCTGATTTCTGATACATAATATTTGATGATCTTCCCTTTTCTAGCAGTGTTACTCTGATGTGATCCGTGCCGTGACTGGGAATGGGTTCCATATCTGTAGAGCACAAACCAAAAGAAGGTTCCAATGCCAGAAACCCTTGGTCTCTTTTGTGCAGGAGCCCATAGACCCATGCACTGAGCTGGTCACTAGCCACTCTTTTCTGAGATAAATTCTGTGCAAATATATGAGTAACAGCACTGGTGTAAGTGAAAAATGGACTAAAGACAGACCAATATTGTTTTGTGTTGCTGTAGAATTTCTCAACCGGCTTATTTTTCTCAGTATTTTAAAATCCTTCAAACTGTTTTCACATTTGCAAAGGTAAAATCTCATCTTTTCCTCTCTGTATTTCAAGGTATATTTGCTGGCTTTCTGAGTGATTATCCGATTAAGTTTTTTTTTTTAAGAAAAGGACTAAACGTGTCAGCCTTGAGTGCAGTAGATCAAAAATTAGGAAGACAATAGAACAAGAAAGTGTAAAGAAACTGCCAGTGGGAAGGATTTTATGTAGGAATGTTTGTGGTAGGTTCGGTGCCTGGGATTTACTCAGCTTTTTGAGCAGGTTTTCTCACCTGTAGTGATGTCTGTGCTGCCTTGGTTGCATTTAAAGCTTGCTCAGGTAGATAAGCTGGAAGACACAGTTGTGACATCAGTTTAAATCCCCAAGCAGGATAACATTTTCATCTACTCAGAGAGAAGAACAGCTGTATTTGCTCTCAGCTTAATAGTTCAGCTGTTCGGAAGTGCAGCACACAAAGAGCAGAGATGTGGAAGTCTTAGGACTATGCAGCCTGTATTCAGAGCCATGATGAATTTTGAAAATTGTTTGGTTTGTATCCCCACTGAGAGGCAGAATGCAGTGGGTGTCGAATTCCTGGCATTGACTTGAATACTTCTGTGACGTGTAAGAAAGAGGGCTCACGAATCAACTCTCTTAATTAAATGGCTAAACACATTCATTCCTGGCCTTTGGCATGTTGGACAGGTCCACACTCTCTTTCACTAAGGAAATACAAAAGCCTGAAGGTCTCACCTGGATCACAGCTGATTGCAAACAAATATATATTCAGCATCTATAATCAGACAAGTAGAATTCTGGCACAAATTAGTGTTACTAATCTCTAAGGGACTGGCCTATACAAGTTTCCTTTTGTATAAAATCCAACTTAACTCTCTCAGAAACACAGCTCTGATTAAGTCAATGTAAACTCTCTTTAAGGGGGTCTCAGATATCTGATTTGAGCAGAGTAGTTTTAACTTCAGAATCGCTGGAATTTTTCTAATTGTCATTATTCAGAATAAATTGCCACACAATTATTAAAGAAAGTGTTTAATAAAACGGCAAAGCTTTATATTCGCTAAATGGAGACATCTCGGGTTAAGAAAATAAAAAACAGTTTATGTTTTGCTGTTATGGCTTCTGAACCAGAAAAATTCCAAGGGAAAATGTCATTTCAGCAGGTATGTAGGATACAGATATCAGAACTTTTTTATGTCCAAGTAGAGATTAAATAAATTTCTGTCTGACTGAGCATTTTCAGCAATGATTATCTTCATATTCAGCTGATCTGGTTTTCAGAATAGCTAAACTCCTATGAATTCTGATGGACAGCTTATCCATGGAGCAATAGACACCATCCATATAGAAAATTTTTTGCTATTTACAAGGGGTGCATGTCTGCTAACCTCACTCACTGTATTGTGAGTCAGTGGAGAGAAATTATGCAGCAGCTGATGCTTATCATGATTAGATTGAATCACCTCTATCATTCCTTTCTGCTGCTGCCTGGAAAGTTCTATTGTGGCTTTGGAATCTTGAGAACAAGCCCAAATCATCTGCTCATCTATGTAGGTGAATTTTTTTAGTTACAAAAGAATGTAATATGTTTTATTCAAAGGTGGCAGGATTTTTGTGGGTGAGAGGAACCTCACTGAAAACTCTTTTCAAGGGGTCCTTCAGTGCCTCAGAATGCAAATCATTATGTATAGCAAGATATTATTTTTTCTAAAATATCTTTTGGGCAAAACTTGTTCTGTAGCTACAAGCCCTCCTCTTGTGCAAGTGGCTTCACTCTGAGCAGCACACAGGAGTTTGTACTGAGGGGCTCAGGACCCAGAAGTGTGGCACAGCTCAAGAAAATGTAATTAAATCAGGCAGACAAAGAACACTAGCTTTTTTAAAAAAAATCAATTATTTATATTACCAGAGCTCTGTTAGCTGATATAGCATTTTCAAATGAACCAAGTGAGACTCATTGTCTGAGCCAGGGTGCAGTCAAGCCTAGGAATGAGAACCAGGTGTATAATTTTATGGACAAACTCACTGACATTTAGAGGTAGCAGCTGCATTCCAAGGTTGTAAATCTGGCCTCATAAAGCCTGTGCACTTTTTATATATGGGGTCTGATATACCCCCAGGTGTCAATAGTTTAGCTAAAGAATAGAATTTAAGGTGGGTTAGGTTGATGTTTGTAGCCACTTGAACTAAAACCTAGTTCAACTGGCTTGTACTTAATTCGAGTTGGCAAATACATGCCTTCTCCAAACAGAGATATGTTGAGCAGGTCTTTAGATGTCAAGCTCAGGCAAAGATGAATTTCCTCAAGCCCTCCCTGTTCTCCACTCAAATCTCTGCTGCTGCCTTGTGTCCATTTATTCTCACTGCAGCAGAATGGCTACATCCTTACCACGGGCTGCCTGCGGTCCTAGAGTGACCAGCAAGACTGAGAGTTCAAGGTTTAAATAAACATTTGAGGTAGTAACTTGAAGTAGGCCTTTTTGTGCTGAGTAGGGCAAGGCATCTCTCAGCTCAGCAAATTTTTCTTTAGTGTTAGAAAAATAAAATAGACTACTCTTCCTGTCTCAGACCAAATTCATTACATTTACTTTCAAAGACACAATTCACCACCAAATGCCGTCAGATCTGCTCTCATTTCAATGCTGGGCTTGTTTTCTCAAGGACAGTATCACTAAGTCTTTGGGGGAGGGAGAGGAGAGGAGAGGAGAGGAGNCTCCAAACTAAAGCACTGCAAAAATAATGCTGGTCAATAGATGTATCCTGCTGTTCTCCTCCTTGAAAAATCCATGTTGCTCACCTCTGTGTCCTGAACAAAATTATACGTTTATCTTTTGCAGGCCACTAACACACCTCTCAGAACTGTTGTTACCTAAATTATCAGCCAAGCCAATCCTAGTTGGATATCACAAGGCAGCTACAAAAGGGAGCAAATGTTCTGTTTGTTCAAATAAAAGCAAGTGAAGTTCTGTCCTTGTTTAAATACTATGACACTGTTACAGTGTCACAGTATTTAAATAAACATAAATGGAATGACAGCCTCAAAATCTGGAAAGGCTATTTGACATTCAACCAAAATCATAACTGGTGACCCACCATCAGGCTTTAAGGATTGTTTTAGGGATTAATAATTAAACAATAAGAAGATTTCATAACTGTATGAACTTCCAAGAAAAGTGACAGAATCTCATTGCTTGAGTCATCTTAATAAGAATAATCAGTGAGTAACACAATCAAACATGTCTGGGAAGGATAAGTCTAGTGAGGCATGAGTGGAGATTAATTGCTCTAGTGAAAGGTAAGAAGGACAAAAAGGCTGGGAGCTTTTCCTTCTTCTCTTCCCTTGTTGAGGGGGACTTCATTACAGACTAGCAATAACATTTCAGAGCATGGAACTACCAGTCAAGTGGTATTTTGATACTCTTCAATATAATTTTAATCAAAATATATTTAATGTTTCTTTACTAAAATCATCGGGCTTTAACCATTCTCAAAATTTGACTTTAGCTACTTGGAAAAAAAAAAATTCTGTAACAAAAGAATGTAGTTTCTTGATTCCTGAACACTTTACAGGTAGTACATCAACACACACTCTTCCACAGCCCTGTTAGAAAAGTTCACAAGATCTGTACAACTATCCAGTCTTATGTGGATACACATATCCAATCAGGTGATGAGCACCTACACTAAAAATCATCCCAAATAATATATAATACATTTTACAGAAGTTTGATTAAAGTTTTAATTAAGGGGTGCTGCATTTACTGTTTCTTCACAAAATTTTAATTGTAGACTTTGAAAATTCATTTTAGGCATTTTAGCGTAATGAACATCCTGCTGAGAATAAAGACAGAGAACATGTTAGGCACAGATGCAAACAATTTTAAGGCAAAGGTAGAATTATACAGACTATCTTATCCTTAAAGATAAAGCAATGAAATTGTTTAGGGTGGCTCAAAAGAACACAGGGAACTAAAGAAAATAATTAGGCAAACCCAGAAGATTCAGGTAAAATGATAAGAGATCCTTCTGCACAAATACATCTCTGTAAACCGGCAAAACAGCCCCCTTAAGCAGAGAAGCCCAAGCATTTGTAATCTAAAAGATTTAGACTTTAGCAGTGGCAAAAAATGTGATTTTTGGACTGCCCAGGGTAGATCACAATGAAATGACATTCCAGACTTTCACATATATTGTCTTATGACAAAAAAATATTACCTTAAGCTTGCCTTTTATCTATTTCTTATATTTCCTGCAACTTCATGTTCAAAATTTTAATTATTCTGTAATCAGCTGCCAGGGTTTTTTTTAAAACTTATCTCATAAAAAGTTCAGACTTAATCTGAGTTAATTCTTGACTCTCTCTAGGAGTAACAACTGACAGGAAGACCTGATCAGTTTTCCTGAGGAACCTGCTAAACTGAGGGACATCTACACTGCTGCCCTCTACATTACAGCCTGTTCCTAACACTGAGGACACCATAGTCTGCATGGGTAGAGAGAAGCTGTAAAAACTTCAGAACAGCCCCCTTTTCCATGAAGTGCTCAGAAACCACGGAGAAACACATGAACAGAACTTACAAGACTTGGTAGAGGGATTTCTCGAATCTTTTCGTGGGATACTAATGGAGGATCAGGACCTACTTTCCACAATGGGTTTAGGGTAAATAGTGAGCCCTATATCGTCTTTCAATGTTTCATTGAGACTAACATCCAAATACGTGTGCCTGATACCTCGGTTTCCTTGTGCTGAAAGGCAGCAAAACAGAGGTCCTGGGTTGTGACTGCAGATGTTTATCCTACCCACTGAATCATTGGGGAACTATGAAAACCATTTATCTTATCTATCTTTTTAATAAATCAGGTATTTCAGTGCTGGTAAAGATGAGTACTGACAGCACTACCTAGCATTGTGCAGAGCCAGTGAATGCTGAACAAGTGCTGACTCTACATTCAAGCATATTCCAGTCTCTTCATCCTTTTCAGCTCTTTCTTCTTCGGTTTCTGAATGGCATTGTGCAGATGCAAGTCAGAAAGACACAGACTTTTTTGCGAATTTTGTTCTCCAGCCTTGTATATCTGTAGTGTGATACCTGTTGGCAAGATCTGCTGTCACCCCAATCTTGCCCTTTCAGCATGTTTGTCAGTAACTGCAGGCTTGACTTCTCAATTTCTAAGCACTGCCCACCTCATTAAAAGCAGGCGGGAGGGTTTTCATTCCCTCCTTATGAAAAGCATGATGCTGCATGTTGTTAGCACATTTTCTTAGGATATCACCTTATTTCACTTAATAAACTGATGAAGAGGAATCTTCTTTTTTATTTTGATTTTTTTCATTTTGGCAGATGAAGCTGGCTGGGTCCTTGCAGGCAGTACCCCTGTGGCTCTCAGTATCAGAGATAATTACCATGGGCATGCAGCCAACCTTTATGCTACTTAAAAATTATTTATTTCTCTTAACAATGACATCTTTATTTTCAAACTTTCCTGAGGGGTCATTATGGACTGTATTAAGCTGAAGCTCCCATGCTGGGATAGAGCAAGATGAAAGGTTTGAATCTTTAATTAGGATTCTTTTTTTACCCGAATTTCCCGGTTAGAGCAGAAGGATGAGAATCAAAGAGACAGCTTTGTGTTCTGGCTGTGTATTTCCATCTGTCAGAAAGAATGGATTTGATTACTGGATATTGTACTATGACAAGAATCAATGATCCAGTCTACTTGAGACTAGTTGA
Organism: Platysteira castanea; assembly: GCA_013397175.1. NCBI lineage: Eukaryota > Metazoa > Chordata > Aves > Passeriformes > Platysteira > Platysteira castanea. Next base: position 28,124 of record VYXC01008131.1, read on the forward strand.
TGAAATGGGAGCAGAAATCCAGACATAATGCCAGGAATATGTGCAATTTCTGCATGGATCTCAGATGTTGCATGCTGGAAAATGCTGAGGCCTGGCCGCATAAGATTGGAAGGTAATTTGACACCTTGTACAAAGTCTAGTCAAGTACAGTAAACGTGCAATAGCCTCAGAATGCTGAATTACCACCTGAGTCAAAATTATATTTCCTTTGTGACATCTTCATCAGCTCCTTAGTCATGTAAAAGCTGAATTATAGATCTGGTTATGCAAACTGTCTGATCTATAAAAGGTGGATCATTTACATGCGTGTCTTGAGAGTTCTCAAAGTGTTTGCTGCCTCGAGAACAAAAACCTCTAACCAACTGTGGTTTGCTGATGCAGCGAGACTCATTTCCTGTAACAAATGTATTTATTTTAAGACTGTGAATGGGCAATTTTTTTTATTCTAGGCTTTGGGAATCTCCCATGCTCCAGGCCTTGGAGGATAATGAACTATTCAAAAACTTCTTGCTTGTAAAATCTGTGATACTCACTGGAAGGGTAATGCCTGCTCTTGTACTAGTCTAGGCTGCAATACTTTTTTAGTAGAAAACTACTGGGGCCTGCATTTTTGGACAATGGGTACAAGACTGTAGCTGCAGCAGAAAATAAACTTGCCAGGGTGGCGGGGAAATGGCTGAACGGTGGGGATTCAGCACTGAGAGGGTTAATTTATTAAAAGGTCTCTAGGTGCAGTGGGGGAGGCAGCCCTTCACGTGACTGCCTTGTAGGACAGTGAGGGTGTTGCTCGGTGGTGACGGACACAGCCCCAGAGCTTGTCAATGAAACAATGACATCTGAACCGTAAGCTGGTGTACATAAACGAAAGGACAGAATCAGGGCATCCGAATGATCAAAAATGGTCCAGTAATGGTCCAGAACTGTGTTAGACATTCACTCAGGATCCCAAAGAGCTAGTGAAAATTACCTACTCAAGGATATTCTATTTTATTTTTCTATGGTTCAGTTTCTTGATACCTCTGAACACTTTGCTTTCACTCCATAGATGAACTGTGTACCTACACTGTCTAAAAAACCCAGGTCCCTAAACTGTGTACTTATGATGACCTAAAAAGCCCATAAGTCAATTTTGTCCCTGGAATGTATCCCATTCTCAGCTTTTGTTCTCCATTTCTTATTCCTGTTTGATCTGTCTGGACTGGTAATTAAGACAGATCACATTGTGATCACCTCTGCAGACATGTTTCAGTGCCGAGAGAACCAGTGTGGATTCAGATGATGCTTTTCCTATCTGAAGCTCATTCTCACCGATGTTGCTACACAGACCTGCCAGAGAAAGCAATGTAAACAGTCTTGGGGAGGAGGCTCCCCCCTGAACAAACACAATTCATGAGAGGAGAATGCACCTGAAGTTCTTGTGTGTTCATGTAGCCCCCAGGAGCAGTAGTATTTATTTTGTGATTTTGCCTAAATTTCAGGGTGAACACTACATTTTATCCTGTGAGTTTTTGAAGGGGTATGTAACTTTTTAGAATGCTTTCATAGCAACTCTGCATTGTGTGAGAATTGCATCCTGCTATTTAGAAAAAGTCTAAAAAAGAGTAGGGAATATAGTGATTTATGTGTGAAATCTAGTTATGGTCAATTTCCTATCTATGAACAAGGATCTTCATTTCTCTATGCCTCAGCTTCTCCATCTGTAAAAGATCATTAATTATTTCAGAGCCATAAACATAGGCTGCTTCACAAAAACTTGGTGAAGTAACATTTCTAAGTACTTGAGATACTCACACAGAAGTGATTAGAGAGTGTAAAAATACAGGGAACAGAAGTGGAATAAACAAAGTGCTAAAACACTTTAATGAGAAATGCTGACAGTGAATTTGTTCATTATGAGTGGCAATTCATTTCACAGATGTAATATCTGCCTTTGGGTCCAAACAAATTGAACACTGCACGGATGAGGAACTAGATCAGATCTTACAGTCCTTCTTATAGGACAAAACCCAGACTGTCTTCTACAAAGCCACACCTAACATGAAAATGAGATGAGAGTCTTGAACTGACAATTTCCTGAGACTTGAAAGAAATCTTATGCTTCATCTCCCTTGTTCCATGGATATTCATTACTCATTCTAATGGAAATCTTTGAAAATCCTGTATTTTCCTAAGTATGTCTCAGTTTCTCACTAATAAAATACCTGTGGCTGTGCTGTGGATTTCTAGTTGTTGAAGTGTTTCTGGCACATTTCATACAGTGTGAGAGACAAGAAAGAAATCGTGTGTTGCTCTTCAGAGCGCTGTGGTGAAAGAAACCATCAGTTTGGTGAAGGTGATAATGGAAAAGGGAGATGATGTCAAGAATCCTCAGGCCACTAAATAAGTTTTCAAACACAACTGTTACAATCTCATCTACTTCGGTATTCACCTGTGGGCTAAACTGCTGTGTTGTCTTTATTTCTGACATGGGTGTCTTTGCATCTGTTCTCCTTTTCTTCCCCTTTCTATCAACCTGTCTAATCAGTAGCACGTCTGTGTGTCTTCCATAAATCCTAACTTCAGAATTGCCAGGGAAGACAAATCTTGTCAGAGAACTTTTCTGCAGAAGTTTGGTCTTAAAACAGGAAGCAGTTTTTAGTCCCTGTACCCTTATGGAACAGTGACCCGTGGCGCAATGCCTGTCCGAGCCTGCAAGCAGCCTGATACAGTGAAAAGAAGCACCAAACTTTAATCCTGTAAGATAATGGTACTGACAAGAGCTGTTAATGACTTCACTGTCACCCACTGCAACGCTAATACAACTAATCTGAAAGTTCATACCGCGCTTTCTCTTCTGCCAAAGAGCATCAGCTCTTCATATGCAGCTATGAAAATATTCTGCATCCTCAACTGTGAATAGAAATACACAATATGAAGTTCTGATGCCTGTGAAAAGTGATTCTAAAGCAAAGTCAGCATAAAAATTACCTAAAGAACCCAAAAGTGCAGACTGTGCAAATGCATCCACTTTGTTAATAATGTTTTCTTTTCAAATGGAACTGTTGTTCTGTGGGTCTAGATGTATGATAAGGTAACATTTGACATCAGCCATGGCTTCATGGTTTGCCCCTTCAATTAATACAGATGGCTTTGTGACAGTGATATTATTAATTTAAAATTTAGATGTCTGAACATATGCATACATGAAATATTCATATAATTTCTTATCTACCCTTTCGAAATTGAAAAGCATTGCTTCAGAGTGCACCGACTTGTAATTTTCTTTCCAAACCTGTCTTTCTAATTTCTCATGTGGATGCATTTCCTTCTTCCATTCTCTCCTATAGTCTTCGTGTCATGTCGCATCACAGCACACCACATCATCTCGTATCACCTAATCATATGCTTCAAAAAAGCATACAACAGTCACAGAGAGCAGATACTCAAAAAGGCCTCAAAAATACAACAAAAAAGGGGTTGAAATTTGATAAGCAAAAGTGTGGGCTGAGTATCAGGAAATATTTGTTACAGTATGGAACTGGGGATATAAAGTGTTAGGCACTTAGTAGATAAATCCCTGTTCATTTTAAATTACAGTAGAAAAAGTAAAGAGTTATTATTAATATGCTAGCACTCAGTAAGGCTCTCTCTTGATACATAGCATCTATCTGTCTATGATAAAAAAACTCTCTTTGAATTCCCGAACACCTCTGCTGCCAGGATTTGGCAAGGCAGAGATGTAAGATCAGCATAATGCCTCAGCATAATGTAGGAGACAATCATCTTTTCATTATACTGTTAATCTGAATTACCCCCGAAGAGCAGAAAATCTCTGCAGGACAGATGGAAAAAGAATGCAAATCCAAACCAATTTTTTTAATTTCCATATTTCATTTCTGTTTTCATTTCTCCAAATTCTATAGCTTGCTTGTTGTATTGCTTCTTCCTATAATGTTGGGTTTTTCCTTAAGATACAGTTTCCTCAAGATGCTACTGGGCTGAATTGTCATTTCATAAAAACTGGAATAGTGCAATAAATGCCAATATTTTATGTTAGTCAGTGATCTGGCCACTGTATTTAGTAATTGTCAATGCTACAACCTGGGAGTGAAAGGACATAGGAAGAGAAATTCGCTATCACTTTTTATACTAACTCCTCAATTAATTTTTAAGCCAAACATCTGTGTGGTTTATATATGTATATACCTGTGGTGTGTATAGAAATGTGTACTTTGTGTTTATATATGACTGTAGTATGTGTATATCACATTTCTGCTTCCATTTCTTTCCTGGCAACATCAAAATCTTCTCCTATTGAAACTAACATCGTAGATCGTTCCATCTCATTGAGTTTTCAATATTCTTCTTTAAAACTGTTACTGGTCCATTGTCTAAATTCCAATTGAGAAACCATTAAAGTTTCCAAAAGAGGGTCACTTATCTCTCCATGTACATGCTTAGTAAAAGCAACTTTTCAGAGAGTTAGACATTTTTCAAATCAAATCTGCTACAGATGGTGGTCTAATCTTACTCTTGATTACTTCGCTGTAAATATAGCGACATTTCATTGAAGTAAAGGCATTTTAAGTGAACTACTTTCATGAAGAAAAAGATCCTTGTAAATAGAGCCATTATGAAGCTGATGAACTCCTTTACATCCTACTCACACTATAAAATAAGATTGAAGTGGGACGTAAGCCTTGCTCTGTGCATGATGAACTTCTCTTACATGATGAATGCTAAGTAGGTACATCCACCCAGGTTCCGTATTGCCCTGCTAATAGAGACCATAAGTAAGAGCTAAGATTATAAACAGGAGTTATGATTAATATAAACGATTCCCTTCCCCTTTTGCTTGCCCTTTCTAATGTTTGTAAATAATTATTTTCGCTGTTATGCTTCCACTTGTATTTTGTTATATGAATAGTTCTTTCTCTCCATCCCCCAAAATCAGGGAGACATTTTTCCTTTAACTCCTGCACCAAAATGAAATGCTGAAAAAAACCCCTGTTATAACTTATGCCTCTCTGCCTGTATGGCTTTTCAGAAAAGAGTCTGGGGATACTAACAGACCACAAGTTGAACATGAGCCAGCACTGTGTCCTTGACACCAAGAAAGCCAATCCTGGGCTGCATTAGGCAGAATGCTCCCAGCAGATTGAGACACATGATCCTTCCCCTCTGCTCAGCTCTGGTGATGCACCACCTGGAGTCTTGCATCCAGAGCTGGGCTTCCAAGTGTAAGAGAGACATGGACCTGCCACACAGAGTCCAGCAAAAGGCCACTACGACAATTTTGGGAGTGGAGTTTCTTTCCTATGAGGTGAGGCAGGGAGACCTGGGACTGTCCAACATGAAGAGAAGTCCGAAGAGGAGTGTTTAAAGAAGACAGATCTGGACAGGCTCTTTCAGTGGTGCCCAGTGACAGAAAAAAAAGCAGCCAGCACGAACTAAAACACAGCAGGTCCCATGCGAACATCAGGAAACGTATTTTACTGGGAGAGTGATAAAGCACAGGAGCAGGTTGCCTAGAGATGTGAAATCTAGACTTGCTGCATTTTCAGTCCTTCTGAGGCTGTAAGTCCAAAGAAGTTCCTTTAAAAATTCTTCATGAATTTGCTTGTTGTTTGTATCTTATGTTCTATCTGCTCAGTCAGTAAGTTATTCTTACTCCCTTCACTTTCTTCTCTGAAGAACATAAATCTTTCATTTGCTCTGTCTTTGCTCTTTCCTATGATTTGATTCTTGTCAAAATAATTTTCTCTCTCTTTCAGGCAAACCTCCTAGATTCCTTTACTCTGTTTGCCTTCAGCAAATAATTCTGGAATGTTGTTGTGGGAATTTCAAATGAAGTGGTGGTGTGTAAATGGAGACATTTTTTGACACAGAGTCCTCTCTCTGGATGATTTGAATGGTACTTTTCAACACTGTGGTGAAAAATATTCCATCTTAGGCACTGGTACACTACAAACTTGAAGAAAATTAAATTAGTTCTCCAGTCTGTATTAATTGATTAGGGATAAATCTATACTTCCTTTTACCTATGCCACCATCTAAGCAGATGACTAAACAAGACCGAGGAGATCCAAGAATGGATCCTTGACCTGACTTGCTATGCCTAAAAATGAAAAAGAAGATTGTTGACTTGGACATTATGGATATACTTGCTTAAGAACTTGAGAGTAGTTCAGTATTACGGGATCTTGACTACAATGGATCAATTTGAAGAGAGGACTGGAAGGGGTGCACATTATTTTTTATATCTATCACCAGATTAAAAGACTCAGTAATCTACATGCTATGTTCCTGTGTGAGTGGGATCACAGATCCCAAGTGATGTGTGGACAACAACTGAGTTGCTATGATGAAGCACATGTGTCACAGTTCTGTGCAACTCAACAGCACAGTCAGAGTTATATAACAAATGACAGGATAATTTTACAGCATGGCCATCTAGACCCACTAAAAGGCTTGAACACCAAAATGCCTGAGCCTGTGAGCCATAGCTCTCCAGCTCATCTATTTCAGTGAGAGGATGTAGTCTAAGAATTTCTTAACTGAGTTATTTTAGACCCTAGGATACTGCTGCTATGCTTACCCACCAGATCACACATATGTGACTTGGAGTTCATCTCATCTAGCTTTGCTCTGGCTGTACCTTGTAAGGCACCTATCCGATAGGTACTCTCTCAAAGCAGGCATGGAAAAAATTGATAGGATACAAACCAGCAGTCATGAACCAGCATTTGGCAGGTGATAAGGCCTGCCTTTGACAGGGCCATTAGGGATTCAGAAGTTCTGGATCACTTCCATTTTTAGACATTTTACATTTGTAAATTCCTGATTGTAATTAAAAAATGCTATAGCAATATGGCCCAGGATTTGTAACTCCTCTGCCCTTGGAGTTCCACAAAATTGAAGTCACAAGTTCATTCCTTATTGTATTTAAGAAGGGCTTACAGCTCACGAACAGTTAGATGCTGGGTTCTTCTGATGAGGTGCTGAACAAGCAAGGGAAAACTGTGTCTAGGGAGGAAGTGGCTGACACTGATATATTTTTCTTAATTCAGGTGGTTCTTGCGACTATTTGAGATTTGGATAGCAAAGTTCTAATAAAATTAATCTTACGTAGTCCAAACTTGACTTATGGATCATTTTATGGTCTATTAGATTGAAAATACTGATTAAAAACTGCTTAGCATTGTGAAATGCCAGTATGAAGATCCATTATTTGAAAACTCTCCTCTAAGGGTAGTGCTTGACAGCTGGGGAAAAAAAAAAAAAGAGAGTGCACTTTCTATCTACATAGATTGGGTTTCCTAAAAAAACATTTACGTCAGAAGGATCAGAGTGTCCTGATTGAGTCAAAGAACTCAATTGTGAAAGGCTTACTGTGATCTGTGGGTGAATAAGCAGTGAACAGTCAGTGTGAGAGGCTGGTTTCCTGTCCATGTAGAGTATTAGTGAGATTGGTTTTGTCTGTTCTTCATATTCTCATCTTAGAAAGGAAGGCCAAAAATGTGATGAAGAAGAGAACCGTAACAATGATGACAGGACCAAACAAGATGTGTGACAGGGAGACATTTAAATATTTCATTTTTTTAGAGTATTAAGAAGTGAATATGTGACCCAGTGGTGGTGGAAAAAGCAGAAGTATCAGATTACAAACAGCTCTTTATCCAAATTGAGCAGTGTACAAAAAGTGCCAGGCAAAAAGCAATTAAAAATTATCACAGCCATGTGAAAAAACAGTCCAAGGTATCTTGTGGATTCATTATTCCTGAATTAATCAAGATTAGATTCTTCAGTCAAATGTAAGTTAAACTCAACAGTGGGTCAAGAGGTGAAGTGTACTGTCCTGGAGGGTAAAGATCATGTGTTCCCTCTTCTACCTGAATAGTAGACACAGTAAGGCAGATTATAATTACTGTCTTTTTTAACAGAGCAACATGAATAGATCTATTTTTAAATAGCTTATTTCAGATAATGCCTTGTCATTCATATCTGTCCTGACTTCTCTGAATAAATCTGATTTTCTTATTTTTAATCTCCTGTTCACTTGCCGAGTTAGTACGGTTCAAAGAGGGCACAAGTCTGTTCTCAGCAACAGAATTGTTTGTATGTGATCAATCTGTTCCAGCTGTCCAAATGCATGGGCAGTAGTAGGTTTGGCTAAAAGTTGCCAAAAGGCAATATGAGAGAGTTGTATAGATGTAACTCAAATTCTAGTTTTAGCCAGCAGCCCGTGTAGTTTCTAGTGTCACTGTAAACTGGAAAAAATCCAACCTTACTTAGCATGGCCTGAATTTAGGGAATTAGTTTTCAGAAGCAAACAGCTTTATCACTGTCAGCAAAGCACACTTGGTCTTGTGTAAGAGACATAAATAACAGACCAAACTATTAACTATTTGAGGTGTAGATGCCAACCCATTGCACTCACACCTGTGACTTGCTCTTGCAGCACTTGAGTGAAAGACAGAAACCAGAAGGAAATCTCAATATGTTTTCATGAATCTGCACGTTTCAACCGAGAATATTTCAGGAAGAGAGTTTTCTCATCACCCAGGAAAGGGAAATGAAACAGCCAAGGCTTTTTGAGGGCAGTTCTGTACTTCAGCACACCAGGACACTTCAGTTCTGTATTTCAGCACACCAGGGGGAGCGATTCCTCTTTGAACAGGTCCCAGTTACAGCTCCACAAGGTCTACGTGACACAGTGGTTTTTCATTAGCTCAGCGCAGCCCTTTCAGCAACACTGAAGTGGAACAGCTTTATACAAAGAGCACTATGACCTTGAATGCCACAACAAAATGTAAATTCTGAGAAAGGTACCATTTTTTCCATATAGATTTGAAAAGTGATGGATTAGCCTAGCTTTTAGGTAGAGTTCTTCCATGCTGTCTTTTAATGATACCCGAAGATTCAAATTTATGTGTCATCTGCAATCCTCAGAATATGTGGTACTCATGAATAGATGCTAGCACACAACACATGTGACCAGCTGATTGCACTGCCCCTCTAGCACTACCTGGTTTCAGGAAAGATAAATTATCACTTTTGTCCTGAACCCAAAGCTACTGCCTAGCTGCATCTCTACATATAAGAATCGTGTAGCTGACTGGTGAGAAAATGTGCCAAAGGCAGGATGGATTCAAGCTGGTTACCTTTGCTTGGAGTAGCCCTCAGGCAGACTTGTTGGCTGGAATCATGACCAAGGATGATGCAGTAGTAGGGACAGCTCTACCCTTTTTCATTTAGTAAAGGTAAGTTCCTCGGTGGTGTTCATCATTTCCCACCACACCCACAGGTTTCATTCAGCTTCACAACATATGAATTGCCTGGGACTAGCTACAGCAGCTTCTTTCTTTCTAGACAGCCCTAGGTGCTGAATATATTTGTGCTAAACAGACAGACTCTTTCAGCATTTCTCTCCACTAAGCAGCTTGTGCTCCTTCAATTAGCCCTAATACAGTGTTGTTGAAGCATGAGCTAAGATTATACCCTTCAATTTAAAACAAACAAACAAACAAACAAACAAACAAACAAACAAACAAACAAACAAAAACCAAACATCCATCCAACCAACCAACCAACCAACCAAGAAACAAGGGACTTCAGCCATTTCACCTGCACATGCATTGAAGCTACTTAGGTACAAAGCACAGAAATCACTGTGTAAGTCTTAACTGTTGTTGAGCCTTTCCTTAAAACCATTTCAGGCATGGAAGAAAGAATCTTAGCTTACGTGCTTGTCTTTGAACACTCTGGTGAGCAGGGCCTGCTTCTGGCAGAAACATGCCATGGCTTAGTGAGGCAGGAGTGCACAGGCATGTAGCTCCTGGCTGAGAATTCCACTTGGCTGCCAAAGCAGCATAGGTGGGAACTTGCTCGCCCGACGTGCTCTCTGGCAGCACAGAACACTAACTGACATGCTGGTGCAGATCCAATTATCTGTCTGGGAGCCTGTCCAGCAAAAAGACAGGTTCAAGGAACCTCATCAGGAATAATTACAAAACAGCTTGCCTTAAGGTGAAGTTTCTTCCTGTTTCCGGACTGTGAAAAGTTGGTGTTCAAGCACAGAAGACATTAATCTTTGAAATATACTTTCTCTAGCTATAGGTATGACTCTTTTGAGCTTTCATACAAAAGCCTAATGCCCTCAAGAAGGTCTGTGCATTGATCCCTGAGCATTTAATTCATTCATTACTCTTGTACACTGCATGTTCTAGAAATCATATAGAGTAAAGGTGGGCAGTAACTTGTTGGTCTCCCATTGCTTCTCTGGCAAAGAATGCAGATCTGTAACGCTTTTTCAGCACTGTCCCTCACTCTTCTGGTGAAGGGCAGGTATCAGGTGCCCAGGTGAGCCCACTCCTTTCCCTCCTCATTCTCATCCCTACCTGCTGAGGGTGCTTATATACTGCAGGACATCCCAGATGACTGTGGAAACAGAATGCAGAATTTTCTGGTTTCAGATGATTGAGAATAGTAAAACCAGGGTATTTCTAATGTTTTTGTCATGACTGCCTTTCCTCCACGCTTGCAGAGTTAAGGAGTGACATGATGGCAAATAATACAAGCTGCATTGCAACTTGAGAACCTCTGCACCCCAAACTGTGTAAGAAAATGAGCACCTGAAAAAATGTAACACACTGGGAATAAAGAGAATGGAGACACTTCTTACAGAAACAAGTTATCCATTTGCACTCAAATGTGATGCCAAGCCTGTCCCTTGTGCAGTTCCAAGTCTCATTGTCAATACAACAGAATTCAGGCAAGGCTCCTATTTCATCTCCTACCGCATGAAGAGAGAGTGACAACATATTTTCTGGCTTTAAGTTTCTACTAGGCTGAAAAGAGGCCACAAAATTTGATCTAGATTGCTAATCTCTCCAGTAATCCTGACCAGAGATGGCATGGAAAAGAAAGGCTGCCTTGTTTCCTCAAATGGCACACAGAACTTCTAGAATACACTCATATATGAAGATGCATACATGCACTGTTGTCCTCTGGTGAATATATATGGAAGGTGCTAGAGACCACAGATTCCCCTCAACATCTTGTGCTCAATATGCTTCCTGAAGAGGACAACACTTGTTCTGTCTCGGATGCCGTGGGTGGAGCTGACAGTCAGTCAGCATACATGTGACTGGATGTGTGAGTATTACAAGTTTCCAGAAACCCCTTAAAAAGCACAGACTGAAATTTTCTAGGTTGGACTCTAGTCTGATGTGATTTTGGGTTTTTTTAATCCTCACACTCTCTTTGTACTGTCATGAATGTTTTATTCATGTTTCCTTTTATTGTTTTTGTATTGACTTTTTATATCTTGAAAAATGCACTGCTGTTCTCCCTCTTCAGCTAAAAAAAATTAGCAATAACATTACTCTAATGCTGTAACAAAGAGTCTGAACTGCATTGGCTATTCCAGTGCAACTATTCTGGAGCACCTCCTATTGTATTATTGGACTCTTCAATCACTATTAAATGTAGCTTCTTGGTCTTCCACTGTTAGGTTGACTGGGGGAATCTTTAAATCCATACAAGAGCAGCATCTGAAGAAGCAGTGATGTTCTAACCTTGACATCTGGAGAAATATGCTCGGTTCGTATCTAGTTCACAGTGAGCCAACAGATGAACACAGATCAGAACAGTTGGGGTTATTTCCTCTCTAGACACACAGAGGGTATCATAATTGGGGTCTTGTTTACCAGCGCCATTTCCATTTCCCTTCCTATATGTTGATGAGGTAGACAAGTGTATCGTTTATGAGTTTTCCTCTCAAGCTCAACTTCATAGGGGTAGACAGAGAAATACAGTCCCAAAGCTCTGCTCCTTGAAGCAGATTTTCCAATGTACTAGTCTACTGAAGGGATACATAAGCTCTGCCATTCTGGTCACTCCCATGTGCCTGTACCAAACAACTCAGTTGATCCTAAGAACGTTGTTAACCCTTTTTTAGGGACTGAAGTGACTTGTGGGACTGGTACCATTCCCTGATCACTCCTGACAAAACCTTGTGAAAGAGTTTCACCTCCCTCATTCCAACTGTCTGTTTGGAGTTGACTATTTCAGGTCTGCATTTTCTTCAAAAACAGTACTGAAACAACTGTGCCCAGTGGCTAGGGTGAGAAAAAGAGGAAGTATTTTTCAACAGCAAAGCGCTTCAGATTTTTTCATTCTACTTTTCCTTGTAGGGGGTTCAGAAGAGAACAAAACCCACCTTCTGGGTACTCAGGATTTCAGAGTATCACAGGTTATGCCTTTCCTCATAAGAATGAGCTTGAACCAGAATGGATAAGAACCAGAACCTATATGTTTCCCTCTTCACTTGCAGATCCTGCAGGATGGATTCTAGGAATTGTTATTTATCCATTCTGTTGCAGCCCCATAGAGATGACTGCTCCTCACATCAGCACAAAAGATTTGTAATTCCCATCATGGAGCAGACCCAAGAACTGCACACAAAATAGCACTGAATTTCGAACCCTTTACTCTGAACCTCTTTACCAGGTGACATCTGTTTCTGCTTACCACATACTGTGCACTAGCTGGAACTTCAGTTCTGAACTGAGCTGGCATACCAAGTGATAGCCTGATGCTCATCTCCATCTGAGGAATAATCTCTCACACCACGATGGCATTCTTCTGGAAGAAATGCTAATTTTTTGTTGCCTTTATTATGTCTTTTCAGCTTTGCTGGACTCTCAGCCATAAATAAAGCCTGCTGATGACTTTGTAAAGTTGTCAGATACCTTTTGTTGGCAGACAATAGGCAACAGGTGCTTGTGATCTGTCCAAGCCATTATTCCATCTCCGCCCCATGTTACTATAACCTTCCCACCCCAAACCCGTTCCCAATGTATGACGTCAGCCACGTGTAATTGTCACCAGTCATTTAGCTCTGCTTTCAAATCACGGCAAGGCTTTGCTTTTGTTCATGGAACAGGACATGTAGTGTGCACTCTCTGGGTGCATTAAGTCTTCAAGTAGCATACTGACATCTTTTTCTTACATTGAAAATCCCTCTGAATTTCCCCAGAACCTTTCCAGAGTTCAAGACTAGTGGAATGAGGATGATGTAAACATCACACTTCAACTGGTTCAAGTTGATTCAAATGGACTCGCATGAGCTGGATGCTATTTAGAATCTTCTTCTGGTGACCAACGAGGGTGATTCCAATACGCTGGATATCTCTGCAAAAGAACAGAGGACATGGAAGTTGTTAAAATGCGCTGCTTGTTCTCAACAGTCTCAGTCCATCTTGCTGTAGACGCAAATCAACGTGTATGGACGTGTGTGTGTGCCTGTCTATGAGAAACAGCTGACAAGGCTTCTGCTTTTGCTTGACAAATGTGTGCGGGTGGAGGGGGTGTTGGCAGAACTTGGTAGGTACAAAAAGAAGCAGTGGAACTGGGCCACGAAAAGGATCAGAGGGCTGATTTCCTACAGAAAAAAGGGAGCTGGAGTTGTTCAAGCCACAAGAGGTGAAGGCTCCAGAATGATCTTTTTCAATACATCAAGGGGGCTTACAAGAAAGATAGAGAATGATTTTTTACCAGGCCCTGTAGTGACAGGACAAGGGGTGGTGGCTTTAAACAGAAATAGGGTGGGTTTAGACTGGAGATAAGGAAGGGTAGTGGGACACAGAAACAGGCTGCCAGAAGAAGTTGTGAATGTCCCAACCTGTAAGCATTCAAAGTCAGGTTGGACACCACCCTGAGCCACATCATCTAGCGAAAGATGTCCCTGCTCATGGCAGGGCTGTTGGACCAGATGATTTTTAAAGGTCTCTTCTAACCCAAACCATTCTGTGATTCCCAGACTGTTCCTTTTTCTGGATTCTGTCTTCTACATAACACTTCAATCCAGTTCATGGTGTGGCTGGTTCTACACAACTACTTAAAAGTGGTTGTTATTATCTGTGCTAGCTGTCATGAACATTCCAATGTAACAGGCTCTCTGCAACACTGACAATATGTTTTCTGATGCACACTGGATCAGAATTAATGCTTATAAAAACAGATTGCAAGTGTATCAAGGCATGGATGGTGCCCAGAGGCCCCAGTAATTTGCAAGAAACAGTAGCTACTTTGCATTGGCTTCCCTCTTTTTCATGTGTATATATTTTCCATATAGCCAATTTCTCACACTGCTTTCACTTTCTGCATGGAAAACTGAGTGTCTGGTACCTGGTGCTCTCTGCCCTGCTACTTACTCGAGAGTCATGCGTGATATGACATCGAATGTAGCCAGACCAGCCTGGTCAAAATTCTCCTTGTAGCGGCCCATCTTGATAGCATCCAACCACTCGTGGGCATTGCTGAGGGAAGGGAAATCTGGCGGACAGTTGCTCAGGAGAGGCTGAGATGGTCTGCAAAAAAGGCAGGTTCTAAACCACAAGTTACCAACTTCAGCTGACCTCACTAGTAAGTAAGAGTTATGAGAGGCAGAGAATGCGGCCTCTTAAGAGGACACAATGAAGAACAATGACATTTGTTCTTCATGCTCTGACTCCGAAAGTCCCACCTTGATGTGCTGTTTCTTGGCTACTGGTGTCCCTGTTCTGCTTGAAAACAATCAACCAAGCCAAGAAATTGATTCTTCCTACCCATTGCCCATACTGTCTCAGGCACATCCTCTGCTTGTTGCCCAAGATCTTTCCATACTTTCCTGGTCTACACCTATTACCTGGGCAAAGAGCTGCAGTGAGGAGGTTTCTGAAAGAGACATGAGACCTTATATATCTTTTTACCTTTGTGACTAGGTATCCCTCTCCTAAATGTTCTCTTTCAGTCAGATAGTGACCTATGAGACAATGAGTGCATTGTTTCAGCTCCAACACCCATCAGATAAAAGAATTGCAGTAGAAGGCCAAAGAAATTACTATTTACACATGGCATTTGCTCTTTTCCTCATCATCTGAATCTGTCCTAAAGCTGTGACACTCTTTATGTGCTGCTCTTAGTAAACTGGGCATCACTAGATACGTTTGCCCTCCCCTAGCTGTGGAGTACATTCCACTGAGACAAGATTTATAACCACAGGGAAAAACCCTCCAGGCCAGCAGGATGTAACTTCGTCATCAGCCCAGCAGCCAACTAACCTTGGCACCGTTTATGTCTCCAGAGACTTCTTCTTTGCTGACCTCCCACCTCTTGTTCTATCAGACTGCAAAATGCAGTTGGGAAAATACGGGATGTAAGCTGCAGTTCTAATTATTCTTATCTAGAGACTTCCTTCCCTCCATAAGCTAAGGTCTTCTTTTTGTTTGTCATTTCTTGTGGTCACACAATATGGTGTGATCACAGACTATCTAGTGCAGCTGCACCCAGATGTGTCCCTCCCTTCAGTCCCTATGATCCCTCAGTCATTCATCCCCAGTGCAACTCACTGAGATTTATCTCCAGTCACATGGAGCACTCACAACTCCCCATTAATTGAATTGGGTTATATCCTTCTTCCAACCTGCTTCCTCTTTTTTTACCCTTCCTGTTTGCTCCCAGTCTCAAATGAGAGTTAGAAACAAAACTATACAGTCTGATTTATTTCTTTCTTTTCCTCATGATGCCTACCGAGAGACAAGTTCTATTACTCTGCATTAAATCCCCATCTCACCTGCTGGTCCCAGTGCCAATGGCTTTGAGGGCTGATGGCTTGCGAATCATTTTATCCAGGGCACTGACTATTTGCTCAAATTTGGGTCTCTGGACCCTTTCCTTCTGCCAGCAGTCAAGCATAAGCAGGTGCAAAACAGTTGGGCAGTCTGGGGGTGGTGGCAGGCGATAGTCTTGGTCAATGGCATTAATTACCTGCAGGAAAAAAAAGAAAAAGGCTTTATCACAACTGGGAAAATAAAAGACAAAAGAGCTTCAATCACTCGGTGTGTATGGCTTTCTTCTGCTTGAATTGATACAGGACAGAGAGGGAGACGTACATCCTCACCACTTCTAAAACTTACATCCTGATTGGACATGTCCCAGTAAGGTCTCTCCCCGTAGGACATCACTTCCCACATGACGATGCCATAGCTCCAGACATCGCTGGAGGAGGTGAACTTGCGGTACTGGATGGCTTCAGGGGCAGTCCAACGGATGGGGATTTTGCAGCCCTGGGAAGCAGACAGAAAGCAAACCAGAATGTAGTGAGATAAGGACTGCTTGTGAAACAACATCACTGAAACAATCAGATGTTAGCAGCACAACACGACTCCGAGCACGGGGTGACAGTTCCATTGATTCTGCCTTGGAAACATTGCTGGTTTAAATTCACACTATGTTCAACGTTTTCACCTTGTTTTACTGAAAAGTATAAATGGAAAGAGAGAATCGTGCCTCCTTGCTGCTACAAATCCCATGATTTTATAGTTTCACAGTTTTACTTTGCAGCACTTGAAAGTGGCATATGGCAAAATCCTCCTGTGTCACAATCATTTAGAAATCTAAAGCCATTTAAATAATGCCAAACTGCAGCACTAAGGTCAGATACACTGAGTAGCTAGCATTAACTCCTTTCTCTTTCCATCTCGACCTCTCTAACTGCAGGTATGACCTGAAAGATGAAATATCATTCAGGTGCTGGTTCTTCAAAATGCACAGATCTAAAAATCGTTTCACTTTTCAGTGACTGAATTCTTTATCCCCTTCTTTTTCAATCCACCCATTATACTCCCACCCCTTTTGTAGTATGTGTGACAGGTGTCACAACTTCATAGGCAATAAGCTCATTTGATGGTTGGTTGTAAGCCCATAAATACACTTAGGCCATTTATCCTTTCTGTAGGAAAAAACCCAACTCTTTCTTCAAAGGGTGGTAGTATAGGATTGTAATCTCTCCTTCAGTCCTTTATGCTTCCTGTGGAAAGCTAATGAAGGGGAGAAGGTAACAGCTACATCAGGCTGTGAGGTCTGACCTATTCACCGTCATGCCACAAAGAATGGCACTGAGACCTCACATGGCAGAGTGGCTCAGATACTCAGTTATTTTTAATTTTTACTGCTTTGGAACAAATAGCCCACAAGATAGAAGGCTCTACCCACTCTTCTCTATGGTCTCAAGATGGACTAAAGAGGGTACACCAAACCAAGGAGGAACACAGGAAAAAATTCTATCTGTCAGCACCACAGTAACGCACGCCACAGCAGTGACTCACCAGACCCCCAGTGTAGGTGGGATTGGAAGCATCATCCTCCAGGAAGCGGGACAACCCAAAGTCTGACACCTTGCACACCAGGTTACTGTTGACCAAGATGTTTCGGGCTGCCAGGTCCCGATGCACGTAGTTCATGTCTGAGAGGTAGCGCATGCCGGCTGCAATCCCCCGCAGCATTCCCACCAGCTGCAGCACACTGAACTGCCCTTCCTTCTGCTGCAAGGGAGGAGGCAAACACAGGCTCTCATGACCACAGAACATGAAGCCAACAGGGGAGACGAACAAAGAGCAAGGTAACAAGGTGGATTTATGAAGTTAGAGAACATACATCTTAACTTAAGCCAAAATCTGAAGGTTCAGGGACAGCAAATAAGAAAGGAGGGTGGGCTTAAAGCAGTGAACCTCAAATGAAATCAGACATTGGTGATCTTTTCCTGAAGGCAAACCTCCTCTTGTGGCCACATCCCCCTTTAGCATCCTACACCTAACCCCACTAAGATGGCTAAATGAATGTGAGCAGACAAATCTGCTTTTACTAAGATCTTTACAATGGGTTCTATGCAATTCTATTGAATGGGTTCATATGCTCTTCAGTTTGTACCTGCCAAAGCATTTGCAGCTGAATTAGCACGTGAATCGGTAAAAAAAGAGAAGTGCAGCAGCTATACTACACAGATTGTCCACATTTGTGTTTTGTTACTAGAAAACTCGAAATCCAAGAATAACTGCAAGTTTCATTATTTCATTACAATGTTGAAACTTGAAAATATTCTGTGAAATAAAGTCTGGAAAACACTATTAGAAAGGAAAAGTTTGGAACATGTACACAAGCAACTGAAAGGGTGTGTACAAAGATAAACAATTTGGTACTGTTTACATTAATTATTGGAGCTGGAGAAGTCTAAAATACTGAAGAACTTTTATATGATCATTGAACCTTTGGAGTATTTTCACCATGTTGTCCTGAAACCATTTACTGTGGTAATTTGCTATCATTTCTATAGCACCTGAAGAGGGCAACTGAGGACTTAGGGAGACAGGAGTGAAGAGGAAAGACAGGCAAAATTATCAGATCTAAGACTGGCACACAGCAAGATGAAGAGGTTAATGGTTGTGGGAGACTGTAGTACCCTGAGGAAGGAATCCAGTGATCCATTCTCCATGAACTCCGTGACAATCATGACTGGTCGGCTCTTGGTGACCACCCCCTCCAGGTGGATGACATTGGGATGCTCAAACTGCCCCATGATGCTGGCCTCGCTCAGGAACTCCCGCCGCTGCTCCTCTGTGTAACCTGACTTCAAGGTCTTAATAGCTACTGTGTATTCACGCTTCCCTGGGTGTTTTAGGCGTCCAAAGCACACCTCTCCAAACTCTCCTGTCAGGGAGGGAAGAAACACACCTCAATTACGGAAACACAGCAGTGGATTTTAGTCAGATGTACCAAAGCATTCTACTGTGGATGACTTTGGGCACTGCTTGGAAATAGGGTTACTGGGAATGTTTAGATTAAGGCAAAGCTCTTGGTGAAGGTTGGAGACTACATCTTCAGGGTTCAAATGAGGAGTTCTGAGACTTCAAAGGGTGCTTTAAACTTCGTTTAGAGCCAGCAGATAAGGGTTAGTAGGTTAAGATGAATTTTTGGTAAAAATGGAGGTTTAGATATCCTGGGACACTTGATGTACCACAGATCCATGGGTCCATTTCAGGCCAGTACTGTGCCAGGTCTCAAGGTGAACAAGAAGGCACTTTAAAATCTGCACATTCTTACACTACCTGATCCAATGACCTCCTCAATCTTGATGAGGGACACATCAATCTCCTTGGCAAATTCTCGAATGGCTTCGTTGGGATCTTCATAGGTTGAAGGATCAATGTAATACTTCACTCCGAGGCCTGCAGTGGGGGAAACAGCCCAAAACATCACCAGAATCAAACCCTCAGACACCTAGGTGTTAATGAGTCCTGGAAAGAGTCAGGCCCTTGCCATCTGTCGCTCAAACACACTTACCTCGTGCACCAATATACTGCTGCAGGCGGTCTGTGTATGGAGTCTCTCGCCTTTTACTGCAGGACACAAAGGAAAGGAAAGTCAAAACACACACAAGAGTCTCTCATCAGATGCTGGGGTAGGCCTCTCAGTACAAGGCTCAGAGAATCCTTGAAATTAGAGGTGGAAGACGGGTGTTCAGATCCTGCCCATCTCCTGGTAACCAGTGCATGCTTGTTTTCTACATGGTAGTTTTTACACCACTGTTTGCATCCCCACTTTAGAAATGACAAATGATAGGGCTTTCAACACTATCTTGAAAAAAATTACAGTTTAACATCACTGCCTTGGAAGTTTTCTTGCTATTCAGGCTAAATTTGCATTTTAATTTCATTTAATTACAACGAATTATCCTTTTCAATTATAATCTAAGCCATCTTCTGTGATGCCTTTTAAATTCTTCAGAAACATTCTAACAGCCGTTTACTCTAATGCTTAACATGTATAGATTTCCCCCAATTATTTTTCCTCCTGGCTTTGTTTAACAGCATTTATTTTGGCCATTCTTTTCATAAGTATGGTACCCAAACCAAGCCACACAGACTCAGATAGATAGAAATCTGTTCCGTGATGTGATTTTTGCATGTGCAGATCAAAACAGGTATGCTCTTTATTACTGTAATTTTTATTGCATATATGCATCTAATTTCCAGTAAGCATAGGTCCTTCTCAGCACAGGCATTTCTCAGATTTCATTCTCCTTTTAAATGTGTATGATTCAAGCATTTATTTCCCCCACAATCTAATTATTTTAGGAGTTTCACCCTAGTCTTTGTTTGCTCTAAATATATTTTCCATTTTCAAGCTACTTCCTTTGTTCCAAACAGTGTTCATTTTTTTTTTCAAAAAATGTACATTTCATGCTAGTTTCCAATCATCCCATTAATTAGACCAGATTGTAAATCAGACCCTACAGTATCCTGCAGTATCCCTGCTGTCTGTATGGATTTGTGTCAACTCATATGTTTTGCTGTTTCAGCATAAGACCTTTTAGCTGCTGATTCAATTTGCATTTGAAGACAAATATCATGAAACATTATGTTACTTTTCTTTATGAACATAAGTAATTCTGACATTCTAACAGCTAACTGTATTATTCTTACTTGTCAGACTTATCTTTTTAAATTCTGCTTTCAAAGCCACAGGCAGGTCTACCTTCAAAATTTTTTCTCTTGTGTAAAGAAATTTGCTTTACTGGGGGCCTCTACTTAAGAGCTCTAACTCTGTTGTTGAACCTGAAAGTCAGGTCTCCATTAATGGATTTTTATAGGTTATCTTACAAACTAATTGCTTTCTGTATAAAAAACCAACAAAACAATTAGCTAAAATAGGTGTTTCACATTGTATATTGCCTGAAAAACGTGTACCAACAATTTATAAAAACAAGTTGAAGTCATAGCATTTGACTCTACATATGTTCGACCTTTTAAAGAACTACTCATTTCATCTGGTGTTTCTCATTTTCTGCATCGTCAAATTTACTTTTCTTATCAAGGACAAATTTAAAATAGAAATTTGGTATCTCCACTTTTTCTGAAAAACTGCCTATTAACTGTACATAATTCTTTAAATATAAATGAACATATTTTTTATGCTTTTTCCTCATATGTATATTTACAGATGCCATTAATGTCTTTCCCCAACACAGTTTTGGTAATATTAACTTATTCTGGGTTTGGTTTATTGTTTTTTAGAAAAATATATGCTTTATTGAGTTGTGCACATAGTATCACATTTCCAGCTGTAACAAGAAATTGTATTTTTAACAGTTCAAAGCTACAAAAGGAGGCAACATTTCAAAAATAACAATATTTGATAACTCTTTTCTTTCCAGAAAGAAAAATATAAGAAGAGAATATACACAAGAGGAGAAAACAAATGTGGAAAAGGGAAGAGAACAAAAAAGAAATCATTAAAACTAGATGTCACTTTGTAAAGTTAAGTAGTTTATACATTTTTTTAGGTCAGCAGAAAAAGCTAAAATGTCCCTCTTGTGAAGAGGCACAGTCGAGCAAAGATACAAAAATCCATTACTGACAATCTAGGGGATTAAGTTCAAACCTCAGTAAATTCAAGGAGCGGGTAATGACTGTTCCTTTTCTTCAAATAACAAAACCCCCATTGTTTACTTTTGTACCTCTACAAAAATAGCAGCCCTTACTTTTTTCTCTTTAAAATTTCTGTGCTTTTTTTTCTTTTTTGCTGTAACAGATTATCTCTACAACCTCTTATATGCCCTTTATTCTTTCCAAAATGGAAAGTGGTATTTGCTTTCTTTAACCTATATTTTATAAGCTAGCATTCCAGAGAACCATTGGGGTTGTATAGATTTTATTCTTCAGCAAATGAGCCCTTGTCTCTTGGTCCTTGGTGAAAGGGTATTTATCACCTTCTAAATAACTGGATACGCATACTTATTCCACCAGTCCTTCTTTACTACATTGTTTCATTCTCCACTTGCTTGCCTAAAATGCAATTTACAGTCCCTTCTTTACAGTGATGCATTTAAACACCTTTTGAGTACCAGCTTTGAAATGTTTTCCTTGTGTTCATACTGCTAACTAGCCAAATATCAGCTAAGTACATGAGTGGTTTACCAAAGGAGAGGCTCCTCAGACAGGAGTAATGGGGCAGGATCTTTCCTTAATTAGAGAATGGCATCTCAAGGACATCTGGATAAATGCAGATCAGGCTGTTTCCCTTGGGATGGGGCTATGTTGCGGGGATAAGGAAGTTCCACTGTCTGAAGTGCACATGAGCAGGTCAAGGAATTCACCTCTTGAAGATGATGGCAAGGATGGCAATGGCAGCAATTACCAAGAAGGCCAGACCCCCGAGCGCTGAGCCCACGATCAGTGGCAGTCGGTCCTGCACCATCTCCGAGCGCTCCCCTGGCAAGGAAGACACACACACATGCACACGGATGCAGAGCACAGGAGCTGTGAAGAGTTTCCCTTCTGCTCACCCAGACCTCACCGATAATTCCGTCCCTAACAGCCCTTTGCTCCTCAGTTACTGCTTCTCCAGTGCCTTTCTTCCTACATCTGAAAAGCCAGTGATCCCTCTGAATCCTGTTTTTCTTCCCCTGGTCTGCTGAGAGCTGACAAGCCACTCAAACACAGCCTAGCTCTCCACCTGGGCTGTAATCCACTGGTCCCCTATTAATGTAGCTTGCCAGTGACATACTTGAGCACCTTCATTCCGTACCAAAAGGATGGTGATCCTGCTGGAAGGCAAGCTTCTGCACATACGTCTGCATCCCATCTACCTTTGTGTCCCGTGTCCCACCTGTTTTTAACACATTCACAGAGCTTTCAGCTGTAAAATATCTTGTGACAGCTGGGGGCCAAACTACAGCGGTGTATAGTGCTACGTACTGCCACATCCCCCTGTTTTTACTGGCACACTCTGCACTTGCTAGTCAGAAGCACAGAAGCAACAAGGAGCAGGGCTGGGGAGTATGGCAGTAGAGTAAACAATACCCTCAGACAGCATGAAGCTTCTCTGAGTGAACAAATCTGCATATGCAAATTATTATAAATAGAAGTACTAGTTGACTACGAGTGCCTGGTAGCGGTCCTCCAGAAGATAAGCCAACGCACCCAGGGACACATGCAAGTGGAAGGTGATCATGTGCAGAGCTCAGCAGAAAACGGCAGCACTCACCTCCTGTTAAAGTCTGGAAATACATCTTCCCGCTGTAAGGGCCGTAGCCGACTGCTGTCCTAGCGCGCACTTGGAAGGCGTAGATCTTGCCTGGGCTCAGGCTTGATATGGTGGCCATGTTGGTCTCACTAGTTAAGGTCAGTGAATTATCCTCATCTTCTGCCTGTGAATGTCAATGACCAAAAAGGAATGTGAAACTTCTGCCTACATTGCTCGCTCCCCTCATCAAGGCATGACAGTTTCCATGTCAACCCAGTATTCTTTGAACCTCTTACAGAGCCTCCCAACAACAGCTGCTATTCCAGACCTGACTTCCTCGCACACTACTCATTCCTCACTGCTGCTTTTCATTTCCCCAGGCCTGGGCTTCCCACAAAGCTCTGCTGAAGACTCTCAGTCTAAACAAAAGTGACAGACAAAACTTTGTCCTGTGGTTTGCTTTCTACAAACTCCAAACTCACGTACTCTCCTAGGAGATTCAGAGCAAGAATACATGTAATGCTGTGTCCAGGAAGCTGTTAGACATGGCATCACAAATAGCAGGTTTTTTAACCACTAAAAAACAGTAGCCCTGCAAAATCCTGCAAAAATATTTATATGAAAGACCAGTAATACAGAATGAGAGTTTGTCTGAACAGCCCCACACATCTCTTCCCCTCAAGTCAGATGGATTAGGAGGCACAAGACATGTGAATGGAGGACAAATTTGTATTTGCCACCCTGTAATTCCGGCATATAAAAGGGTGTACTTGCCACTTAGTAAATGAAAGAGTGCATTCCTCCTCATAAAATTTCTTAGAGATGTCTGTCCAGGCATAAACGGGGACACGAGATTTCCCCTCACAAACGACAGACTTGCAGTGAATCCAACTCCAGTAAATATACTTAGAAACTTCAGCTCCTTCTGCTATTACCTGTGTCCGCTGATGCTAAACTTACTGTTAGCCACAGCTTGTAAGCTTTAACAAGTGTCTTCCCTTTTCTTTTTAAATTTACATTGTCCCTAGATGTTTCCAAGCTGGGAAATGCAGATGGACTGATGTCAGATGACATGTATATCACAAACTTCTGGTATTGCTACTTTCTTCCTTCCTCATACTTGAAGCATTTTTTTCCATCTCCCAGACACAAGTGCTCAGCATCACTTTCTGCTCACCTTGTCAAAGTAGCGTAGCTGATAATCCAGGATGATCCCATTGGGCTGGTCCGGCTGAGGCCACGACAGTGTGATGCTATTGGTCGTACGACTCACCTGATGCATCATAGGCACGGCAGAGGGGACTGGAATAAAAGACAAAAAGGAGAGATTGCAAAGGGATAAGTTTAAAAATGAACTATAATTGAATATTCATTATGATGAGTAAATAAGTTAGGTCAGCTCTTCCTTTAATTTTCCTTAATTTGCACTATGAAGTGCTTTGTAAAATAACCAGAAGAAATCCAGGCACAATACTACTCCGCTGGGAGATACAGTCATTGACAACTAAGACAGAAAGAAAATTAAGAAATCCACATCCAACTGATCATGCACAGGAGTTAAGAAATTATCCATACTGTAGCTGGAGTATAATTCTGATCTTCAAATGTGCAATTTTTACATGCAAGATGAGAGGGTGCTCCATGCCACTGCCTTGTTTTATGATCATGCTTGGACAAAGAATGGGACAGTGGTCAGAACAAAAGCAGAACACATTACTTCTCTTCTGCTTCTCCCCCAGATTGTAATTCTTTTCCTGGGGGAAAAAAATCAAGGATGGGCTACCAGAGTAATGGAGGCCTTGCATGTGAAGCTTTCTGGAGAATGGAAATCCACTTCTACCAAAACCATTCGTGAAGCCATGTGCACACACATGCACACTCTCTAGGTTCATACAAAAGCTAAGCGAGTGTGAGTTTCATCTTAGGAAGAGATTTCCAAGTAAAAATTTCCGGAGAATTTTAAGAGGATCTTTCAGCCTGTCAGTTGTCTTTCTACAAAGCTCTTCTCAAGTTTTGCTTTCTCTCTGCAAACAAAATGTCATGTTGCCAAGAAACCTATAGGTATGCAGCTAGGGAATCCTCATTTTCCTAATGGATGCAACATTTCCAGCAAAATTTAAATTAAAAAAAAATGCCAGTGAAAAGCTACCACCAAATCCCACTGGTTTTACAAAACAGACATAAACTTCCTTGATGTGAGGAATGAAGCAGAGACATTTGGCAAATGATCAAAACCTGCAGAATAGCATTTTCTTCGCTCATTAATTATGAAAAAGATAAAAGGATTGTTTTTAATAACAAGATAAAATTATTCTGAAAACCATATTTCAGATGGGCTTCAAACAGCTCAGGCAAGTGGGAACTAATTTAAAAATGTAAATGAAACAAAAATGTAAGAGTCTAAGCAATAAAACGCTTTCTCTTCTCCTTAATCCTTTTATTTTTTACCATTGCTCGTCCTTCAAACAAGATTACTCAACTACTTCACCTGCCAATGAGAATGTTGTGACAAGAATGGAAGAGAGCAACAACTAACCAAGACCATATGTAGCATTTAAGATGCAAATGAGTAACACTATTAAAATGTCAGTAGGTAACTGGTCAGTTAACATTTGATCAAGACAGATTCTGCTACATTTAATGTTCCAAAAAGTTTAGCTCCCTTCCTCTGAGACATAAAGCAAACACACAGGGAGAGGTGCAAACCTAAATACACAACTACATTGCCAGGGAGCAGCCCACTTTCTTCTAGTTTTGGATGAAGATTTTACAGAGTTAAATCTTCCCTCACTTCCTCTCCTTCCCACCTCCAACAGTTATTCGTCCCTTGCTTCTCATTTCTTCCCGATCCCCAATTTTATCTCTACCTGGAAGAATTAATGAAAGAAATAACAAAAACATCATTCAAGTGTATCTCTTGACCATGTGCCACAGCATTCTAGAATGTTCCTATTATTCAGGTATGTCCATCACTCAGGGTAATTAGAAGGAGGGGGGGCAACCAGGATAATGCAGTCTGTTGTATTAAAAAATAGTAATTTCAGTGATTTGTACCTAGTAAGCAGACACTACGTAGGGCAAAAGCCATTAAAACTCTCAGAAATAAAACCAGCTATGAATCACTGCAAGGCAGGTTGTCTTTAATCTGTGTCTCTGAGATAGAGTGTAGATTTTGATACATGTTTGTCTTTCTTTTAAGGACCTAAAAAATTATGAACCATTGGCCAGGGAGCTCTTCCATCACTTCAAGTAAAAGAGATATCAAGATCTCTCCTTTGAAAAATTTCATACTAACATGATATGAATACTAATACTAAGGTGATGTGCGACGTGAACATAATTGTTGGTGGAATAAGTACATATTACATATAAGAGGTATATTATAAGGTTATTCTCTCAGTGTTAATACATTAGAAAATATAAAGTTCAAGATTTTATGTCTATAGACATTCAAAGTACTATACCTCTGCTGCCATAGAAGTGCTAGATGAGTATTTTCCCTTGCTTGCATGCCAACTACCAAAAATGTTTATAACAAAACTTTGCTTTCAAAGCTTTGTTTTGTACACACAAATGCATCCAGCTCTATATTGATTTGTCCGTTTTATTCATTCTTATCTTTTTACATGGGGACATTTAGGTCCCTCTTTAATGGCAGCTGAAATCACAGGGCCTGGTTCATTCCAATCTGGGCAGTTGGACTGGGTGATCACTGTAGGTTCATTTCCAACTATTCTATTCTATTCTATTCTATTATATTCTATTCTATTCTATTCTATTCTATTCTATTCTATTCTATTCTATTCTATTCTATTCTATTCTATTCTATTCTCTGATAGCAAAAAACATTCTGTGAGATCAGACCTTCAATTAACACTGAAAAAGCAGTTCTCTTTGTATACAATTTAAATAATAGCAAACGTATGGAAAATTCTTGCCCACATAAACCTAGTTAAAGCTGTAAAGAAGTCCAAACACCAGTTAAATACAGATTCCATATTTTGTGGATTGTCAGTCGCAACTCTTCTGCACTGCAGGACAATTTTTTTCCTGGCAGCAGACACACGCCTGCAAGACTAAAAATCTATCCACAGACTAGGTAAGGAAGGAATGAGAAGGAAGTGCAGGCTCGTGTAACAACACATGACAATCCCCACTCATGCAGAGCACAGCCAAGTGCCATTCTTGGCAGACCATGGGCATCTCTGGCATGTGACACTCAGTCCATATTCCATTCCATGAAGATACTTCAGGAGAGCCAATGTGACTCCCTTTGTGCTTCTGCCTGGAGAAGTCCCATGGGTAATGCCCTGGAATGAAGAGTGACTCAA
>VYXC01008132.1:3810-124895 GCA_013397175.1 Platysteira castanea
GTCCTTGCCTGTTAGGCTAGAATTTCATGGAATATCTATTACTGCAGAGGCATGAAATGAAGATGGTGACATATGCATTATCTGGCTTTGATCACACCTGGGAGACACGTGAATGTGGTCTGTATTTAAGCAAAGTGTTAATTAAAATATTTTTTATCTTTTGGACTGTCTTGGTTTAAGACAATTAAGGGGGCAGACACTCCCAAATGAGTTACTTCCCCTTTTAGTTTTAACCACTCCCTTTTCAGCACTAAGGAGAGACAAATGAGAGACAAATGTAAGTGAAAAAAAGTCAGTTTAGTAAAAAATGGAACAGCAGCAGGCAAAAAATAAAAGTGATAAACACCAGCTACAAAGCTTCTGAATCTCACAGACTCAGAACAAAGAGGAACAAAAATGGTGGACCAACGCTCCCCCAAAGATGGTGCCCTCCACAGGTGACTGTGTGGAGGGGAGAGGACAAAGAGAGAAAAATAATGCAGCCACTGAACCTCTGCAATTACAAAAACCTACTCTTCTCCCCAAATAACAACCAATGGTGAACAACGACGAAACAAAAAGAAAACCTGGAGTCCAAAACCAGCCAAATGCCCCTCATCTCTGTGGCAGCCTGAACTGGGTCAGCAGCTGGAACTTGTGGAGGAACTTCACCTTCTCCTCGGCAAAAGCGGCATGCAGCTGGCTCGGATGACTTGGACTCCGTGCCCTCCCAGTTCGACTGCGCACTGCTGGCTGTACGGAGTGGGACTGTTTCATTTTCCTTGACGTGGTGCTGCGGCTGCTTGTCTGCCATGTGCCGCCTCAGCTCTCCTGGCAAGAACGAGAGGGAAAAGCCAGAGAGCTCCTGCCTGAGCAACACTGACCTTAAAAGAGCAGCACCACCTTGCTGACATTGTGGTTCTGTTTCCGGCTACCAGGTTTTAAGAGATGGTAACAATTTTGGGTACAGATAGGTATGGAATGCAGTAACATTTTGGGTTACCCAGGTCTGGAACTACTCCCTTATCATCCTCCTTCTTCAGTGAACGCAGTACTTTGATAGCCTATTGTAAATGTTAGCAGAATAGTTCAAAATCTCTTATTGCAACATGGAATGGGCCTGACTGTGCCACAAGATTATACTTAGCACACACCTCCCTCTGTCACGCCCTGGAGCTTACTTGCATGAAGGCTGATTTTCAGGGCTGAGCAGGCAGCACAAACAAAGAACAAACTGATCAAACAGCACAAACTGATCAATTTCATGATAGTACTGTGCTTTTGCAGACAGAGATAGATCCTATATTATTTGCATTTTGAAAGATACACTATTTATCTTTTCACACTTGGCACCCAGTTGCTAGTGAAGCATCTGGGTATGAGGAGGCTAATGACCCTAAGAGGGCATTCTTGTCTAACTGTGCCACTATAAAGTGTAGCTGTTTGGTACTGTAATACCCATGATGGCTCAGCCACTGCAGGCATCCACCTCTCTGTTCTTTAGTCTCTAAAGAGGTTGTGTTTACCACAGGCAATGTAAAGTGGCCACAAGCCTTAAACATTCCCCAGTTCAGTGCAGAGACAATTCCTTTAGAGAAATAGTTCAGAGCAATAGAGCTGGCACAGCTTTCTTCAGTGTTTTTGATTATTTAATTAACTTTGAGACTATCCCTCTTACTGCATTTAATTATCACAAAATATTCTAGATCTTTGCAAAACCCAGTTGTCTTGCCAAGGTGATTTTTTTTTTTAATTTTAAGGAGTCTGCACTTTTGCTCATTGCTGATTTCAGTGCCATTTGTATGTGAGCACTGAAGTGGCATTGGGCCACTAAACACATGAGCATGACTCACATCTTTCATACTTTTTGAAAGAAATCCAATTTAAAAAATATAAACTTCTATTAATTATGCACATACGAAAAACCCACTAAAAGTTCAAGGTTGCCATGACAAAGAATTTCAGCTTGCCATCAGCAATTTCTTTTCACTTGCAGAATAGGGTTAGAGTATTGTGGCATATATCCACAATAGTAAAGTATGCTTTCCCAAAGTAAAACAGTGTGCGTTCCTGAAGCAAATTTTAAAAGTGATGAGAAAGTACTAACAAAATCTTATTTCTGATTTTGCAAACACAAGCAAATCTTCATGAAAATTAAGCAATCAATGAATAGAAATTTCATTATGTAGCTTCTTTCATCTTAAGAAAATGTATGGTTTAAGTTATGAATATTGAACAGTTCATAAAATACCATATTTAAGGATTCTTCTAATATGCCTGAATTATGAATAGTTTCAGGAAAGGTGGCTCATGCTGTAGAAGGGGAATCTAAATTTGTCAATTCATTCTCAACTGAATTATATGCTAATATTATTATATGTAATTTGAATCTTGCATCTTATACTTGCTTAGTTCTTTTATTCCTATGATCTAAAAGCATTTAAGAAATTATATTTCATGAAGTAAAGAAACCTGGCTGAGAATGAAATTTACAGCAGGTGTTGTAAACTCAATTTAAACCACATAAAATAAATCTCTAGGTGGCAATTGCCACTCAGGGCCATGTTTGAATAACATGGTAACATATTCAAAAGGACACAATAAACGAACAGCTACAAACAGATAAAAATGCTAAAATACAACATAATAATTGCCAGTGAAGAGGCAGTGCCTTCCGAGCTAGGCACCTTGAATGTCCAGGGAGTGAACTTCTGCATCTAGAATAGGTCAGAGTCATTTTGCTGAAGTCTTTCTTTGATGTTAAAATCTAATTTGCCAAACCCAGAAGTCTTTCTCAGAAATAATTTCAACTGAATTTGATTAGGGAGGTTTCAGGGGATACTACAAATGTTCCAAAGAGAATAAAAGCACAAGCTCCATTTTCCATACTGTGAGGTGAACCCACCTTTTCCCTCTATGGGCCTTTCTTCAGATAGCAGAGACCCCACAGCAAGGGACAGGAAAGGAAACAGTACTTGCTGGGAGAAGGGGGGGCAGAGAGGATTTTTCTCTTGCAAAAGCAGAAGAATGGCTCCTGACCACTCTGGATGCAGAGGCCTGCACTCTTGGTCATTTGCAAAAGGTCCTGCAATCTTGCACAGTCATGGTGGGCCCAGATTTTCTTTTGCATTCCCCTCAATCCATCAGCTAAACCCTGGGGAGCTGGTCCAAGGAATTGCGAACAGTGGCATCCCCTTTAGTTTAGTTAAATTACTGGAATTTTAAAATTATGGGTAGCAGTTTATTGTGCTGTCTAATAACCATAATAATTCTCAGCACTTTCATATAGCCATTCATCTTCAAAGAATATCACTAATATTAGCTAATAAATTTTCTGGTTTTCTTCTAAGACACAGTATTGCAGGCTGTGATCATGCAGACCACCCAGGTAATTATAATTTTCCTTGCATTGAAGATTATTCCAAAGACTATTTTTGTTATTTTAGGTGTAGTCTTGCAAATGCTAATTGGATCAGATAAAAGTTAACACTAAAGTGATTAAATTATAGAATTTCTGTTTAAAAACTTCAAGAGTGGCATGCTAGTAAATCCTTATTGAAAAAGGATTCTTTCATCTAAAACTTAACTGTTAAGCACTGAAATATAGCATTAAAGGACTGGTTTTGACACAGCCCAGGCACAATAGGAATATAGGAGAATCTAAATTTTATACTATCACAAAATGATTAAATTAAATATTCAAAGTTCAGAGTGGTCTTTTGAGAATGTTTTCCACAATGATTTTCAGCAGAGCAGTAAGTAGAAACTGGTCCTTTTCACTTTAAAGAGGAAGTATAACAGATGCATTTTGCAACAAATAATTTGGTGAAGATGGATAATGCATAAGCCACTGTTCCACTGCCCACCATTTTCTCAATTCTTGATTGTTTTTATTACTCTAGTGATTATTGCTTCTTACTTAAGGGACAGCAAGTGGTTAAACTAAGAGAGTTAACTATTTTTTTCACCCCTGCTCTAAGGTAATAAGAATTAAATAATAAAAGGCATTTGAAATGAGCAACAGAGTAGATTCCTTAAATGTCTTCTGTCTCCGCTCTCCAGAGACAAGCACAACAAGGTGAATCTCATCATTATTTGTCTTTTCAAGGGCAAAGCTGTGATAGACAGGGCTTAATGTGTATCTTGGTAGAATTGGATTTGATCCTCAGGGCTGGGCCAGAAGGCTGCTTTGCTAGATTTGTTAGATTTGCTCTCTCTCCTGTGTTCTCTGTCTACCACAAACAAAATTACCTCTTGGAGGCCTGCATCAGCCTCAGCATCCTGAGACTATCTCCTTTTCTTGATTTCAGTCACATCTAAATCTGTTTAAACTGTCGACATGATGATTTGTGGAGAGACAGGGATTAAGCAGAAGGGAGATTAACACAGTTGTCTGTCTTCTTTGAAATAATATACCTGCTGACAGTAAGGGCATTCTGCAATTTACATAACTTAGCTCACAAGGTGGGCTTTACGGTTGTTATTGGGTTGCCTTTTTTTCTATCAGCAGTACAAACTCACCTGCTACCTGCACATTTAAAACCTTGACAGTCTGTCTCTTCAATTCCTGTAAAACTGAGAGACATACCCTCTTCTCTTCCTAGACTGAATGAGATTCTTTGGTATTTGAGTAACATGCATTCAAATAGATTATTTAAGAAATAGATATTAAATTCTACTGGATTGGATATGAACTTCAAATACCCTAAAGAAAACACCTGCAGTCCAGTAGAGTCAAAACTCCGTGAACAATTGTTTTGAAATGAAATAATAATCTCCGTGTTTTTCTTTCATTTACTGCAAGAAGTTGGTAGATTACTTATTACTCTAATTGTCTAGGAAAAAAATGCCATGCAATATTCTTCTTTAATACTTACTTAGACAATTCTTAACAGCACTAACTAGAATTGTTTGTTTAGTATTTTGGGCTTGGCCTTATTGTGGTGCAGAACAAAGGACTGCAGAAAATAAAGAAGAAAATTTTATCTAAAAACAGGAATAAGAGTATTTATTTTTCTCACTCTTTATACATTTTATCTTTATTCAGTTATAAGGGATAAGGCACAGAGCCTTTTCTTCTGTACATACAGGACTTTGTAAAAGAAACTTTGTTTTGAATTAGGAACTGAATTGTGAGGTAGCACTATGCAAGTTAAGGCAAAACACACATTTTAAGCCAGATAATTGATAAATGTACTGTCACGGCTGCAGAAGCTGGAAGAGCTGCATATGCAGGAGAAAAAGGAATACTTACATGGAGAAAAGACAGTAGCCTCCTAGGTGTGAAACTCCTTTTTTGGTACTTTATATTTTTATATGAAATCTCACATAAAGGCTGCTTCGTGATTGCCAGGTAGTGTGCTGTTCTGTTAGAATGGGGAAGCTTATGTAGTTTTCTCCTGCCTCGCTTCTCTGGCAGTTGAAGCATTTGTGAAAACATCTGTTGCATGAGAACTAGGAAAGTTTTTTGTGTTAAAGAGCTTCAGCTTGTTGCACAGCACACTGCAGAGGAACTCAGGCAGAGGAACAGACAGAACTGTTCTTTTCATCCTCTGTGTCTCACTGAAAAGCTAATCAGTTCTTAACATGCTATAGGGTTGGGATTTTTTTCACTATGAACCACTAAAGTAATATTAGCAACTACAAGTGATAACATAAATAAAATGAATGAGTCAATCCATTTCTTAACCTGTTTCCTGAGTCAAATATGTTTCCAAGGTCTGAAGAATTTAGTTATTTTTCTTTTCATTCTTTTTTTTCAGACCTTATACTGTATGATTATCTTTGAGTGTCATCAGTTGTATCTATTAGCTATACCTCAAGAAACAGATTATTTTCCTGAACTTCCCAGGTAAACCAAGCATCTGTAAATCATTCAGATTTTTAGTCAAAAACTTTCAGATAGGCATCCAAACTTAGAGGTGCTTATAAAGCTTGAACTGCATCTTTTAGATTTATCCATTTTTGGCAGAAATTCCAACAGAAACTGCTTTTCCCTCTTTGTATTAGCTCCATCTTTTAAATAGCTCCTGTGACGTCAAATTTTGGTTACTTGACACTTGTAAATATCAGGATTTCTTTGAGGGAATAAAGGTGCAGGCTTAGTCCTCAGGTGTGCATAAGTCAAAACACTGACCTGATAGAGATTATCCCAGTGATGACAACGGGAGGAGGAATACACTGGTAACATTATCAGTGACACACACCATTATGCAAGACCCTCAGTGGACTCCATATTCTCCAAAACCACATGAAGTTTCTGCAGGTCTTTGCATTGGTTTCACCAGCTTCTGATTAAGACCAGAAGCATTTATGACATTATTTTTTTTGTTTTACCTATCAGTTAGTGCTGGGCTGCCTAGTTGAAAAAGACTCAGATGTGAAAAGAATGGTTGTGTCTTACACAGGCTCAGAACAGGTATGGTAGAGACAGATAACTTCACAAGAAAGGACACAGAATGATTAACAGAGGGAGAATACTTGATGAATAGATCCTTGCACTAGAAGAGATTTGGGCAGCTGTATGTTTTCCAGTACATTCTATCTATAGTAATTGTAGTTGTTTCTGTAGGTCAGATCTTATTTTTAATTAATTGCATTGCTGAAGTGCTGAATTGGATGTTTTTAAGGACAGTCTTAATTCCAGCCTTAAAATCTTTAAAGGCTTACTCCTAACTAAATAAATTGGTCAGGAAGAATAGGGCATCTCTATAAATTATCTTGGCATTCCACTTATGGGAAAAATCATCTGGAAATTACCTTTTATTGCCACAGATACAAGAAGAATCAGAAGTGCCAAAGAGATGTTGAGAAAGCCTGCTGGACTGTCCCTGTCTAGTTTAACCCATTAGTTTTACTTTCACTCTTAGACTTCTCTAAAACATGAAAACAATCTCTTAACAAAAAAAGTTCACAATTTCCTTCTAGTGTATGAAATTATGTCATCTGTTGCTATCAAATCTACAATGTGAGAGGAATTAATATTATTTACTTTCCCAAATGTTTGTTTTATTGTGTTCAGGTTTAGAAATATAAAGAATTTTGTTTATGCATGCAATGCCTAATCTAAAATGGAGACAGAGAAACACTTCCTCTAAACTCATTCTGCAAATTTAATTGCTCACAATATTCTCTGTTGGAGTAAAAAAATTGCATGAATGCCCAGCATGAAGAGGCACTGGGATTAAATACTAAACAATTCACCTTACTGTGACTTCATATCAATGGGTTAAACATGATAAACAGTTTATGTATTCACATCAATTTAAGCTGCTGGGTGTATCAGTGGAATGAATACATTTGCTGTTGTTTTTTTGGCTCATCAGTAAATCTAGTACAAAATCTGATACTATACCAGTTGGATTTATATTGCTGCAACAGATAGAGATTATTACTGATGCCAAGAAGACTGATTTTCTGCTGATTTGATTAGAACAGTAACTGTGCAAAGCTACATATTAATATATTAGAACACTGCAGTCCCCTAGAAGCCTGTAGAAGGGAAGTTTGTATTGGATTTGGAAAAACCAGTTCTGTTGTTTCTGTATCCTACTGCATCTATTACAAAATTCATACAAATTCTTTAATCAGTCTGTTCATATGTGCTAGGAAATGGGCTTTCCATATTAACCAGGGAAATGTCAACTCAAGGCTATGGGGGCTGGTGCTAATAAGGTTAATGAATAGCTGGCCTGAAAAGCAACAGATGGGCCTAACAGAGCGAGAGCCTTAATGGCATTTGTAATGCCTAGGGTCAACTGCAGTTTATCTTCATTTTTTTCTCATTTGAAATATTCCAACAGAATAATAAAATAAGTTTAAATTTTCCCCACAGGGAGATGAAATTTATGCAGCACTGTTTATTGAATATCAATGTGTTTGGTTATAAACAGAGGACTGCTACACCACTGCTAGAACTATAGTCGTTGTATATTCACATTTGCAGAGGAATTTTTCATTTAGGTAATTTAAAAGAGTACTGTAGTTTTATCAATTGCTGCTGCAGAACTGTTTTGGATGGGTTTTTTGTTTTGTTTTGGTTTGTTTTTTTTCTGAAGACAGCTAACACAGAAGGTCAATTTATGGCTGTATATTGCAGCTAGATACATGACTATTATGCTAAATTTGCATGGAGGAATTGTAAGGGTAGAGTTTGAATGCCCATATTGTGGTCTCCCCTAATATGACAGAATTCATGCTCATTATAATAGAATGTCATGTGACAGAATAGAGTAGAGATGACAAAAATATATGGTCAAAATCATGAATGTGTCTAGATAAAGCAGAAGATGTTTCTGATCAAAATGTATTTGTTGGATCTAAAATAACTTCTGTGACCTCATTGTGCTTCATCTCAGATACACTAATCTTTAATCAGAAGGAATAATCTGCACAAGAGGCAGCTGATGTAGCCCTCTCTAAATACTGGCTCAGGGTGATGTTAAACTATCATTAAAGCACATCCATTGCCTGCATTTAGTCTACAAGATTTAAGCTCTAATATCAGCTAAAAGAATGAAACATAATGTTGAGGGAGGTTTTAAGACTCGTTCTAACAAACAGTTTTTTGAATAGGCATTGCTCTTGGGGAAAAAGAAACCACTGATTTCTTATTTAACTTTTGCCTTCCTCAAATAGCTTCAAATAAACTTATGGATCCACAGTAGTTTTATTTATGAAACTCACTTTCATACTTTGTAAATGCATGGAAATAGTTAAGAACAGATTTAAATTTGGGTAAGACTTTTTAAAGCACTTAATCCTGAGCTGATGCTGCCAAGTTTCCCACATCAAATGCTCTCAATCACCCCTCTTCTGCTTCTTTAGCGCTCCGTCAAGTCAGTGTTAAAACTTCCTTTGACTTTAATGGGGGCAGAGTTAGGCCAGTACTGTTGGCTTTTGAAAATCTCACTTTATGTGGATTTTAAAAATATTACTAGATTCTTCATAATGAGAACCATTGATTTCACTGTAAGTTTGGGCAGTTCAGTAATCTCAAAGTCTGATGAAATTCGTCTCATCCAAGTTTAGGTGTCGGAAAATTAGGTGTCCAAGTCAAGGCCAGTCAGCATGCTGTTCAACACAAATGTGCCTACTGAAATTGTCCAGCAAAGAACAGAAGACACAATTAATTATTTAAGATGTAATGACTGAATTAACTTTCCTACTCATTATAAAAAAAAGGATTTCTGTTATGATAATCTTGACATTTTGAGATGCAGGAATCTGCTTTATAACATTGTCAATTTAAACAGACACAAATTATCAAACATTTCAGATGTTGGTTAAATTAACAAATAAATGCATATTTTGCCTAAAGAATATAATATTCTACATACATTATAGACTGTTTCAAAGCCAGTGTCCTGGAAGAGAGATTAATATATATATGAATAATTTACTAAGTGTTCTACTACTTCTATAAATTTTGCTAAAGTTAGAAAAATATTACTGAATAATTTATGTAATGAATTTCATAGAATTTGTCAAGTAATATTTAATCTGATTTACTCACGGATTGCTATGGGCTGGCAAAAAGCTCATTACATAAATTAAAGACCAGAAACATCTAATTTTGTCATAAAATGACTTAGATCTGCCTGTCTGTTTGTGATAAACCTTTACTGCTTACTGGTGTGGGAATAAGACCATCCTTGCACAGTCTTGTACAGCTGCAACTAATTGCAAGTTCTATAGACAGAGGAGTGGAATCTATTCACTTTTCCCTTGAGCACCAGAGAACTTACATGCTTATTGAACAGGTGATTTTTATATGCTTTCATGTTTACTACTACCCAATGATGACCAGTCTGGTTTAATAGAAAGCAGTTCCACCTGACTTCTGAAAAATATTATTGCTTTATTCCCTGATGTATTTTAATAAGTCACAGTTTTATTTAACTGCACAGATGACATCTACTTTTCCCTACCTGAACCTTCTATCTTGAGAGTATCACCTGTCCTGTGAGTCACGTGCACATTTCCTTTATTTGAATTATTTTAAGTTTGCACAAAGTAGTTTAACTCAGTGAAGGATAAGGAAACTAAAACTTTCATGTTAAATTGAAAGTCAGGTAAAACATAGTTGTCTTGTACCCCAGAAGTTCTAATTCCATCCTATATGAGTTTTGGGAACTTTATAGTAAGATAGCTTTTTATTTATCCTGCCTGCTGACTTTTCAGGAGAAGAGAAGACACATTTTTTGCTAATAGTAATTTTTTCAAATACTAACTTTAAAAAATTGTGCTCATTGAGCTGTGTCTTATTTCATTATTTTAGATGGTACACACTCTAGATTTGTAAGGCTGATAGGTGGTAAGTTTCAGAGAGGATTTCAAACTTTTACCTCCAGAAAATCCCTTGACAACCACAAGAGAAGAAAGGATAGCCAGTTTGCTGAGAAAGAATGTAATCAATTGCTATTTAGTAAATAGTTGTAATATTTTTAAAAGATAAGCTTTCCTTTTTTTCCTTCCTGCCCTCCACCCTTGATGCTGACCGCAAACTGCCCCGGGGTATGTGCAGTGTCTAACTGCAGAAGGTGTCTTAAGACAGGATTTAGCAGCAGTACAGCAGACGGGTCTCGGCTGCAGTGTAGCAGCTAGTTCTGGTTCCCCTGCGAGGAGCAAGATGCAAGCCGAATGGAAAAGGAGCGCTGGCAGAGATAAAGGATGAGAGAGGGGCTCTCCGCGTGTTTCCAACGCTTTATTGCAGGTGAAGCGTAAGAGCAGAAGAGCGAAAAATGTGAGTGTGCAGGGATTTTTGTATGGGGGTGAAAAGGGGTGGGATGAAGAGTTACAACCAATGGGGCTCGATAACATGTGAGGTGACAGGGGGATACCATCCAATGGGACAAACTCAGGGGAGGGTTTTATTTGAATTAACAAATGGGGTACAGAATACAGCAGAGCTTTCCAGAAATCATACATATTCCAGACGGGATATGCATAAACATAAGGGCATAGATAAAACTGGATGGGGAAATCTTAAACCTATGAGAGAACAATATGTAAAACACAGTTCCTGGGGGAACATGGGAACTCACCGTGACTGAGATGCTAAACCTCAGTGCCGTACGTACTTGTCCACCAATAATTTGTTGGTGTGGGCACTGTGGCTACTGCCACATGCACTGCAACACACCTTTATAGCTTTATGATTACCTAGGACTCTGCATGAATTAATTTAATA
Organism: Platysteira castanea; assembly: GCA_013397175.1. NCBI lineage: Eukaryota > Metazoa > Chordata > Aves > Passeriformes > Platysteira > Platysteira castanea. Next base: position 14,981 of record VYXC01008132.1, read on the forward strand.
TATAAATGAGCAGTGTTTAGTCTTCTGTACACTTTTTGCAGTTCAGATCTGGAAATTGTTTAGCATTAAAAAAGGACACATGTTGCCATATGGAAAAATATAATTCTAATGAAATCTGATAGATGGCACTGTTGGATTGTTGATAAACCATCTTGAGACTCCTATGTTACTAGCATTCAGAAGGATGTTATTGCTTATTAAAGAACTGTTGCTTTAGAAAGCTTGATAGAGAGACATTTATTTCAGCCTGTGTTTGCTCAGTAGTGGGACTCAATGTACTGGTCTGGTTGTTGGTCTGTAATTTTCTCCTTTTTATTTGTTCCAGGGCATCTCTATATCCCATTAAGACTTGCTCTGCTTATACCAAGGTGTGGGGGTGTTTCTTACCTCACGTAGCTTCAAGTTAGAGCAGAGATTTTGGGAAGGAAAACTTTGATTCTTTCTTCTTTTCTTATATGTCAGACCATTAAACATTGCATTATACATTCCTTTCATATTCCATTTATCCTATTCTTCGAGGTGTTAAGAATGGAAACCACCTCCTATGGGATTGCTGGTACTTAGAGATGAATTGACTATGATTATCTGAAGCAAATTAAAGGCTAACTTGTCTAGCTTTTGCACTAACTTAAGATCAGACAAATGCAAAAGCACTGTTGGAACTAGTCCAGGTAAATCCATTGGATTTCATTTGAACTAAAACCTAATGCAGCTTTTGCAGGAATATTAGAATGAGAATTTTCTTGATGTATTATCTCATGTGCAACTTGGAATATAACCAAAAAAATGATGCCAAACAATGAGCAGCAATGAGATGATTCATCTATCCTTCAATATATCACAATGCTGTTGAGTAAAACTACATCAAAGAATTATCTTATGCACAAGTGGGATTCAGTTACTGAAAAATCTTCATACCAGTTGTGAATTCTGTGATGGTTATGGCAAAAACTAAAGCGAGAGAGAGACTTGTTGAACATCTGTTTTGCAATATTCACTCTGTTTGTGTTGTGTCATTTATTCCCACTCTTCCTAGCATTGCAGTGAATAAAATTACACAGTAGACTTCTAAACATATGTTGTCGTTTTGGCCAAATTTAGGGAAAACGTCCAAAGAGAGCGTCTCCTCAAANAAGGAAGAGTAAGTCCAGAGAAATCCAGAACTAAAAAACCACAAGGGTGCTCGTCTCCCGCTCTTCCCCGCTGAGGAATGCCGAGCGAGACCTTGAAAAAACCTGATTACTTGTGTAGTTCAGTTGTTTTTTTTTTTTTCCTTCCCTCAAGCACAGTTTAAAAGTACAGAAGGCACGGGAGTCATGTCTAGGCATAGAGCAGTGATATGGGATACTGATACTAACAGCACAAAGTCACCCCATGACAACATATAAATATATAGCATTATTAAATAGTTGCTCAGTTTTTCCTGTTTTAAAATTGACTACAATTGTGCAATTTCTGTGATTTCAAATAATAACAAATATACCTAAAATCAGTAAATGCACTCACCTACCTTAGAAAAGCTAAGCAACATGTTGGAGGATGTAATGGATTTAGGAAGGTAGAGTTGCTGTAATTACATAACTTGAAATGTATTATGTACCACTAAAATTTTCCCTTATGATAATGAAAAAATCAATATGACAACAACATTAGTGATTATCTTCTTTCAGGTCTGAGGTATATGGGAAATACGGGGAGAGCTCTTCCCTATTGTGAAGAAAAATTGAGAGAAAAATGCAAAGCAGAAACTATCCCTGCAAATTTTCTCCTCAAATGATTTTCTCCCTTTCATTTCTTCAAAAAGCAGAAGGTTTGCTCTGTTGGAGAACAATTACAGGGACTGTAAGAACTCTGAACTTGAAAGCTGTTGGGAGGTCCAGGTATGCCTGTGATGGTCCTTCGGCTCCACATTTTCTCTGTGTATCGAGCACCTTTTGTTCTCTGTCAGCAGAACATCAGCCAAACTGTTCTTGCTTGGTGGCAGCAGCTGGATCCAAGGCCTTGAGTCTTGAACAGTTTTAGAAAGCCATGAAGGTGTAAATGGGAAGAAAGCAGTACTATTTTCCTGTGAGATAGGAAGTGGGATGCACAAGTCTTGTTTTAAGTCAAGGCTGCCTCCTGGCCTGTGCATTTGGCCTTCGGTCACATGCACATTTTTGGGTATACACAATTCCCTGTGTTGCAGCTGGAGAATTAAGATACACCACAACTTCTTCTGCCAAGGCTTTTCCATTTCTTGTCTGTACACCTTTTTACACAGGGTTCTTAGGGGAATGAACTAATACTGAGCTACTTCAGTAGATATTAGAGATTAAAAAAAGATACTAGTCAAGTACAGGAATAAATCATAAGGTCTACACATACATCTGACTGGAGTACAATTTATTTGCTTTGAGTCAAGTTACCTAGAGAAGTAAATTTTATTTCAGCTAAAAGTATTTGTGCAGAAATAGAACATCTATTATTTATGTATTACAAGCATTTATAATTTCATGGCTGCACAAAGTTATCAGGCTATTCCAAGAATACAAAGGACTGCACCTAATCCAGTGATTCTAGTCCAGGAAAATCCTCTAATGGTACCACATGATATAGTAAAAAGTGGTTTATAACGGAAGGTTTGAACTTTTGATGAAATAAAAATAGTTTTGCTGATGATTTTTTCTGCTTTTATTTCAGGAGATATTTTTAAATTAAAAATTAGTGCTTAATAGAATAAAAATTGATTACTGGGGGGACATCCACTGCATGTGGTACAACTCCTTAATATAACTTTTTAGAACATCACATTTGTTCTAAAAAAATGCCCTGAAAAAAAACCCCACGATTATATTATTTATGAGTTTGGTCTTCTGAACTTTTATGCTTTTAAAAAAGTAGTCTGAGAAATGCCAGTTTGTGTCTGTTCTTCAATCGTGTCATTAAATTCCAAGAATGGACTCTAGTAGACAAAGATTTTAATCTCCACAAGCACATGTAATAGATACCTCTCACCTGAATGTATTCTAGATGACCAATTGCACCATTTGCAAGGCACTGATGTCTCAACTGCTTCCATAACCAGATGCTTAATGTTCAGGAAAAAAAAGTAGTAGTAGAATTTTTTAAAAAATCTACTCATTTAGGTGGAATAAAACAGGTTCTAGGAGTAATTGGGGACTGCTTCACTGCCTGTAAGAATTCATCAAGGCAATCTTTTTGCCTAATGGTCCAGCCACGGTTATAAATTAAAGCACCATTGTAGTTTCAGCCAGCTTTTGTTTCAGTAAAAGAGAAGAAAGGGTGCCTTAGAAAGAAAATTATCTGGTATTTTAAATAATGTTTTAGTAATTTTAAAGATTTGAATTATATTTACTTTCCGTTGATATCTCTACTTGTCATCTCAAAAACATTTTATCCTTTCCTTGAAAGCAGATAAAGCCTGAGATGCCTTTATTGTGTACTTTAAAAAAGGGAAGATGAGCTTTCCAGTACCTTGTGTCAGAGATTCAGATGATTTACATGAGATTGCATATAAGAAATTCTTTTTAGAACTTTATTCAAATACTCATGCAAAAGTTTTGCTTACATAAATGAAAGAAAATAGGAAACAATACCAACATAATAACTGTGTCCCACTGCATGTGAAAGAATAGGGTAGAGATGACAAAAATATATGGTAGAAATCATGAACATTTCTAGATGAATTTATTGAAAGAAGATATTTTTGTCAAAAATGAAGAGAGAGGCTCAAAAGATGGTAAAGTTTGATGGTGCCAGTGATGCCATGATGATTTTTTTGCTTTTTTATATACCTCTCATATACCCTTTTATACAGATTTTATGTATCCTTAGGGCTTTTAGCCCACACACTTGTAATTCCCTAAGTCTGATAACTAGCTTAGACCCAGAGTTCAGTTAAGCCAAGAGAATGAACATCTTGGAAGCCTCGCAGTTGGGGGTCAGAAAGCCCCAGACACCAAGGTCCTCCCCAGAACACATTCTGTAAACTAAGACAGACCCATGCAGGGGGAACTTTGCTCGAGCCTCTCATTGGGGAATCTGTGATAGATATGCTAGTGTGCAAGGTCTATAACTGTATACGCGATTCATCGTGTGTGTGCATTCTGGTGTGCATTCTGGGGTGCCTTTCGGTGCATTCTTCCTGGATGTGGTGCACCCGAGGATCCTTAAATAACTACCAAGGTAAAACCCTTTTTTCCCCTCTTACCGTGTTTGGCTTTTAATTTCAAGCCCAGGGAAAGGCAACACCAGGAAATCTTTGCTCTGTTAGGGACGCACAAGGCTGTTAAGCATCTCAGTGAGAAACACAGTGAAACTGTTAGAACCACAAATCAGAACTAAATACAAAGAAATATATTTTCATGATTTGAGCCTTCTACAAAACATAATTAGGCCTTTTACTTACTGAAGAAAAATACTGAAGGTTGGATTTAGAGACGCTTCTTACAAAATTCAAGACTTTGGGAGGATGACTGTCCAAAAACTTGGATAATCTAATGTACACCTGATTTGGAGATGATCTTCGCTTTAAAAAGACGAAATGCAAGAAATAATTTCTTGCTATTTTAAAAATTGTAAGCCACTTGAATTAATCTAAAAATTACATCTACTGATTACTTATCTAAGAAGTAATAGAAATAATTTGCCAGTGGCAAACTGTATTCTGAAAAATTATCAGCAGACATTATAGACTAAAATGTTAACACTTCAGTTCATTTTTTCTCTTAGGAATGCACTCAAAAATGTAGGAAAATACTTTAAAAATTACTTTGGTTAATCCATTTTCATTTACTAACTCACCATTATTAGAAAAATGTGTATGAAAATCATTTGCAGAAAACATATGTGTTTGCAAAGGTTGAAGCTTGAAATAAAACCCACTATTGTTCAGACTGAATTGAAGCAAACAAAGCATCACATTTGCTATGTATTTCTAGATTTTTTTCTTTCCACCTTGATGTTTTAGTGTTCCCTTTCCCAGTGAAGATCCAGGGGATGTAACCACTTCTATAGAAAGGAGAAATACATTTAGATTTTATTATTAAACATAAGCTGCTATGGGGTTGAATGGTTAGCATTACGTATGGCATTCAGATGTTTAGTCTAACCTTGCCATGTGCAGTTTATAATAGCAAAATTATTTAGATATGGATTAGAAAATTTCTGCTTGTGATATGATTGGTTGAAACAATAGAAAGAGCTGCTGAAAAGTTGCATGTTAATATTTCTTGAAGGAATAGCCTTTGTGCAAATATTTCTCATTTTCTCCATTGTTTACGATAATATACTTAGTGATTCTATTTAAAAACATGACTATGAATAGTTAATTATTTTGCCCTTTATCCAGGCCTAATAAAACCACTTGGTTATTGAAAACAGTTTTAAATAGAAATCTTAGAAAAAAAGATACCATATAAAAAGTAATCTTTTTAAATGGGTGATTTTCTTCTGTGACAGAGGAAAATATAAAAAAAATATAAAAATACATAAAAGGTTTTTTTCAATGAAAAGCCGTCATCTCATTGTAATTAACCCCACAATGTGTCTTTTCAATAAGTAGTTATGCTTCAATTTTGAGTATAAGAAGAAAATCTATTGCATAACGCCTCATCTCAGGATTCAGAACTGAAAAGGATATATTTTCTGAACAGTAATACTTCAAACTCTATTACTTTTTCCTTTGTAAGCCTTTTATGACTTTTCCATAAGAAAAAGAAAACCCCAGTTGTTGAATAATAAGGCATGTTCCAAAAAAAAGAAACTTGTACATGATTGAATATTTGACACACATTTTCTTAATTTCTACTTAAGCCAGGTGTGGCTTGGTTTTGGTGGATTTTTGTTTGTTTGTTTGTTTGTGTTTGTTGTTGTTTTGGCTTAGTTTTGGGGTTTGGTTTTGTTTTTTTGGAGTTTTTTTCCATTTCATAACCCTCTTGAATCTAAGGGAATATTCTGTAGGAACAGATGGCTGTGCAACAGTCCAGGCTCCCATCATCCATTTGTGAGTCAGTTCCTGATCCTTGCATTGTAATAAAACACTTAGTCACCCTCCTCCCAAAGCTTTACCAAGATAGGTTTGATTTTGGTGTAAATAGTGACATTATTGAGTAGCAAATAATGACTGTGACTCCTGCGAGACCTGAAAGTCAGCCATTTCTCATAGGAAGGTTGATTGATGCCTTCTCTTTTCTGTACCCAAAAAAAGTGCCGACTATTCCCACCTGCGCAGCCAAACACACATACACACACACACACACTTATGCTACCTCTCCTTTTAGAATTAGAAGACTACAACTTTAAATTAAAGTTTAAAAGCATTAACTAAAAATTTAGTGAGACAATTTTGCATGGAATCGAAAGAAATGTGAGGGTTTTGAGATGGAATGAATAGACCTGTCCGTTGAAAGTGAAGGAGGTAACACTAGTATGGGAGGCTGAAAGAGGGTGAAGAAAGGTGGCTCTAGCCTGGGAATTGTCAAAGACCTATGGGACAAAGCAGGTCAGGGTTAAGATTTCAGGATTGGAAGGAATACCATCTTTGGGATCAAGAAACTGAATCCTGGACTGGCCTGAGTTGTAAGTGGCCTACAGTCCCACCCTGGATTAGGGTTGGTGTTAGGGCAGGTTGTTTAGAGTTTCCTTCATCATGAAGCATTTGAATCTGGGCACTTCTCACCTGGGCCTATTGTGAGGTAAGGATGAGAAGCCTCTTCTCCCTTGCAAAGGACTGTGATTCCTCCTTTTCTCTTAAGCACCGCAACACGTATGACCACTTAGCACTGCTGTTCTTCTAGCCTTGCATGATTTCTTTTGATAGAATAAAAAAATACCTTTAGTTACAATGTCATAGTAGTTTTGCAACATTAAAAAATACCAAAATAAACCCCAAACCAAAACGATGCACTAAACTTTGCCAGTAAATTTTCTACCCTTTCTAATAAAAAAACATAGGGAATTGTGTTGAAATAAAAGGTGTGACTTCCACGTTTTTGAAAACAGCAAGAATAGAGGTGATGGTAAGTAGTTGTGATAGCTTCCAGGAAACTAAACTACACTAAAGACCCCCATATTGTATGAAATAACAACAGACACTGAAAGAGTCATGGCAAAGCTGACAGGTACACAATGCAAACAATTTACTGATTATCTGGGGAAGAAAGCAAAACACCTGCTGCTTACTAAAGTTCACTACCTATCAGCATTAGAGAAAAAAACATTTTAAAATATTCTCATCTGCCTCTATGTCTTTTACTTTATTTTATGATGCACTTCCCCGTCATTTTCACATAGATATATTTAAAAGCAATTGTATACATGCCTTTTTTGCATACAGAGAGATACAAATAAAGATTACTTAAACTTGCTATTCTGAGAAAAGAAGGCCCTCAAAATTCTGTTTTGAATAAGCTCCTCTATATAGAACCATTTTAACTCTCTGACCTGGCCCTTCTGGAGATAGCATGGTGCATTTATCATAACTTGAAAGAAGCATGTGCTTATGGATTTTTTGTTTAAACAGCAAAATTAGAAGAGAACCAAAAAAGGGGTTAAGAGCATTTGTAATTTGGATTGGATTTTTGTACCCACATTTATGTCAAGTCACACTTTTGTTCATGAATCTGAGTGCTCCTGGAACTCTTTTAGAACATAGGTTTGTACCTCGCAGGGGAATGAGGTTAGCATCTGGGCAGTGTTTAATGAGTGTGAAAATATTTTACTTTAATATGTTTAAAGCAGAAAAGCATAGGAAAACACCCCAACAACTTGCTTACATGAGTACAAACTGCAAATGCTTTTTGACCTTGAATACTACTGGTTTTTTTATAAGTGTCATTTTTAGGAATCTGTCTAGCCCAACCTCATAGGGTTGATTTTCTATTCTGAGTTCTTGTTCCTTTTTTTTAAAACCTAATTGTTAGAACATATGATTTGAGCGGTCTCTGATATTTCTTTCTATTCTAATTGAGTGTCCTGAAAGCCAGCCGGATATAGGTGTTTTAGAGACAGAGGGTTGCATCCTACTGTTTGGGGAAAAAAGTATCTTGTGAATGTGTGCATCTGTGACAGTATGTGTCAGTCATTTGTAACTCTTCTTCTGAAAGCCATTGTGAGTTACTGTGAGCTGGCTGCTGCATCCAAAATGGACCCTCAAATATTAACCAAGAGAATCAGAGAGTATAAGGTTGGATTAAAACCTTCCTTAAGAATTTTTTTCCTATCAAATCCATTTTTAAAGTGTGTCCATCAAAGTCTTTCATCAAAAAGATAAAACTTTTTTGATTAATATTATTGATTTAAATATGGTGGTAAATATGAATTCGTATAGGCATGACCACAATGCCCCATTTCCTGTTCCCCTGCAGTGCTCAGGAGGGGAAGATGTTGAAGAATAAGGAATGGAAGTGTGAAAGGGGGTGGGAGAAAAGTATTGTTCTAATTTTAATTTTTGTTTCTTGCTACGCGCATCAGTTTTGATTGGCAACAAATTAATTTTCCCCTAGTCTTTATCTCAGTCCTTGAGCTTTTTCATCATATTTTCTCCCCTGTGCTCTTGATGAAGAAGGGTGAAGGAGCATCTGGGTGGGCAGCTGGCAGGTGCTGGTCATTGTCAACCCACTGCAAAAAGAAACGTTTTCAAGTTTCTCTCCTTATGTTTCTGTAATTGTTGTGGTTTAACCCGGGTTGATTGTGCTTTGTTGCAGCCTTTAGTTTCCCTGCAATGCTGTACCAAGCTGCAGACCTTCCTGGAGAACGCAGCAGGGCTGCCTGCCCCGCACGGTGGTCCGGCTAGCTGCCTGCTCCACAACACGGCAGCGATAAAGGAGGCGAGAAGGCTCCCCGCATGGAGACCTCAGAGGATCTTTATTCACATGCTGACATGTCTGTTCCCCAAGGCACAGAGCACCAGCACAGCTGATTCCTCAAGGCACAGCGACCTGCACCTGGTATGGGGCTGGATTTTACGTGGGGATGAGGGGGGGCAGAGAGAGCCCATGGCCTAATGGTCTCAGGGTACAGGGGCGGGATTAGGGTACAGAACAAATGGGGAGAACCCGAGGGAGTGGCTAGGACTAGGGGCGGGCGAGGGAGGACAACGTGGGGAGGGCAGGCAATTTAGCAAGTAAAGGAGTGGGAAAACACACCACTACAGTGCCTAACTCTTAAATTCAGTCAATAGCATGGAGCAGTCTTCCCACATGTGGAAGACACAAAGTTCAAATTACATTTATAAGTAGAGTGACAGTGCAGGTCTCTTTCTCCTGGCAGAGAAGTGTTCAAAGTGCCTTAATCACCTACCTGTCATTATAGCTAGGCCTCACTGGCTGCTTCCTTGACTACCATGGAAATTTTAGATGTATCATGAATAGAAAATTGCATTAATTTACAATGAAAATGCTCTTTTTTATTCCCCCCAATGTTTTAGTGGGATTTAATATAGTTCTATCTGCAGCTGCAAGCAGAATCCCTTATAATGGTTGACTCTGCACCTGGGTTTCGCGTGCCCTGTGTAGGGGGGGTTCTCATAGAGTTGCAATTAATTTCTTTAAAGGTGATCATGTTTCTTGGCACACAGCTTTGGAAAATGCAAACCGGCTTTTTGGTGTCACTGTGGTTATGACTAAATAGCTACTGTTGAATGCTTTTATATGCTGGCACAAAGTACTTGGTATAGTGCTATTGTACTTGATTCTGTATTATTCCTGCTTGGCAGTGACCCTGTTCTATCAAAACAGGTGTATATTGCACATTACACGATGCAGTTTCTAAAACTGACTTAATTGAAAAGATTGTCTTACATAAAGCGGTCCTTAATTTACTTCCACAGGCACTGAATGCCTCCCCAGCACAGCTGTTATCTCATTTGTAATATGTTACTGCTATTATTAATGTTACAGTAGTGCTCAAGAGCCAACAGAGAGGAGTTTTCTTTGTTCCACGTGTGATACATAGAATAACAGACATTCACTTGAGGAGCTTACAGTAGGGATTTCAGAGGCCTTAGATACCATATAAGAGGCGTGACAAACTATCCCAATCTGAGATTCACTAAGAGCCAGCCCAGTGATATGTCCCGCCACTCACAATAAACCTCCTGTTACTCCAGCTGACACTGCTTTGGATATTCAGTGCAGTTCTGCAGGCAAGGGCAGGAAAAGACGTAGCACACACATGCTGGTGGCATTAGTAGAAGTTCTATTCTGTACTTTTTATTGCCTTTTTACTCTATTTTAAAATAGAAATAAATACATTTACATAGACACTTTAAAGTGAGAATGTGTTTAAAGGAATTTCATCCTGTTTTCTGCAGTCAACAGGAGTTCTGCCATGCATTGACTAATATTTGAGCAATGTGAAGTCCACGATGATGTATTTCTGACATCCTGGATTTAAAAATGATACACTTTAACACTGTAATATTTTTCTTTGCCTTTCTAAGTAGTAACAAGAACAGTTATTAATATTCTGGAAAAGCACAACCATTCAAATTTGGAAAAATACATAAACAGGATTTAAAAGTCAAGAATTAATGATGTCAGTGAACAAATTCTTCATGAGTGTTAGCTGACTATTTATAAATCTGGGTAATCATTTTCATATTTCAGATAAACCACCTAAATTTAGGGTTGAATTATTTTCTGCCATACTGGAAACACAGAAGAGACCATTCACAATTTTTCACAACTTAAATGATTCTTTAATGGAGAATGCACAAGATTGAAAGCTTTTTTCCGCATTCTCCTGGGCATATTGATAAATCATGCAAGTAGTTTTATATCCTGTAATTTTCTACAGTGGATGTAGAATCACCTTCAGTTTACATTTTTTTTTGGCAATTGAAAATTACATATTCTTCATGGTTTCATTTCTTTCTCCCTCTTTCCACATAAGCTTACTGGAGATAATGGTTATATCTAAGAATGATAGTCATCCATTCTAAGCTGAGGAGTTACCCCTAATAATGGTTATTTTAAGTGTAACTTCATCTTAATTTTCTTATTCATACCAGCAAGCACAATAACTAGAATAACAGGATCTTTCACAATAGCTGCCATAAAAACTGCTAGCTGTTAAATTAATCAGGGAGAAGATAGAGAACAGTTCTAAACTAAAAATGGTTCAGGTACATGGAAAATTTGAAGTATAATTTTTTATCTTTGCAATGGAAGGGTAGTACACAAGATTTCTCTGGACTAGCTACCTGAAATAATAATGGTTTTTTGGTTTGGTTTGGTTTTGTTCTAGTTCTGGTTTTGTTTTGGTTTTTTTTTCAAAATAATAATCTGTAGTTTTGCTGGTTATTTTACAAAAATATTTGACTGATTTATTCTTCTTCACTTAAGAGTTAAAGATTTTGTGAACATTTTATAAATATCTCGATAAGCAATGCAAACCTTAAAGCAGCGACATTTACCAACGCCCTAAAAAGTTTAAATTAAACTGTTCAAATGATATTCTACTCTTGCTGTCTGTGTTGAACATGAGAATAAGGGGTCTATTCTCATTCCCTCCTTTCTTTTTAGCTCCAGGCTGGTTCAACTCTTACTGTATAAAAGGGACAAATATTTTATGATAAACCAGAAGTAAATGTCAGATTATGTGTTTGTGTCATGTAATCCTTCTCTATCAAGTCGTAGTTTTCTATAGGATTAAGGAGGATTCATATATCACTGCTTCCTTATCTGGTAATTCACTGATTTTTGTTAGAGATCATTATTTTATCTTTTCTATCACATTACTCATTGTTAAACAGTGATATGTTTTGTAAGCCATGGATTGTATTTGAGTTAAAATGAAAAGCACATTTTATATTTCTATGGTATATAAAACAAAGCCCTGGGAGATCATATTTTATATAAAGTCTGTGTGGTGAAACAAAGTTTCTCCCTATTAATTAAATACTAGTGATTTGGCTTTGAGTAAGACTATATGAATTTTGCAATAATGATAACCTGCCAGGTCAAGTGATGTTACAGTAACAACAAAAAGCTTATCTTTTAGGAAGGTCTTTAAATGTACTTAGGTAAAAAGAAATTAAGTGACTCAGTATCATTATAACATAAATATAAATAATTTTTAATCATTTTTGGAAGGTTTTATTTTCTCTTTATTTATTTTTTTTCAGTAGGATGCTGAGGATAAAGAATTAACTCAGGCAATGCATAATATGCCGCATGAAAGAGCCTCATAGGGAGAACTGAGTACAGAACATCACTGACCTTACCTAGAATTTTGTGAGAGTGTATGTTGGTTTTAAGGAGCACGAACCTCGTATTTCTAGTTTGTTTGAGTGTCGTGGTTTGCCACTGGCCCAATGCCAGGCACCCACGAGAGTCGCTCGCTCACCCTTCCCTACCACAGCTGAGCAAAAGAAGGGAAAAGAGGAAAAAGGGGTTAACAGAGGCTTCATGGGTGAGATAAGGAGAATGAGGGAAATATTTCAAGGGCAAAACCTTGGTTGCTAAGTAAAATTTATTACTAACAGCATCAGAGGAGGGTAATGAGAAGTAAAATAAGCCCTTAAAACACCTCCTCCCCCNGCTGCTTCACCATGGGCTGCACCACGGCCTGCAGAGGAATCTTGGCTCAGCACCTGGAGCACTTCCTGCCCCTCCTTCTCCACTGACGTTGGTGTTGCCGCGTTGTTTTCCCTCACATGTCCTCCCCTCCTCCTCTCCTCTGCCTAGAAGCAAAAACCCCTGACTTTGTTTTGATTTTTTCTTAAATATGTCATCACAGAGGCATTACCATCCTCTCTCAGTGGCGCAGTTCTGGCCAGCAGCATGTCCATCCTCAGAGCCATCAGCCACTGGCTGTGCCGGACATGGTGGGAAGCTCCCAGCAGCTTCTCACAGGAGCCAACTTTGTGGCCCCCCTGCTACCCAAAACCAGGCCGTGCCAAACTATTTTACGGTTTATTTTTCTGAGCTCAGTTAAATTCTTAATTTAACCATGAGGTTAAAGCACCATGAGCTCTTCAAATAACTATTGTAATAATATTGTCAGGGAGGGTAAACTAGTTTTCAGATAAGCTTCACCTCTGGTGGGTGCTACTTGCTTCAGCTCAGAAAAGAAGTTAGGACAATGAAAAATTCTAGAAAATGGAACAAAATGATGTTTATACACACTTTTATTATAAAGTATCCTGTTTTACTCCTTAAGGAGACTGATTTTTTGAGCTTTTCTACTAAAAGAAGTTGAGAAGATCCAGTGTTAATGGCACCCAACATTGTTTCTCTAACTTCCTAATATACATGGAATCCCCACTCAGTTTCAGAACATATATTTAAAATACTAAAGTAGTGGTAGACTCCCTTAGTTCCTGTATCAAAGAAAAAAAATTGTGTAAGTATACAACATACTTCTGACAGCTGGCCAAGCAGAGTTCATATAATTCATCTTCTGCCTGTGTTCAAGCTAATTTGAGTGCGTTGACCCATAGCTTCCCTGCTAGGGTGTGAAAGTGTAAAGAAGTTCTGATTTTGTTGTCCTTTTTGGGGGAATAGAAAAATCACAGATTTAGTTCCAGTGTAATGTTGGATCCACATTTTTCCTTTGTAAACACTCAATCAGATCAAGTGTATAGCAACAAAAAGAGATTACAGAATTTCTTTTCAAAAGTTCAAAGCTTCAGATAGTTGACTTTTGTAATAGGCTAAAGCTGCACTTCGTAAAAGGTTTTAAGTACGTGAGAACTCTCACCTAAGTCAGAGAGTTTAAATATACAGCTGCAACTGCATCTTGTTCAAGATTTTAACCATGTAGGGCTTTAGTTGCAATCCAGAGGTAGAATGAAGATGCATAGTCATAATTTAAATACATCAGCCTTCCAAATTTGCAATCAAACACCTATGAAAGACTTATTTCCACAATGTACATTAAGATAATTCTAGCAGAGCCTAATGACAAGCAGTGTCTGAGGTAAGCATTATTACCCCAATGGGTGAGAAGCTAAGAATCACTGCTTTATACAAGAGCAGTATGTCCCTACACAATATCACTGCAAGGTTTCCAACCAAGAGGAATTAAAACATATTAGTTCTTGTATAAACAAGATGCTGTTTAATCAGACAGTTCCAGCTTCTGCTGGATATTTGTGTTGTACTGCATGTGTCCTTTTATGTACAGTAAAAATCCCAAGCTAGTTTGCTGCAAAGGGCACAGCAGAATACCTAAATCATCTTGTGTTTGTGTGTAGCTACAGCTCCCCCCGAGTTCCCAGTAGTGTTTGGGGCACGGATGTTTGTTGAAGCATTCTGTTTGGAGCACATTAGGTTCATAAATGAAAGGTTTAATTTTCTCATCTAGTTACTGTTAAATTTTTTCCCCCCAGAATGGCTACAGTATAAGGATATATTCCATGAGTGAAGGGCCTATTGTCATTCAGGATGGAGGTTCTGAATTAGACGAGCAGGAAAGTTACTAGGAGCAGGATAGTTTCACATGGGAAAGCCTGCAGCTGTTGTCTGACTTCTGCTGTTATACTTTTTCTAAAGGAAAACCTGAGGACTTTTGGAGAAAAAAAGAGGTGATTAAGTATTGGGTTTTGGTTTGGATGAAAGACAAAGGATGCGTATGCAGCCTGCTGAGGCCGCAGTGTAAATAAACACTGTTGCTTCAAGGTATAAGGACTGATGAATGTAAATGGAAGAGTACTGTGGAAAATAGAACAGTACTCTTGACAGGATATGGTACAGAAGATTGGGAGCCTTAGAAATGTCTTAGTTAAGAGGTTATCAAATTGCGGCTTTAATCTTGTCTAATACTAAAAATAGCCATCCAATCAATCTAGCCTTCAATTTGATCTTTGCAGTTTAATATCTGTATCTGATAGTCCTTGGTTTGGTAACAATGTTTTTGGGGCTGGTACTGGAAGCTAGCTCTGTGTAGTCTGTGCATTACCTTGTATTGATTGCAGTCCTTCCAGAAACAGGGGAAAAAGTAGTAGCAAAAAGATAAGATCTTTAGGAAGAGCATCAGCCTCACCACTTCCTGTGATCTGTTCTCCATGTAGGCATTTTGGCACCCACAGCTGTCACGTTGGAAATGGAAGAAGATACATTCTTTACTATTGCTTACCTGTGTTTGATTATGGATTTGCTGCTCAGGAGTTTTTTTACCTCTCTAAACCTGCTGATGCTGTCTGCTTTCAAAACCTCCTCTGGTTTTGAAACCCCCACATTCCAGAAATCTACCACAATTTGAAAAGAAATACGACTTTCATTCTTACATTCTGTGTAAAGGAATATTATTTTACCTGTTTGAAATTGAACTCCTGCTGTTTTTATCACTCCCTATTCTTGCACTGAGGAATTTAGCCAATTTCATTTCGTATTTGTCTTAGCCACTGACACTATGAGTTTTGTAAACTTTGATCATATCTCCTGTCCATCTGCTTTCCAAATTGAGGAGCCAGAATCTTTAGTCTCTCTTTGTAACATAGCTGTTTTAGTGCTTTTAGCACATCAGCTGATCTCTAACATTGCTGTATCCTCCTTGACATGCAGAGACCAGAGCAACACACACCATTCAGGATATGGACACCTCTTGGTTTTATACGACACAAAAATTGTACATTTGTCTTGGTCCCAGTATTCTTCCAAATATCTTGTTGACTTTCGTGGCTGCCATTGCATACAGATCTTATGATTTCAGTGAACTGCTGGTGATCCCAATGGCTCTTTCCTGAACTGCAACTGCTACTTTTGTATTCAGCATTGCACAGACATGGCATAGTTTATTTTTCCCTAGATATAGTATTGTCTTATGTTACCATACAGTGAAAATTATCTAACACATCTTTCACAATATCTTCATAGACAAACTCAGGAACTGTAGACAGTGAGATGGGAGCTGACTGAATGGCAGTTCCCAGAGTGTCATGATCAAGGATATGATCATGAACAAGGAGTAGTTACGGGTCTGTCACTAATGGTGACCCCCAAGATTCAATACTGGACCCAGAACTGTTTAACGTATTCATCAATGACTTAGATGAAGGGGCAGATGCCTCCTCAACAAGGTTGCTGACGACACAAAGCTGGGAGGAGTGGCCAAGACCCCAGAGTGGTGTGCAACCCTTCTGGAGGGCCCTGACAGGCTGGAGGGATAGGCAGAGAAGAACCTTCTGAAATTCAGCAGAGGCAGGGGGAAGAATAAACTGGGAGAAGAATAAACCTGGGGAAGAATAAACTCATGTAACAGCACAGGCTGGGGGCTGACCTGCTGGAAAGCAGAGCTGGGGAGAAGGAGCTGGCAGTCCTGGTGGACAACAAGCTGTCTGTGAGCCAGCCACTTAAATCCTGCCTCAAGGATCACTCAGTCCTATTCTGTGATTACAGTGTGCTTCACACAGCAGGGAGTCTGATTCTTGTCTGAACTGCAGGCACTCTTTCAGTGGTAGTAAGTATTTAGGAAGATGACTTGCCGCATGAAAAGTATGGCTATAATTCTCAGGCTATATGATTCTGCTGTTCGCTTACAGCACATCTTTTGTGTTTCAGTATAGTGGCTTGACTACCACATGTAAACATGCCAACTCTGTTTTAAAACTAGCTTGCCTGGGAACAGACAGCAGTTTAGCCATGATAATTGGGGCTTTCTATGCTCAGCTGGAACCTTATGTGTGCCTTTCATGTCTCTTGCAGCTGAATCCTTTGGTACCTGAGCCTGTCTAGACCAAAATTTCTAGACAAAGGTGCAGAGTAACTACTGGAAAAACAAAATTCAGGTTTGCAGTAATATATTTTTGCCCGTTCTTTAAATCTGTGGAAGCTATTTTCATTCCTATTGCCTCTCAAAAAGGCTTTTAACATATGCTTGATACATAATTGAGAGCACTAAAGGCAATGGCTGCAATGCGTATAATAGCTAACCGGGTATTATGTGCTGGGGCATTAATGTGCAAGAATATCTAGCAGTAACAGTTACAGAAGGCAAGTAGTCTTTGTTTTTGGATGGTAATTGCAGTAAAAAAATATAAGAGAAATGTTCCTGAAATAAAAGTTTTATTAGTTTTACCAGCACTCCACATTTAAATACCATAAGTGATAAATCTGGAAAAGACCTAATGTTTTTTCTATTAAGCTGTTATGACTCCCTTCATCTTTTCACAATGTAACAGTTTGCAGACAGAATACTAAAGACAACTGTGGATCATTGCTAATTCCTTTAACTGGATGATTAAAATGACAAGAACATCTGCAAACAACTGTTGCTAGTATTACTGCTGTGCCTGAAAGCTCTGCAGTTGCTAAAGATCTGACAGTGTTTCCATTACTAAATCTCATTGTGATCCTTGGGTTTAAACCTGGAATTCATATTCTCAGTCCAAAAGACAGTTTTTGGACAACATTTAGAATTAGCCATATTTTAGTTACAGAAAAGAGAGAGAGCTACAAACACTTGATATTTGTAAGATGCATTTTATGTTCTAAAAGGTTTTTAATGCTCCTAAAATTATTCAAGTCTTAACTTTTTAATGAATATCATGCATACTTGGTTATTCTGAATAACAGGAAAATGTGACCATTTGAAATGACAAAATATGTGAAGCATAGATTCTGCAGATATTTATACCTGTACTTATTTTTTTAAACATGAATACACCCTCTCTGTTGATTTAGTGAAGCTGTTCAAGTGCAAAAATTTAAATGAATATGCAGATATTTTTTAGTGGTCAAAAAATGGCTCTGTTGCTCTTGCAGAACTTTATTTTAATCTCTCTGGAAGCCAAACTGTCTGCTAAGAATCATGCTTAATAGTGTCTGATTGCACACACTGATTAACCTCAGTAAGACCCTGATTTCACTATCTAGATAACACAGAGAATATCACTATTTTTTCTTTCATAGCCTGGGCATATAAGACGGAGAATTTCACTAGCCATTTCTCACCCAGCAAGGCTGGATGCAAGTGACACAGGAGAGAGTCTGTGGTGGTCCCTCTGGGATTTCCTGCCAAAGTCCCATCAGCAGGGCTACAAGGAAGTCTCAGCAGTGAGAAACATGCGCTGGCTAAATGTAGGTCCAAATTCTCTCAAAGCTGAATATAAATCTTATCTCTTTCTTCATTTTTAAATTAGCAAGTACTAGACTAGTTTGAAAAGTTAGTTGTCTTGGGTTCTTGATATTCCAGCTGGTAACTGTGGACTTTTTCAGCACAGTAATTTTTCTTCACGAGAAAATGTTACTGTAAGCTGTATCATTGCAGAAGTTCAGAAGGAGGGTGACATGTTTTATCAAATCGTGGAATGTATTTAAAAATACATTTTGAAGTGCAATTAACTTTGAATATGTCCATTTGTGGGAAGTGTTCTTGCTCAGAACTCATCTTTAGCTTATGATGATGCATATGCCCTATAGAAAGCCAGTGCAGAAGCCTATAAACAAACTGGTGTCCTTTTTTTTTTTTGAATTACAGATTTGTATTTAATGGACTTTCCACCATAAAGGTATTTGAATATTCTTTTGATACATTTCGGAACTGCCAGTTTACCAAAGACATTTTTTGGATATATTTGGAAATATCAGGCTTCCCTTTTGCTTTGGAGAAAACAGGCCAAGAGCATTCTCATTGGTTTTACTAATCTAGTTGTGAAATGCTGGTCATCTAAATTAAAAGGCCATATTTCCAGAGATTTCTAGCACGCGGCCAAAATAAGACTAGAAAAGATAAAAGATAATAATTTTTCCATTTCATTATCGACACTATGCAATACAACATAGGTTTTTTCATAATTTTTTTGAGCTAAATTGTCACATTCAGAGTCAAAGCATATCCTAATAAGCAACCTCAATATAAATGTAGGAATTGTACTATAAAGCACTTTGTGTTAATAATAGGAGATATAAATCTCTTACCAATTCAAATTTGTGTGCAATTCTGCTACAGATTTATTTTAAAAGTGAGAATTTAAATGGAGGACAATTTGCATCCAGTTCAAATGACAGCAGAGTGCAGCTGATATATACAGAAAATATATAAAAACTATTGTCCTAGTCTTGTCAACACATTGACTTAATCCATAAGAGAGTAAAAAAAATGGTTACTATATGGTTTTGAGTTGCTAATTCAATTTTATTTGTTGTAGTTGCAATATTCAGGCAACTGACCCTCATGCTTTTCTTAAATACAAACAGCCATGAATATTTTCTCATAGTGGGACTGTAGCTAATCCCTCTACTTTCGGATATCATCTAATCCTGATTCTCCTCAACCCTACATACACTTCCTAGGAAGATGCTGAGCTTACATATTTGTACTTTAAAGTATTAGCACAGCCTCCAGTACTGTCACATAGTGAGGAATCTTGTCAAAATTGAAAAATTTTATCTTGTAATAGGCAGATTATTCCAATCAATTTTATTCCACGTAAAATTAGAAAACCAGTGTTCTTTGAAGCTGTAGATTTTTTTGCCGCTCTGTGTTGCTCCAGTGACATGAATTTAAAATAACACCTAACAATAGTTGAATTGGGTCAAATTTTCTTGTATGTTATGTTTCAATTAGTTTATTGCTTTTCCTTCATGGGGTTAAGATGTATTATAATTGTGTGATCATGAATACTTTTCCATGTAATTTCTTGATCAAGTGTTGATAAAGAGTATTTTTGAAGTTTGATCTTGACTCACTTTTGTTTTTACTCAGCTTAAATGTCTTTAATAAAGGCTAAGTTAGTGAGGAAAACATCTAGAAGAAGAAACTGTAACCAATTTTTGACTCTTTTGAGATACCACCATTTTCTTCACTCTTTCCAAAATGGGGCTTGCGTTCCAGTATTTCCTATGCGTTGGTCCTTGTGCTTTGACTTTGGCTTCAAATTCTCCCACCAGTCTTTGTGTAACTTGAAACAAGGATTACAAGCCTATTACTAAAATTTACATCGCAAAGCAGAAACACATTGATGATTTTGAAATCTAAGCATATAAATTGTTAAGAATAATCCTCTCTACAATGACAAAGGCCCCAGAATTGTCTTTTCTAATCTGCTTTCTTATCACAAGGATACACTGTAAGTAATGTTGTACAAACAGAATGAAGGTAATCAAAGAAATACTGATTTTACATCATGTAACTGGGTCACTAAGCTGCTAGGCCTTCATTTTTTTACCAGTCAGTAGTAACAAGATGACTGCACAGCAGCTTTCTCATTTAATGTGGAAATAGAGTTTTTTGGTCATTGTTCATATCACTAAATTTGCTCTTAAGTGTGAGGACCTTGGTGTGTATCTTGGCACAATCCGCTTTTTGTATTGGTGGTTGTTCCTCAGTGGAGCAGGAGTAAATGACTGCTGTGCTTGCTGGTGCAGAGGAGAGAGTGGATGGCCTCAAAGAAGGTAAAATCAGGTATTATACTTTGAAAAATCCAGGATAAACCTGTTTTGTGACAATTCTCTACAGTCTGGGTAGCATATTGAATATGGGTGTACTAGAAACTGTGTTTGAAATAAAATAATTTCTATATGTTTTTGTTATTATTTTGTTGCTTGCTTGTTTGTCTGGTTTTACTGATTTTTTCTTAAACTGAATTATTACTATGGGAAAAAATCTTAGATAATGGTGCACATGTTCAGTCTGTCATCAGGATACACTTACTGTTGTCCAACACTTTCTTTTCGGATTTTGGAGGGAAAAGTGCTTTGCAATGGTAGGCAATATTTAAATGGAACTATCTAGTCTAATTTTTTTTTGTAACTACTTCCCTTCACTGCATAATTTTCTACTTTTTTTATTTTTGCAAATCTGTGTGTTAGTGACCTGTATATGTGAAAGTTTGTACTTCAAATCTGATACCAAACTATCAATACAAGGATCAGTACAGACAGTACTACAGACTGTCATAAATGGTTATATAAATGAACTGAAAGTTTATGCAATTGATAGTTGAAGTTTTACACATATAATCCTCATTGCAAGTATAATATAGACATGTTGAATGTTTTACATATAGTATGACAAACTAAAACACAAAATATTTTCATTTTTAAACAAATGCAGAACTCCTTTTTGAAAAACAAGTAGAAAACGATTTAATATATTGTGTTATGGTATAATTGGATCATCATACTGATTCCCAATCTGAGCTAAGCAATTTTTCACTGTCTTTGAATATGATGCTTGAAATAAGTAATAAGGAAAGGATGAAACCCAAATATAATCTGAGCTTAAACTCATGCAGATCTATATAGACAGTTAGGAGCCTGTATGCTCTGATGTTTCTTTAATCCACTTTTCTCCAGTTGTCAGATATTAAACATCACGGGGCACATCATGAGCTCCTGTAATTTGTTATAGTGCTATTGAAAGTTAATGGAGCTGAAAGGCCAGTGGAAGGTCTGGCCTTATACTGCTTCAGCTAATGTACACAAATCTGTAGAGCTGAGCTATTACAAGTCTCTTCCTCAGGAATGTCTTTCTCAAACACTTTTTCTGCTTGTGCTTACAATGGATATATTGCGTCAGATTTGAGCAAAAAGGATAAGAGCTAAATAAAACCTGACTTGCAAAGTGTAAAAGGTCAGTTCCTCCTATTCCTCTTCTGGTATTCATAGTGCTCCAATTTATCTCATTTAGCAAACAGTAAGAAGCCAGCTTTAACTTGCAATGAAGTTTCATAGTCCTAGCAATGGGAGCTGGGCAGTAGCTTGTAACCTACTACTGTACCACTGCTTTTTCATGACATGGAGATTGAATCACTGCCTCCAGGACGCTGAAGACAGCAGGAATTCAATATCCATTTTAAACTGGACTGACAAAGAATCATATACAAGTCAGCTTTCTGGAGAAAGCTGGTCTTCTATCTGGTAATGTAACTAGGAGTGCTTTTTCCTAAACATACAGTTGCTGTACTATTAGTGGACATAACTTTCTTGTATTTCATTATGTGAAACACTGAGGCCAGCAGTGTGAGGTTCAACTAAACCAAGTGCCCGATCCTGCACTTCTGTCACACCAACCCCAGACAGGGCCACAGGCTGGGGGAAAGCTGCCCAGAAGAAAAGGCCCTGCGGTTGAAGGTTGGTGGTGGCTGAACATGAGCCAGTGAGTGCCCAGGTGGCAGAGAAGGCCAAAGTCATCCTGGCCTGTATCAGCAACAGTGTGGCCAGCAGGACCAGGACAGGGATTGTCCTCCTGTACTCAGCTCTGGCACTTGAGTGCTGTGTTCATTTTGGGCTCCTCACTACAAGAAAGACATTGAGGTGCTGGAGCAGTTCCAGAGAAGGGCAGTGGAGTTGGTGAAGGATCTGGAGCTGGAGCACAAGTCTGATGAAGAGCGGCTGAGGGAGCTGAGGGTGTTTAGCCTGGAGAAAAGGAGGCTCAGGGGAGACCTTGTATCACTCTCTACAAGTACCTGAAAGGAGGCTGTATTCTGGTGGGTGTTGGCCTCTTCACTCAGGCCACTGGCAATAGGACAAGAGGAAATGGCCTCAAGCTGCACCAGGGAGACTTAGGTTGGACATCAGGAAGAATTTCTTCACTAAAAGGGTTGCCAAGCGCTGGAATGGACTGCCCAGGGAGGTGGCAGAGTCACTATCCCTGGAGATGTTCAAGAAATGACAGGACCTTTGTGCCATGGTCTAGTTGACAAGGTGGTGATCACTCAAAGGTTGGACTTGATGATCTTGGAGGTCTCTTCAAACCTAAGTGTTTCTGTGATTCTGTGATATTTTATACCCAGGAGTGTTAGATTGCCAACATCTCTGAATGAATCTAATCTGTGGGTATACTCTTTGCACCCCTTTCCTCCTGCTTTGCAAAACGTTTGGGTAAGTGACAAGTAGTGTGGTTTATAAATTCACCATTAGGATCTGATCTTTGAAGTGCAGCTTCATAAATGTACAAATGTATTTTCACTTTGACAGGAATATAGCTCCTGAACTTCATATGTGCTGTTTAATGAAAAGAAATGTTTCCATTGAGATTGTAACTTGATTTGGAAATTAATTTTTGATGAGATAATAACTAGTAAATAGAAATTGAGGATTTTAAAAATAATGTTTCTGAAGATCATTAAAACTTTAATTACACAAATTTATCACCATGATTGAACAGTCATACTAGCAAAGGGTTGAGTAAGCTTGTTTGGTTTGTGTCCCATGTCCATTACCTTTAAATACATGTGATGTTTATGAAGGTGAAACAGAAAAGAAAGAGACAAGCTCAAGTGTTGTGTATGTCTTGTTTCTCAGCAGCTCTCAATATTTTACAGAGAGAATAACATCTTGATAATTAAATTGCTTCCACATCTGTGCAATGGTGTCAGCAGGATACTGCCATATTGCATATGTTTAACAAATTACACATAATTTGTCTTTATATTTTCATTATGGAAATTGCTTTTATATTATTCAACAAGAAATACAACCATGTAAGAATGAGACAAGAAAATGGAATAACAAAACTAATTTTGAATATTTGCAAGATAAATGCATTTTAACAAAGATAATAAAAATCCTGCTTTGGCAAGTTACAAGAGAAAGAAACAAAGCTGATATTCAGAGGAAACTTATTAATGAGAAAATTATTTACTTTTGTACTGTTGGAAGTGTATACAGCATTAAAAGATAGAAAGGAAAATGCAGTCCAAGGGGAATGAAAAACTTCAAGGTTTGATGAGGAGTGAGACTTGATGGAGCAGCAATGAATATGCCACAGAGCTTTGGGGCACAATTTGAGTTACTCGAAGTTGCAGGTTAAATTTAATTGTGATTGTTATCAATTGTTTAGTGAAAACTGTTTTTTGATAAGCAAACCTCTATGGGTTTTTTTGGATGGAGAAGGGAAGTAAACAAACCATCCCAAGAATAATTTTAAACAGGGGTTGGTTAAAAAAAAAAATGTGGAAAATAGGCTCTCTTCCTCTGTGTGGTGTAATAAAACTATTTTTCTTTCACACAGCTTTAGTCAATACCCTCTGTCTGTAACAAAGGAACAGATTTTAATTTTTTTCTGTTGCTCAAAGTTAACAAAGTACATAGAGCTGATATCTAGAGGTAAGAACAACACCACCTGAGAATAGAGTTCCTTATAGATTAAGGGAGGTTGCTCCATTTAAATATTTGCATGACTGCATCCTCTTAATTCTTATTCTATCAATTTGCATCCAATTTGGAGTGGTGCCTCAGGTGCTCATTGATTTCTGTTCTCTGTAACCAGTCTCCTTTCTTTCTGGCACTAAATACAAACAGGACATAAAAAATGAAGTGTTCCCTGCAGCTTTTCCTGGTAATTTTATTACTTGGCATTAATCTAGACTTTTAATTAGTGAAGGAGTATACTGATGAAGGCATCTCTCTCTTGATGAGGCAAAAGATGGGTAGATACCACGAAGAACAGAAGATAAATTTGGTGGAGAGAGAGAGGAATATCTCTGATTTCTGTGAACATTTATATTCCTATGTTGACAGGCTCCAGACAGCAACACAGTTTGACAGCAGATGAGGACAGGTTCTGGTCTCAACAAGGGCACCTACTTAATGGTCAGCAATTAGAGAGGGAACATAATTGCAAGGCCCTTTGGAGAACTTGGATTGGCATAAGATGGTATCTTCAGGAGTTATATTTTCTGCACTCAGTCTGTAGTGCCCCTCTTGGACACATCCTTGCTCTCTCCTCTTTTAGCTCTTGCAGCTTTTCTATCCTTTTTCATATGAGCCCCAAATTCAGGAGCCAGGCTTTAGCAAAACTACATAATATATCCTGACATGATTTTTAAATAATAGTGGAGAAAATTATGAGGAAACCTATTTTCTGTAGAAAATTATGGGTTTTCCTCATTGTATGAAATTGTTTGATCTTTGGAAAGCCCCAGTAAAACAATCTTTCTTTAATTTTACACTTAGAACAATTGTTCATGAACCATTGTTGTGGTTTTGGCCAAAAGAGATAATGTGGGCTTGGCCAATGGTGATGGCCTTTTCCTATTTTATGGTTCTGGGCCTAAATACTGGGGATAGTCCTCCTTGATTTTGTTCTTCTTTGCTAATGGAAAGTTGCCATAACACTGTTCTCTTTCATGAGCATTGTTTTTGCAACTTTCTGGGAGGAAAAGTTGCATATTCACATCATCTCACTCCAATGGAGAGTTAGTATGTCAGTAAGCAGGTGGTCAGAGCCTATACAGAATGACTGCCTGTTTTTTCAGCACTGGTGAGACCACATGGGGAGTTCTCTGTCCAGTTCTGAGCTCTCCAGATGAGATCAAAACTGAAGTGGTTCCAGTGAGGAGGGCTACCAAGATACTTATGTGAGCATATGATGCACAAATAGAATCTGAGAGGATTGATACTGTTCAGTCTGAAGAAGACAAGGCTGGAGGAAGACCTGACTGCTGTCTTTAACTCTTGAAGGGGAGGTTATAGAGAAGATGGAGACAGCCTTGGCTCAGAGGTGTATGGTAAAAAGATAAGACAAAGTGGGCGCAAGCTGTAGCAAGACAAAATGTAACTCAAGGAAGGAAAAAATACATTCTCCAAGAGAATGGTTAAGCTGGGAAAGAGGTTGCCCAAGGCTGTGGAGTCTACATCTTTAGATAAATCCAGAGAGTAACTTGACAAAGCCGTTAGAAACTGAATTGAACTTTGAAGTTGATCCCGCTTTGTGTAGGAAACAGATAAGATGACCTCCAGATGTCCCCTCCAGCCTAAATTATTTTGTTGTACTGTGACCTCTGCCACTTCCCTAGCTGTGTAAGGACAGAATGGGGATCTTGCTAGCTACCTTAGAGTACATTCTTCCTCCCCCTCCCAGACAGATTAATATCCCACATAAAGTTCCCAATGTATTTCACCAACAGCTGAACAACAGAGATATGTGAAAGATTACAAAGACCTGGTTTTTAACAGATAGTCATCATTATTAATGAGCACAGCCCAAGGAAGGGAAAAAAGAAAGCAATTTAAATTCAAACTAAAGTATAAAGATATTTTCATTGGCTTTGTTCTTTTCTTTTTGTGGGGGAAAAGAAAAGTGAAAACCAGTTGTTTAGCTATAGCTGCTTATCCCTGCATATTTTATCCATCATTACCTGCATTTGAATTGTGCACAAATAGAGAAATGAGGGACATGCAGCATGATCGTTAACACTTCAAAAAGAAGAATCTTCATCACTATGGGAGGCATCAGACGTACTCCACTTCTCCAAACCCTTGAGAGTGAAGATCTGCAGCTTAGAATTCAACCAGTGGCTTTCAGCTTTTGACACAGACTGCCTTTATGAAGCAGATTTGAAGGAGTTTGGATGCTTGTAATGGATCCCTCTGAGAAACAGTGTAATTGGTATGGCATTGGTCTGCTCTATTCCCTCTACCTGTAGGGTAACTACTACATTCTCAGATTTCCCTTAAGATGAAAGGACTTTGGCTGACAGATGCCCTATACATTGAATGCATTACTATAATCCAAACCTGTATGAGGAGGAAAAATGTTCAGTTCCCCATGAGTTTTAAGAACTGTGAATCACATACCTGAAGAGAAATAAGAACACCTTTGTAGCTATAACTCAAACTTATTTCCCCTTTTCTTTTATTCATGACTGTTAAATCAACACCTTACAGAGGGAGAAATTGCTAAGAGCTACATTGCTCAGGTGGATATTCATGTGCATTACCTTTTGTTTCGATGGTGTTTGGATGTTTAGGTCCAATTTTCTCCTTTCACCCAAAATACTGTTGTCTGAATATTGCTGCATTAAGTTGTGAGAGCAGCTGAGCAGCACATGGAATATTTAGCATCTCTTCACTTTGGTAAAAAACATTTTCTTCTTTTCCATACTTTTTCTCCATCTTTTTCTTACGATCTATTATTTTTATCTAGTTATCCTTCAAAACATATTCTTCTTACTGGTTCTTATTTGCTGATTTTTTTTCTTGTTTCATTTCTATCTTCTAGTCATCTTTTTGTCCTTGGCACTTACATGTTGCATTCTGATCTTGTCTACTTGTGTATTTCTTCCTATTTAGTCCTTTTTTTCTGGTTTTCTTGTTTTGTTTTAATCCATCTTTGCCACTGCCCTTCCTCTCTTTGTTGGTACTCTAATTATACATTCCCTTATTATTTCTAACCTCTCCTTCCATGCAGAAAATTTCTGTTTGGTATTTCTATTTGGAGTGACAAGTCTGTTTCATACCCTACCTCCATTTCTGTTTTGCCATAGATCCTTTCTAAGGAGGATGAGAATATGTCAGTTTCTTGCTTTCAGTTACATGTGCTCCATATGCATATATTAATTTTCAATTTTCCTATTCCTTTACTATTGCTCTCTGTTCATCTTCTCCCCTGAAATGAGTGAAATTCCACTGTATAGATCAGCTACCAATAAGAAAAATACCTTGATGATGCTATCATATTCTGTCTGATTTGTTTCTATTATGCTTAAGTTGAAAAGTTCAGGGAGAAATGCAGGGACATTCACAGATGAGCAGAATGTTGTGCTCTGCTCTGTACACCAGTACAGACTTCAGACTGGAATTGTAGCATGGATAGAGTTTGAATGATGCAAGGAACCAAGTAATTCAGTTAGCCTGGCATAATTACAAAGAAACTTGAGAATTGCGAAAGGAAAACCAACCAAAGCAAGAGTGAAGTGTTTGCATTTTTGAAGATAGTGTTTCCTTCCCTGAAATTTTATTTTATACAGTCAAGATCTCTGCTGGGTTATTTACACGAAATAAGATTTTGTTTGCATCTAGCTCAGACTAGGTCACTTTTTGAAACAGGTGAGAAGGGTTTGGGTTTTTCTCAAAAGTTCTAAAATGCAAATAGTATCAGAGGAGAAATAACACTGATCTCTTTGTATGTATGAAGAGCTAATATTGGGAGACCAAATTCTAAGTCTAATCAAGAAAATATTTTCACTTTACTAGTAATGATTGGATAATTACAGTGGAGTTCAGAATGAAAGTCAGAGGCAAAGAAAGATTTGTAACAGGTGTAGTGGGTAAAAAAAAGGAGATGGCAAAGACCAGATTTCTGTATCTTGGCAGGATTTTTCTTTGCCAATTTGTTTTTCTTGAGATAGAAGTACTCTTTTTGTGGGTTGAGTTTCCTTATTTTATCGGTATCTTGCTGGAGTGCAGAAAATGCCTTTTTTTTTTTTTTTTTTCCTGAAGTACAGTGTACTTTAAGGAATGGCTTTCAGAGAGGATGGTGCAAGTGCATCACTAAAGTATTCGCTAGGACAAGTAACAACGACATGACAGTGATGCAGGTTATATCACTAGAGAAAATGTTTATTCTATCCGAAACAATGAATAAATCGCAGATTTTCTTAAAAAAGCTTTTTTCTTGTAGTTCCATCGTTAATCATAAGCCAAGCATTGTTCTGATCTTCTAAGAAACTACTCTGAGCAGAGAATGAGACATATTTACACTCTTCTGTCTCTGTAGACAAAAGTATGCTTGACATTAGGGCCTAAGTGCCTAAGTAAAGCCTATACTCCATTTTGTTTTTAAAAGTTTCAAGGATTTCTTCACAGCAGTTTGCATGGTGCTATGCTTTGGATTTGTGACAAAAACATTGTTGATAAGACACCGGTGTTTTAGCTATTGCTGAGCAGTGCTTGCACAGTGTAAGGGCCTTTTCTGTTCCTCACACTAGCAAGGAGTCTGGGGTGCACAGAGTTTGGAGGGGACACAGCCAGGACAGCTGACCCCAAATGCCCCAAGGGATATTACAGGCCATATGGTGTTGTGCTCAGCATATAATCTGGGGGAAGATCATGGAAGGGAGGATATTTGGAGTGGTGGCGGTGTTTGTGTTCTGAAGTCACTGTTATGCATGGAGCCCTGCTTTCCTGGGGATGGCTGAACACCTGCCTGCCTATAGGAAGTGGTGAATGAATTCCTTGTTTTGCTTTGCTTGTGACCACAGCTTTTGCTTTCCCCAATAAACTGCCTTTATCTCAACTCATATGTTTTCACACTTTTATCCTTTTCACTCTCTCCCTCAACCCACTGAGCGGGACTCGGTGACCATCTGCATGGGGATTAGCTGCCCAGTTAGAAGAAATACTGTAATCACAATGCACTTCAACTTAAAGATGTGGTTCCTTTACTGAGTGCTTGAGAAACAAAAATACATGATCCTTTCACAAGTTAATTATAGTAACTTCTGTTAATTGTGGTAAATAGGCTAGTAATTTGAACTAAATTACAACAAATAGTCAAGAGACAAAGGCAGAAAAACAACACAGTAGAAAAGGAGAAAGGAAAATAACATTGAAATACTTCAGATGAGATTTCAGTCTCCTTTCTCTGGTGCCTTTGTTTTTCTCTCCTTTCTTTATCTTTGGTCACTCGTCTAGATCATGGTTCTTAGAGATGTTCAGAGAACTGACAGGTCCATTAGTTCCTTGAGTCCATTGATTCTCATTCTTTCTTTAAGGCTGCTGTCAGGAAGGTATAAAAAATGGTAAAGCTCTTTGGTTCCTAAAGTGCTGGTTTAATACATTCTTTTAGAAGGTGTCCAATTAGATGCTTTAAATCTACAGCTACAATACCATATAAGAAAAGTTTTGAGCATGTTTTATGCTGTTTTTTGGTTTTAATTTCTTCCTCTCTGGGTGGTAAACAAAAATAACTATGTGAGAAGAACTGAGAAAAGTACAGACCACTGAAAACTCCCTCTTTGTGGAGTCTTATAGACCTTATAGACCAGACTATTAGCATTTTTCTTCATTAGGCACTGTAGTAAATGTGTTTTCCATTACTGTTATTATTATTATTATTATTATTATTATTATTATTATTATTATTATTATTATTATTATTATTATGTTAGCATCCTTGAAATTTCTATCCCATTGGTTGAGTAGTAATTCTGAAAGTTATTAAGAAAGCAGTAGCTACAGGACATGAATATGCAACCATGTGGTATGATCATGTGAAAAATTCGGACAGACAGTCTAAAGCACACAATATTTCAAAGCTCACAGGAAGTATTTCAGATCTATCCAGCTACTTATTACAGGAACACTTCATATTTTTTTCAGTACTCTATTTTAAGCACATCAAGAGTGTGCTGTCCTTCCAGTATCACCCAGCTCAGCTGTGCAGTGTGTTAGCTCACTCAAGGTCAGGGAAACAGCAATGGGTGCTCTCTAAAATTCAGGGAAAGTGATGGGGAGAAAGGAAAGGAATAGGGAGAAACTTTTCCAGGTTCAGGTTTGCATGGAGGCTCCTGACAATGGGATGATTTGAAGAAGTAATGTCCTGGCTTTGGTGACAGGGAGAAGCAGCATGTACTTGGAGATAAGAATTTGGTCAAATGTGACTGAACATCCCCAAGCTCAGTCNTGCTTTAAATCTACAGCTACAATACCATATAAGAAAAGTTTTGAGCATGTTTTATGCTGTTTTTTGGTTTTAATTTCTTCCTCTCTGGGTGGTAAACAAAAATAACTATGTGAGAAGAACTGAGAAAAGTACAGACCACTGAAAACTCCCTCTTTGTGGAGTCTTATAGACCTTATAGACCAGACTATTAGCATTTTTCTTCATTAGGCACTGTAGTAAATGTGTTTTCCATTACTGTTATTATTATTATTATTATTATTATTATTATTATTATTATTATTATTATTATTATTATTATTATTATTATTATTATTATGTTAGCATCCTTGAAATTTCTATCCCATTGGTTGAGTAGTAATTCTGAAAGTTATTAAGAAAGCAGTAGCTACAGGACATGAATATGCAACCATGTGGTATGATCATGTGAAAAATTCGGACAGACAGTCTAAAGCACACAATATTTCAAAGCTCACAGGAAGTATTTCAGATCTATCCAGCTACTTATTACAGGAACACTTCATATTTTTTTCAGTACTCTATTTTAAGCACATCAAGAGTGTGCTGTCCTTCCAGTATCACCCAGCTCAGCTGTGCAGTGTGTTAGCTCACTCAAGGTCAGGGAAACAGCAATGGGTGCTCTCTAAAATTCAGGGAAAGTGATGGGGAGAAAGGAAAGGAATAGGGAGACACTTTTCCAGGTTCAGGTTTGCATGGAGGCTCCTGACAATGGGATGATTTGAAGAAGTAATGTCCTGGCTTTGGTGACAGGGAGAAGCAGCATGTACTTGGAGATAAGAATTTGGTCAAATGTGACTGAACATCCCCAAGCTCAGTCCCATGGCAGTTTATTTGAAGATAAGTTTTAATGTATACTTCATGATCACTGTCAATAAACTGGAAAAGATTTCTGTGTTTTATTTTGTCAGACCTTCAGTGTGCCCTGCAAGGTCTTGTCACTGATCCCATCCTGATACTTAAGAATGGGAACCTTCATTCATGTCCCAAAGTATTTTGTTGAACTTTTGATTCATAGTATTGTATAATTTTGAAATTGCATACAAAATATACAAATGTAGAAATATTACAGAAAAGGCTTTTTTAAAGCTTAGGACTCTAATGATAGATTATTGCTGACTGGTTTTCCATTTAAAACTAAAGTTACAAGTGGCTTAGTTACAATAAAATTTGTATTCAAGTGGTCAAAAACACTAATCCTAAAATAAAGAGCTAATTTAATAATAGATTAAATGAACACATGATCTGTTCCTCACAGTAGGTGATCAATGTTTAGTACACCCTTGCTAAGTTTATATAAAGTCTAGTCACACCCTTCATTAAGATATGTTGACAGAGAAGTTCATTTACTTGGACAAATACCAGGATTCAAAATCCAACTCTTAATTATGTTGTGTTATATATGGTGAGTGAATAAGAGTGTGGACATTAGCAGTGAATAAGACTGTGGACAAATTGATTAACTGCAATTAAAATGCTTGTGCATCTGTAAGACTATCCTACTTGTCTGAAAATGAATACTGCTTTGATGTGCAGCAAAGCATTTACCCATAAGCTAATTGTATGCAATGCACACTGTAATTAGCAAGATGCATGCTTTGTTTTAATTGGATCAAACACAGGATCAAACTGCAAAAAATACTACCTGAATTATCGTAACAGGTTTATTTTTTTAATCGTAAGTTTTGGGTTGAAAAATAATATTGAAGAAAATGAAGATTGGAAAAGAAAACAAGGGGCACTTTTTTAGTGTACATACCCGTGGTAACACCACAGAAATTATCATGATAGCAACAGTTTTATTCATAGGAACTTATAGAAATGATATTTTCTACAAAATTAAGTATTACTAGACATTTCAAATATATAAATGGATTTCCATTAAAACACCTTCTAATTACATAGCTTTAGTTTCTATTGGTAACAAATATGTACCCGTATGACTGAAAATTGTAGTGTTTGGGGAGAGCTCAAGTGTTGCATGTGTGCATATGTGTGTGTGTGTGTGTACATGCACTTCAGAAAAAAGTCCTCACTGGTGCAGGAAGGAGGCACTAACTGCAGCTTCCCAATTCAACTAAATAACAACTGTCATTGTACCTAACCCTTTTGGTAACAGCCACAAATTCCTTGGACAAATTGAATATGACCAATTAGATTCAAAAGACTGCAATGTAATAAAATGAAATTTACATAAGAGCATTTCTGCTCCTATTTAAACTGCATGAGAATTGAAGAATAAGGAGGCAGATGAAAGCTCCTCACAAGACTTGTAGATACTGTTTTTCCAGACCTATGCATTTAAAATAAGGTGAATGAATAAAATCCCTGACTAATACAAATTCACCCTGTCTGCTTGGGAGAGAGAGGCACCAGAGGCTTGTCATATCTATTGTGCATTAAGTGAAATATTTCATCGTTTATTTCTGGGTAATCAAAAGAGCTTTAGCCGAAGTGTAAATTTGCCTCATTTATACCCTATCACTTTTATTCAAAGCAGTTCTTCTTTATCTTCCCTTTGTAATAGGAACAATACAAGAAAATGCAATCTATGCAGGAATGTAATATTTAAGAAAGTTTTTAGATCAATAATTTCAGTGTTCTTGACACAATCTAAAAGGGATTTGCTATGTTGCATGCATGAAAAATGCCTTGTTTAGTGATCATTCTGTTATTATGTTGTTCTAAATGCAAAGCTTGATGTAACTATGCTAATAAAATATATTCCAAAGAATATCCCAGGGGTCTCTCTTGTCATTTTGGCTCAAGCTGGTGCACAAATTTCCAGTGGTAAAGAAATATTCTAAGTTAATCTTCTCAGGGAGTAGCTGAATAGTCCTCATGAGTCCTTCCAAGGCTTATAAAAATATAGTTTCAGAAAGAACTTTTTCTAGCAAGATGTGTATTATATGAATTCAAACACGCAATTCCCCCTATAATTAAGTGCAACTGTACTCACAAGTCCCAAGCCCTACAGTATTTCAATGTAGGCTTCATGGATCAGAATGAAATCCTGAAAACACTAGAAACAGAACAGAATGAATTCATTCTGTTTGAATTTTTATTGTAATTCAAGGTGTATTCAACCTAATTAAATATCCCAAAGGAAATTCCCTTTTATGTACAAAACTGGACTTTATCTAGCAAGACATACATCCTCCTGAAGTGAAACAAGATCTTTACTGGCATAAATTTGGAATATAGGTTTTGTCTGAGTGTAATTTTACACAGTTGAAACTGCCAGGAATGAATTATTTATAATTTCCCTGCTGCATTTTGTCTATGGGATGACATAAATAAGAAAACGCTGGTCCTGTCAGCAGTGCTTCATCACCAGTGAAAAGTATCATGTAGCCAAGTATTTTCACACTTGACAACAGTGATCAAGGAAACTGATACCAATTTATATCATCAAATATCACAGTGATATGTGGACCAATACGCTTGGCGTTTTCTCTGAAGACAGGAACTGATCCTCTTCTGTGGAATCCTTCAAAGAACAGAAAAGAAAGAAATGTTTAGCTGTCCCCAGAAACAGGACATTTGGGTTGAATCTGCAGTCTTTGTAAAGGCTGAATATATTGGTTTTCTCAAATCCAGAACTATTCTGTGAAAGCCTAATTCAAGGAATAGATGAGCCATTAAGAGTGAAAGATTATTAACACTCCTTTTTTATCCCATTTTTTTAAAAAATCCTTTTTATTTTCTTTTTTCATAGCACTGTTTTCTCTTTCTGAAAGGTTACAACCTTTCATTCATCTCATTTCTCTTTCCTCCACCCCGTAATCCTTTGTAGGCATATATATGCCCGTTTTCTCACAGATATTCTTCTAGCATGGATTATTTCCTTTCCCTTTAATCCTCACAGGCTGAGATGCTGTGCTTAGCAGTCTTACTCAAGTTTGCACAGAAAGCCTCTGGTTAGTTGATGAGGATTACATGGCTACCAGGCTAGTTGGACAGAATTCAGGCTGGATGAAAACTGTATGTCGTGTAGCAGAGAAAAATTACTAAATTCACATTGTCATAGCAAATGAGGATTAAAGCCATTTCATTTATTAATGATGTAATTATATGAGGCTCAGAACTATACATTCAGGGTCAACCAAAAAAGTCCCAGATACTGTGAAGTGCTAGACATATACAAATTTCTGAACACCCTCCTATTGCTAATCCACCAAAGTTATTACTCCTCCCAGCTCACACTCACACAGCACCACACGTAGTAGCCTCCTGGTAGCTGCTTAATCCACTGATTGTCCTCTTGCTCTTCAACCCAACCTATTGAGGCAGATGTCCTCCCAGATTATTTTCTGCCTTTCTTTCACCCATTGTGTCTACACTGTCTGCCAAAAATGTCTATCAGCCATCTGCCAAAGGTGAGCCCTGCAAGTCCCTCCCCAGATGTTATACAGGCCATCTTTTGTATAAGGCTTGTCTTCAAGTGTAACTTCTAAATCTTTGACTGCAATATCTAGTGACAGTTTTCTCAGAGCCTGCAGGCTTTGCTGAGTTTTTGCATATAAGGCTTTCTCACTGCTCACTTCTTTAACCTTGCCATGCCAAAATGGCTGGAGATTAGAGGGATACAAATTAGTCTTCAAGCACAAGAAATCGGTTAGCACAGATCTGTCTGTTCTGAGTGTCCCTTTGTGCCTCACTTTTTCGTTCTGATGCCTATAAGCAGAAACAAATCTAGGATGGGGGAAATACAGAAAGCATACAGAGATGTACTTTGTTGATTAATACCTGGAAAGACCTGCAAAGAAATTTGAGACAGAACTCAGAGACAAGCTCATGAAGTATGAAGCAAATACTAGTCAGTTTGGTGTCGGTAAAGATAAGCTCATTAATGAAGGATGACTTCAGTGACATAGGCTAATTGACCTCCTCAAGACTGAGCCTAAATATCATCTGTTCACATGTATGTACTTATGGAAAGATGGAGACAATCTATATCAGTCAAACTACCAGAGTAGTTTTGAAAAAATATTAAAAAGTATAAAAGAAACACTTTAAGAAAGGGGGAGAAATGGCCATTGAGAGGAAAAGAAAGAGTTTTAGAAGTCATAACTCTCTATACAGTATTTTAATGAAAGACATGTTAAACTGTCATTAAAAATAGACAGTAGAAATTGAGTCATCTAATGATCACAAAAAGAACTTGTAGTTCATGAACCCTATTTCTTAACATATACAAAATCTTTTCTAAATCACACTAAACAACAAAATCATAATTGTAATAAGACACTCCTGTGTGTGAATTATGAAGTATTGTTTCATACCTCATTGCACCAATGGCACTTGTTTTTAACTGCATGCCAGGCATGAAATAGTATTCCATTATTCACGTCCCACAGTGTCATGTTAGTTATCCCACAGTGTCTTTTTTTTTCCACATATTTTCCTGCATTCTCAGCATTTCACAGGCCACTCTGAATGTAAAGGAACAATGCAATTCGAGTGCTAAGCTCCCGTTGGAAAAGTGTTTTAGACCTCATCCTGCAAATAGTTGTTTTGTTGTGTTTTTTTCCCCATACTTAGACTTATAAGATTTGAAAGACTGAAAGTTTATGAACCCTTTTACAGTTTGTCCACTAACTGCTTTTATTGCACAAGACCATTTCTCCTGATTTTTGATGGGTCTTTTGTGGGGCTTTTGTTTGTTTTTTTCATTTTTCTTGAATCACAAAACACTTTAAGAAAGTGTTCTGGCCTGTTGTGACAGTATAGAGTGCTTGCAAGGCTTTTTATCAGAATGTGCAGGTGATAGAACTAAGCTCACTCTGAAAGCCTAGTCTGAGGAATACCACCAGACTCTGAGCACTGATGTGAATCAGAAAGATTTGTCATATTCTGAGGTCTAAATGTAAGGCATTGCATTTAAATTTGGCATTGCTCATCTGAGTTCTCCAGATTTATGGTGGAGAGGACATACAATTTATTTAACTTGTAAAACCTTGCAGATCTACAAGAGTAGAAGAAATAGCCATACAGATATGGCAAAATGTGCTGCATGCAAACTGATTTAGAATTGGTAAATCTAAAGAGTGTTTTAAGTTGTCAGTATTCATTTAACACAATTTCAAAGAGATTTGGAGCTAAGCAGTTCATGATGTTAATTTTTGAAACTGAGTAAAACTTATTACATCTTTGCCCAACTTAGAAGAACTGCTCTTTCCAGATACATGTAGTTCTTTTTTTAAGTACTTAGAGTTTTTATCTTCTTGCAAGTTATGTTAGAAAATATCTATTGAATTTGTGGTTTTGATCTACCTTCTGTGCAGTTAGGGATACACAGTACTCCAGTATTGAGAGCACAGCTGTATTTAGCTCGAAACAATAAAAATAGAAACTGTGAAGTTACTTCAGAAAGAATTTTTTTAAGATGAAAATAATATCCTAGGAGATCTGTTGAATGGATTCAGAAGCAAGATAATACTTGGCTAAGAAATGAAATTGAAAGGCTTGTCAAGACAAACCTATGTGTTGGAGCTTTGTTTGAAAAATTACAAAAGTAAGAATATTCAGACAAATTAGACACTTTTAGCTAGCCAAAGAATCAAGTAGCTGCCCAGCCAGGACATGGATAGATGATGTTGTTTATCTTATGAAAGTAGGAAGAAATATTCCAAGTAAATAATAGAGATTGGTTTGTCTTTCACACCTTAGCAATCCACAGAAGAAAACATAACATACAGCAGTGAGAGACTAATAGTATGTCCTGATTCTTTACATCAGGAATATTTTACTTGCATGGGATAGCCTCAAACTTCTGTATATAAAGCTTTCTTTTAACCATCAACAAATTATGGCTCATAAAAAAAATTTATCTAGATAGACATGAAATGCTGTATTTTAATAAACATTATTTAAACCTTCATTTGTTATTTTGTTTCTCTTCATATTTGAGTCTGTCTTTAAAAATAAATGGGTTATCATTTTATTAAGATTATTTCATCCAATATTTTAAAAAAAGAATAAAAAGATAATGAAGATCCAAATTAATTTCTGTGTCTGTTGTATTTTAAAACCAATGAAGTGTAGCATCAGAGGTCAAATCCTCTGTGCATTGATGGCTGTCCACAGTGCTCAGGTCTTCCTATGTCTAGAAGAATAGTTCATAGAGAAACTTAGCACATTAGTCTTAGCCTAATACAGAAGTCTCTGCATTTTACTACAAAACATGTCCAAATGTTAGTGCCTGAGAATGATGACGTTGAGATTTGCTAACAATACCTAAGAATGTTCTTTGCTTTAGGTGGGTTAATAGTTCTCAGTTACTCTTGTAGCCAATAAACAAGATATTTTCAACATGACTGCATGTGAACAATGTATAAACAGAGATCTAAAGTCCTCAAACTCCAGTGTTGATCATCTGCTGATGGTGGTTGCAACAGAATCCATGGAATGCAATCATGGAATCATAGAGTCATAGGTTTGGTTGGAAGGGACCTTAATGATTATCTGGTTTTAAACCCCTGCCAAGAGGTGGGACATTTTTCATTAGACCAGGTTGCTCATAGCCTGGTTCAGTCTAGCCTTGAACACCTCCATGGAAATGACATCCACAACTTCTGCTGGTGTCTCACCACCCTCATAGTGAAGAATTTCTTTCTGATATCTAATCTAGAATTACCTTTTTTCAGTTTGAAGCCATTCCTCCTCGTCCTTTTTACATGTCCTTGTAAAAAGTCCCTCTCTGGATCACTTGTAGGTGCTTTAGATGCTGGAAGGCTGTTCTAAGGTCTCCCCAGAGCCATCTTTTCTCCAGGCTGAACAACCACAACTTTCTCAGCCTATCCTCATAGGAGATGTGCCCCAGCCTCCTGATCTTTGTTACTCTCCTCTGGACTCACTCTAACAGGTCCACTTCCTTTACTTGTTTGGTGTTCTGGTCCAGAACAATTAAGAAACAAGCTCTTTATTTTCTGTGCTAGTCACATATAAACTCTGTTTACTGAAGTTTAATATCAGTCATAGTCTGGGAATAAATATTCAGTAATAAGGAGACAAGAATTTTCAATGAACTATTATATTATTTTTCTACAAAAACTGTAAGGTTCCTAAAACTGAAGTTATTCATAGAATCTGTTTCTCAGTGTTGATAGGCTGCTTTCTCAGCTGAAAATTTTAGTGAGAGACATCTGTTCCATATTACTCAGAAATACAATAGCATAATAATGTTATCAATAATGAGTAGATGACACATAATTTGTGGGAAATTATATGCCTAATTTTCCTTATTCAATAGTCCATCGAATTTATTACCTCTGATTTGGAAAATTCATATTCAGGTTTATGGCAGGGACTGGAGACCAGCCCTGTATGTTTCCACTTGACTGTTATAATCACCAACAGAGTGTGATGGCTGTAGCCTCTGCATCTCTTATGTGTTTTACTTTGTATTTAATGTGATAAGAGTTTGGGTATTTTAGAGGAATTGAAAATATTTTTT
Source organism: Platysteira castanea (assembly GCA_013397175.1). Lineage (NCBI taxonomy): Eukaryota > Metazoa > Chordata > Aves > Passeriformes > Platysteira > Platysteira castanea. The sequence continues at coordinate 53,751 of VYXC01008132.1, forward strand.
GAAAAATCCCATTTTTTCCAGATATGAATTCTGAAGTACATGAGGGAGAAATGGTAGCAAAATAGGCAATTAATCCTACCAGTCACTCTGGCAGTAATAAATTTCCAAGGAGGAAGAGAGCTCTGAAGATGTTGCTATGCAACTGCTTTCAAATGTATATAAATCTGTTAGTTACTGTTTGTTTATTTTTGCAACCAGTATTCTCCAAAGGAAAAAGTAAAAAATCTAGGCCTGGAACTGATAAGTGTAGCCCACTGTTACCATTTGACATTGTACATATCAATTTGACATTTGGTATTAAGTAGGTGCACTTTGAAGCTTAGCAAGCTCCATGTTGAAATGGTTTCTCTGGTCAGAAAGTGCAGTCCTGTTCCACTCCGTGGCATTGACTTCTATGACCTTTGAGCATAAAACACAGTGAATTTGAATTAATTTCACCACAGTTACCCTTTCCCAAAGTGTATTTAGGCAGTGTCCCCAAGTAACTCATTCAAATGCCCTTTATCACTGAAAGGGAACACTTTATATTTTGGGGTTTTTTACTTAAGGGAGTCTTCTGTCTCAGTCTGACCTGCCTGACGAGTACAATAATATCCTTGAACTGTCTCTCACCCTGTTTAAGCCCATCTCTTTTCTTCATTTCCACAGCACAGTTGTATTGCCTTTGAATTCCCATTACTGTTCTTGGCTGAGATCTGCAGTTTCTCAGACACCGCAGGGACAGGCATTGAAGAGTGTAATACCAGATTTAGTGTCACTTAACTACTGGGAAAATTAAAGTATAGTTTTATTACTGCATCTACTGCCAGCCCAGAGTGCACCAGGAGATCTCCCTTACCTCTCCTCACAGGCAGGAGGAGTTTTGGCAGCTGGGACTCAGGACCAGCTGAGAGGGGCCGCTGAGGAGGGCGGTGCCTTCCCCGCTGTGAGCCTGGGACACGCTCCTGGACACCATGAAGTGGCCATGGCCATGGCTGTCCCCAGCCCAGTGGAGACACTTCCATCTGAGGTTTTTGCCTGCTGCCCCATAGCCATGGGCCTGGCCTGGTCTCTGCCTGTCCCTGTCCTGTCCCACCCCAGCTTTCCCCTTCTGCCCTGACGGCCCTGCCAGGTGTGGTGGGCCCCGGCTGCTTGGCCCTGCCCTGAGGCCCCTGGAGCGGTGGCTCCCAGCTCCCTGGTCATCCCGAACAGTGAGCATTGCCTGAGGGTCACAGGGTGGCTGGTGTTAGCGAGGGCCACAGGAGGTCAGCATATCCAACCCTCCCGCTCTGGCAGAACGTCCTGGAGCAAGTTGTCCAGGGCTCTGTCCAGCTGGGTCTTGAGGGTTTCAATACCTCCAAAGTGCAGATGCCACAAACTCTCTTTGGCTGCCCTTGCAACACGACTGTTGTGGCTTACACCTAGAAGTATTCAAACATCTCATAACCCCATCATATGTCTGGGTACGGAATATGAAGTTTAGACTTCTAGCTGAATAAAATCTGAGGATTTCATTGTAAGAAGTGTACCCTCCTCACTGCAGTCTCTTCAGAATTTCTTACATTTCAGACGTCTACTTGCTGTGACTTCTGCCTGCCTGCCTGCCTGCTATACCTCATGGTCCAGAACATTTTGCTTGCCTAGGAGCCAAGAATCTTCCTCCCCAGTGGGATCATTTTGACCCCAATCTTAGAAAGACAGTCCAAGAACAACAAAACCAAGTGATTTCACCATCATGGGATGATGACACTAACACAGGTTTTTGAACAAAAATCACCATTGTGGTTGTTCCTATGTAAGAATAATGTGAGCAAGAATCAGAAGTCTTTAAAGCACATCTGTTGGATCACTCTTTTCAGAATAAATAGTGAGAAAACAAATCTTAAAAACCCTAGAATGAATAGATTAAGTTGTAGCAGAGCTACCAAGATTCTTCCGTATATTTAGACTACTTAAATATCTAAAATCTGTATTCTAAAGATTTTTAAAAGTTCTTTACTTTTCAGACTTAAATTTTTAAATTAAACTTTAAAATTCTTGTGTCCCCTTCTGGATCTCTTCCCTTTCTCTAATATAATTAGATTAATTATAATTCTGTAATTATAATTTTGCATTAATAATAATTCTGTAATCATATATATGTATGTATAACTATACACACATAAATATATATTTTTTTCCCTTCTTATTTCTAATTGTACAATGAACTTTTCAGGAAAAGAGTCTTGAGCCTGCCTGAGATAGTAACATTACCTAGCAATCACAGAAGTCTGTCAGAAAGACTTGCATGGTTAAAGGAAGTAACTGTGAAAGCTGATCAAGTGGGAAGGACTTTCCTGGTCTGTCTTTGTTCTTACGCTGTTGATGTCTTGGTGGGGACTGTGAGTACCTTAAACTAGTAAATTAAATAACATTACTGGTTGCCATCATTTGGTCTTTTCTTCTTTATTTCTCCATAAAGAGGAATTATGACTATGGGACAGCATCTTGGTATTTCTTTCAGTTTATATGTTCACAGAGAATTTTTTATGGATGCAAGATTAAGTGCTTTTTTTATTAAAAGAAATAAAGTCACAGAAATTCACTTGATACTTTTGTCAGAGAATGTTGATGCTGTCATTAGCTTTTGAGCCTACTCTTAGCTCCACCTGAGTGACCCTGATAGAATTGTCATCTGCAACAATGGACTTTAGTATTTTTCCTCCATTCCTCATTAGAAAGATTACTGATTACAGATTTCATGACAAGGCATTAGTGATCTTTTACATTACTTTTAGATAGAAATCGTTTAGATTTTAGATTACTGAGGCACTTTGTAAACCAGACGTTTTCCATAAGAAAACAGTGAATAGAGTGGTAAGACACATTTTTTACTTTAGTTTTGCTAACTAGAAAATACATTATACAGATAAAAGTATTCTGAGTGATCCTAGTAATGATCTCTCTGGATAAGTGTATTCATATATGTTGATTGTTGTTACAGAAGAACTTTATGTGGGTAGGAAACCCATTGAACAGATTAATTGTGGGGTAAACACTCAGACCAAAAGACTGCCCCATGGCTAGGAAAACCTGCAAAGTTGTTTTATCAGTTAAGTAGTTAAAGATATACAATGAAGTTAGAAAATAAGCACTTAGTGAAACTGTGAAGTGTATGGTCCTTGTACTTAAATTCACATTGTCTTCCCGCTTTTGCCATCTTTGTTAGCTGAACAAAACAAAACAAGAAAAATCCCACAAAAACACCCAAGTCTCCCCCTCAAAAAATCCCCCGCCCAAAAAAACCCAAACCCAAATTTCTTAGTGAGAAAAGCAGGAAATACATATCTTAATACTAGTCCTTGTGCCCTCCAGTAAAGTTCTGGTTATTGTAGACAATCCACATAAAACCACTTTTTTCTTATCTTAATTTTCAGTTTTTGTAAATATTGATCTCATATGTCACTATAGCTTTGTGAAAAACAAGTTAAAATGAATCTTTTTCAGGTATTAAAAAAAAAAAAACTCTTAGAAGAAAAGAAGCTATAGATCCTGAACAAGTCCCATGTGGCCCAAAGCACCAAACATAGCTCTCTGATCTTCAGGGCTCTGGGAAAATTTTAAGTTACAGAGCATCTTCTTCTTGTCTCTTTCTTACCGTCTCAATCCTCACCCCAAAGCAGCCCAAATCCTCAAGTGTATTGCTTAAGGTAGAGATTATTCTTATCATGTGTGCTGCAGCCATAGGAAAGGAACAGACTTTATCACTAAAGAGAACTTGGAGATACCACTTAACTTTTTGACATGCTTCCAGTAAAGTCAATGGGAAAATTTTTCTCTATCTACAGAAAGAGTACTTCTTTGAATACTCTCACAGATTTTAAAGATGTGAACAGATAGGTGAACAAGGTTTTGTCATGATTATGTCCTGTCTGTTCTTCCCATGGAAGTAATTTGTACAAGAAAAAATATCTTCACATGTTACAAAACTTTCACCTTTTCTTATCATCAGCAAAAACATGTAAAGGAAAATACTTTTTTGCCATTTTAGCAGCTTCAAGTAATACCATATAGAAAGTTTTCTTCAAATTACCAGATAATGGTTGATCCTGGGAGCAGTCCAAGGTGTAGTCTTTAAGTGTTTTCATTCTTTCTTCAAAAGATGCTATAAGACCTTAATTTTATCTCCAATATCAAGATACTCATAGTATAACACTTGATAGGTCATTATTAAATTTTCAGATTATGCTCAATATTCCTATCCTTTTGTGCTGTGCAGCTGTGTCAGGTGGTTATTTTATCCTTGCTATTAGGGAGGTTATATTTAAGAAATGAATTGGCTTATATGATAGCAGGTTACTGCTTGCTGACCCAGGAGATTTCTCCCTATCCTGTGTTTCTCTGATTCTTATACTCTGGTCCAAAAAGACATTTCTCTATCTGAATAGAGGTCTGGAATCTGTTCCTCAACCAGGGTCTGCAAGAAGCTCCGTATCTTAAACAAGTTATCCCCAAGATATTGCTGAAGTCTGTGTAAAGTCACATAGCACTAAAGCTGTGAATGTCCTCTGCTCCCTCAATGGATACTAGGGCTTGTAAAACATGAGTTTATATGTAACACCTTTGGAGTATTACACTATACAGAGCATACCAGCATCAGTTTTTCCTGTGAGTAAAACTGGTGATAAAGTCTGAGAGAAGAGGTAAATTTCTTCCTCCAACCTCCATAAGCCCCTGCCTTTGATGTCTTTTCTGAACTGCTTACATTGACTTCAATTGCAAATCCAGCTCATTATGTGCTTTGAGCTATTCACTTCAACAGACTTTTGATTAACCAGAATCTAAGAGTGTGACTCTCCCTGGTGTTCTCTAATTCATGGTAAGCATTAAGAACAACATTGCTGCTGTAAATGACAGTGGATCAAACAAAGCTTTTATATACATCAGTTACCTACTATTGCAGGGTTTGTTTGAAATGCCTAGTGTTTAACAAAATTCTACCATGCAGCCTTGTGTCACACTGTAAAGGGAGTATCAGGATGACTGCACAGATGTTCCTGCAACCCCTACAAAACCCAGGCCTTTACTACAGAGACAAACGCTCCTTAATGGATTCTATGCATAATAAATAAAGACTTAATGATGAATATCTAAAATCACTTAGGATGATAAGGCTATTTTTCATCCTCTACATGTTGTAAAGGGAGAAAATTGAGAGACATATGCCTTTAAACTACAGAGGGAAAACTGCAAAGTTTCTGTGTGAGCAGAATATTTTCATGGTTTGTTTGCTTTTATAAATATTTGTTAACATCTGAACATCTTTGAAGGGTTGGACATTGGCAGTCATTCTAAATAGATAAGCCTATTTACGATACAAACAAGGGGATGTTGAATTGTCGTTCAATTTTTCTATATTGTGTTATACTTACCTTGGAAGAATTTGGTCATCTAAACATCATAACAAAGTGTGAGAAAAGCTGGAAAATTTGAGAATTTAAATCTGCTGCAAATGCTGAAATTTTTATTGTGACTCTAATTGATGAAATAGTTATATTAGTAATTGGATTAGAATTTGAAATATTTATATTTCAATAAATTTCAGAACAATATTGCTTCAGTTTATTTTATTTAAGGAATGTGGTGTAAATAATAGACTATGTAAAAAATGCCAGATAATATTATATTGTGACGCAAAGTGTCATATTTTATTTCATTATGTTACTTTGGCTTGACATAATGCACAGTTGATGTGGTTTAACCTTCAAAAATTACTCAGACAAAAACATTTAATTTCATCAAATCATCATTTTATAACATGATGCAGCAAAACTTTCTCTAGCAATAGTAAAATACATGTGAGGACTGTTAGGTTAATGAGCCTCATCTCCTTTGTCTTTATCCAAGCAATACACCTTTATGGAAGCTGAGGATCTGTCCTTACGTTCCTCTTTATCCTCTTGTCAGTCAATGCTTTTCCTTTTATAATGATTTTGGGAAAGCTAGGTCAAACATCTGAGCTTTAAATTTTGGTTTTGGTCACTCTGATCTGTGTCACAGCGAATTTCTTAGTCACAAGCCAGCTGCTGAGAAAACTGTCTGACACTCTCATGGGTCTTACTTTGATGTCTGACATTTCCAGTTCCCCAGAGGAATGCAGTTGTCATGAGAGGTCACTATCAGAGATACTGGGAGCATCCATTAGGTTGCCAAGGCCAGTCACATGCTGACCTTTAAAGAGCAGGACTGAAACACAGCCTCAATTGTTTTCAGCTGGGAGCCAGCACTGCGAGCAGGGATGTGAGTGATGCACTTTTGATGGTCAGGTCTGCCAAGCACTTACAGGTTGTTGCATTCTGCAAAACATGAATATTTGGAAAGAGAAGGTGAAGAAAAAGATTTAAAAAGGACCTGAAATATCTGATTGTATTCTAGGGATCTAGTTGTCCTGTCAGGGTGCTCTTGAGAGATGAAAGCCTGTGGAGGGGAGCAGGGACCACAGGTGTGGCTCATACAGGCTATTTAGTCAACATCCTGGGCTTGTCCTACCCAGTCAGGAGCAGGAAAGGTGTGGGACACCGGGGTAACCCCAACCTCAGGAATCAGGGATGGGCTGAGGTAGGAGTGGGACATGAGCCCATGGGCTGGGCAGGGCTGTGGAGACTGGCCCTGCTGCAGCATTTCTGGGCAGGGACAGATGCCCTCAGTGGGCTGGAATGTGGTCCTGGAGCATGGGTAGGATGGAGGGAGCCACAAGCAGACCTGGGCAAGGACAGTTAGGGCTCTTGGTGGCCTCCAGGTGCTAGGAGTACAGTACCGTGATCTGTTACTGTAGGTAACACTCTTATTAATTGTAAATCTTTACCAGCTGACTACTGGAGGAGAAAATGAAGCTTTAAATCAATGATAAAACTTTTTCCTGCAAACTGACCTGAGTGAATTTGACAAATATTAGTGACAATGTAAAGAAGGCTTTCATTAGTACCATCTAGATGTCCTTAACAGAGATACTAAAATATTCTAAACAAAGTCCAAGTTTGGTCAGAAACCCCCATGCATTCTGCTCACAACTTTAATTGAAACACAAACTAAGACAATGTGTGAGACACCTACCAGCCGCCCATCAGGCCCTGAGAATCAGCTGTGGTTCAAAGATCCCCCTCTGGAGTTCACTGCTTCCAAAAAGAAGGTAGTAGTTTAACAAAATAAGGGTTCTCAGGATGTACAGCAGATGTCAACAAAGACATACAGAACTGGAATTTTGTTTTCTTTCTAATAGTTTTATTAAAATATAAGAGACACTGTCCAAGAGCATTTCATACAATCTCTTAGTGTGATACAAAATGAAAGCAAGGTTTCCAAGAAACCAACCTAAACTGGCTTCTAGCTTCAGTTGATGGTAACTACAGACAAACTCCTGTTCAGTGAAAGTTAGCCTTTCTGTACTTATTTCAATCCAGGTAATTGGGCTCCATTCAGAATCTTGCCAGCTTCCCTTCACAATGCTACTACCCAAGAGATATGTTTTCATTTCTTCAATGCAGTTATCTCTGTGGAAACAAATACATGTTCTTGTACAAGTAGGACTTCTGAAAACTCATTTAAAGTTGTCTCTGTGTTTTAAAAGGGAAATATTGATCTATTTTAAACTTGCAAAATTAAGTTGACTTTAATGGCAGTGATTTTAGTGTCACATGGAAAAAAATGACTTTGAACAAGGTTTGAATACCTCTTTGTTGTCAATAATTTATGGTTCATAACTGAAATATACTTCTATATTTAATGCTCAGAATAAATATGGGATCTTTAACAAGAAAAAAGAACAAATTTGAGGAGTGAATGGTACACACTGTTAATATGATACAAAGAACTTAGACCCTGGGGAACTATTTTTCAACCCTAAAAATACCAGCAAGGCGGTGTGATCTAAGAGTTGTAAAAGCAAAATAAATCTAAGAGCTTTCTAGTGTTCAAGAATATAAATTGCTGCTGCTTCTTGAGTTGACGTTTATTTACCATTTTGCAGTATGAGAAAGAGCCTCAAGATTAGAACAGAGAAAATTAAATTATGTTCCTGTTCCTTTGGCTGCCGGGAGGATTGTGTTTTAGAGATAGCTTTAAAGGTACATGGCCACTCTTAAAGGCCAGTACCTCACTTAATGTAGTTTATTCATAAATGAACTGTCATGGAATCACTCAGCCAGAACTAAAGAAATCAACCAATTTTGTTGCCTACTAAATAATTACTTATTCCTGAGGAACACTTAGAAATAAATAAATAAATAAATAGCACTTAGATTATGTTGTCACTTTGGGGGCTGACAAGAACTTCATATTAAATTCCAAAGTCCAGCTGAGGACGCAACTAAGACATGCAGCAGTTCCATATCTGAAGCAGCACTGTTTTAAATTAGGTGAGATTTTCCACGAAGACCAAAATAGTGAAACAAAGATAATTTACTGTGTTCTGGGTAGACTGAGTTTCCTGTCTACAAAGATTCATTGTTACTGTTTACAATGTTAATAGACTTAAACACTTTTTATTAATACTGCTTTAGGTAGATTTTCTATATAATATTTAAGCAAGTGTTCTGACCAAGTAAATATCTGAGCAAAAATAAGGGGGATGAGATTGTAATAAAATACATAAGGTTCTTAAAAGGAGGGTTGCTGCATAGCTTTGAATTTATACTAAGCATTTAGGTAATAAAACATTTATACCCAGGTTTCAGGCCTGTAAGAAATAACAGTTTTCGTAGCTAACTGACAATGATTGACCCAAAATACACTGTTAATATTATCCTGATGCAAAGTATATTTTGTTTCTCACAAGTCTTGCTGAATTTATTAATAGATTTTTTTTTTTTCTTTTCTGGCAAGTTCTTATAATCTAAATTGCCCTGAGAGAAGACAGGGTATGAGAGGAATGTGTTAAAATTGCCAAATAAAGCGTGGAGGTGGAAAATATTAATTATGTGTTAGTGAACTGACATGTCATAAAATTAGTAGGAAAAATGAGTAATACAAAAAAAAGCACTGTGCAGCATAAAGTAATTTAAGTGTTTTGAACAGGGATCAGTGCCAGAAAAGTCTAACTCCTAATAATAATGTAAGGAAGATTTAGGAAAAATGGTCTCTGAAACTGGGAACCACAGAATTTTATTTTATCTTCTATGCTACTACGTGTTGAAAACTGTTGTAATTCTGGACTTGAAGACTGGTTTGCCACTGAGAAGTGTGGTGTTTTAATTTAGTAGCTGATTTTTCTGGGAAAGGCCAACCAGTCAAAAGGCAACTCCTTCCTCCTCACTGCCTCAAAGGGAAGGGCCTTTCCATGCTGACATGCAGGGGCAAGCACGGTTGCTGACTCTGAGATAACTCATTGTAAGAAAAGAGCTTTTTCAATGCCTCTACCAGGCATCCTCTGGGATGGTGACTGCAGTCACACAGAGATTCACTGAAATCACAGGTGTTTTCTGCAAGTCCAAATCTGTCTCTACTTAAAACAGTTTCCAAAACCATGTTTTACGTGAGAAGTACAACTTACACATGTCTATAGCGCATCTTAGGATATGAGCTTTGCAATGAGCTAGGAAAGAGTACAATCACAGTTTTATTATCTGTGTGTCAGAAGATACCTTGATATTGTGCTTTATATTTCTGCCATATGTGGTGCTTATTTAATAGGAGCTATAAAGCATAACCAAAGATAAGCATACGACATTTTGGGGAGATGTCCCATTTTGTTGATTGCTGAGGAGGGTTCTTGGGTAAGGCAGCTACTTTAATCACTCTGGAAGAGCAATTACCTTTGAGCGCAGTCATTCAAATGGGGGTGTAGTGCTAGATCACGTAGGCAGTTTAGGATCAACAAGAAAAATTACTGTGTCTGGAACAGACTAAATGACCCTTCAACCCAGAATCATGTCTTTGATAGGAGCCATCTCTAGAAAAAGATGATAAGAAAAGGCTTCATATAGAGTGGTGCTTCCCTTGATAAATGCCCTTGCTTTGGAGAAACTGTAGAGCAAGTATTTCCTGAGGTGAAAGCTGTTGCTGCATCTTTTGAATAACAGTCCTCAGCACACTTTTCATCCATGATTTGTGTTACTGTCTTTGCAAGCATTTATACTGTTGACATGCACAGCACTTCATGACAATGAGTTGCACAGGTTTATGACCTGTGTGGAGTAGTGTGCTTCCTTTGTTCATTTCAAACCTTCAGCTTATTTAACAGCAGGGTATAAAGCATAACCACAGTTCAATATAGCAGAGGCACAGGACCCTAATGGAACTTCCTAAATACAACTGAGTAAAAATAAGGTAGAAACTTAGAATATGATTAAGTGATTCTTATCATTATAAATCATCTATTCTCTCCAGAAAACAGGATCTGAAAATAAATTGAAATGTGTTAAATAGAAATGTATACCAGGTCAAATATCTTTCTTGAGTGACCCTAGTGACCTCCCACCTGAGCTAACTGAAAAATCTCTTAACAGCCAGCCCAGAACTCTCAAATTCTTGTCATTACTGATACTGTCCAGCCTTATTTTTAGTTGTAGTAGTAGAAAAATTTCAATGAGTTCTCTGCAGCTCTAGGGATAATTGGGCTCTTTTCATTAGCTTATTGGAGGCAAAGGCTCATAAATCAAGCCTACAAACCACATTTCTCACCAAAGGTCTACCAAGCCAAGGTTTGTGCTAGAGTACATAAGTGTTCCCTCTCATGTACTTGAGTGTGAACTCCGGGACTGTCTGAACATGTGGACTAGGACTCTGGGCTGTTAAACCTCAAGACTTTTTTTCTTGTAAGAAGTAAAGAGGGTGCAGCAACAGCTCTTTCAGGTGATAAATCATGGTAGCTTGGACATTCTTCTGAAAACTGGAGGTTTACTGATTCAAGAAGGTTTGATTTCTTTTTTTTTTTTAACTCGCTTAGAAAAAGGTATATTTTCAAAACCTTATGTGAAGTTATTAGAACATAGTCAAAGTGTCTTTGTGTATGGATAGAAAAGACATCTCCTTTCTAGTTTTGAAGAAATAAATGAGCTCCCTCTCCAGTCTGCTGCTTAGAATCTTGTTTCCTTTAGAAATTCCGCTCACAAAAATTGTTTGCTTAGGCTGTGAGCCTGAGTTAATAGTTTGTGTCTATGGATATTTTGAGCACCTACTTTTTCAAAGCTATAAAAGGAACTGCATTACAATCAAGGTGCTGCATTTTCCAGAGCTTGGCAGTATGACATTTCTCACACCTTAGGCCTAAGATTTTAAACTTGAATGTTCTAACTTTCTAATGGTGACAAAAGCAAGTCACAAAGCAAATCTTGCAACAGAAGCGCTAAGTTACCCATTCCTTGGTGTCTGCTCACTCAGGATATTCACACATATCAACTCACTGATCTTTGGCTTTGTATTTTCCAGTGGCTGGGGCAGCACAATGGGGGATCTTTCCTACTAATGCTGGATCTTTCCAGCATTAGTAAAGAATAGAAGAATAGAGAGTTATGTTTGAATATTTAACACAATTGTGGTAATTTTCAAAGTGCAGCAATACTTATTAAAATACATGTATACGTTACCAAGTTTTTTCTTTCATTTCATTAATTACCCTAGGAATTTCAGGAAAAGCTGTGTAGAAGTGCAAGTTTTTGAATTTTAGTGAGGTTCATTTAAAGGTAAGTTATGGTTGCCTCTATAAAAGGAGAGAGACAAGAGGGAGAAAACTCTAAGGAAGTTTGCAAACAAAAGTACTCCTTTCCTTTTCTCTTCCATGTCAGATCTTTGTTTAATCCCTAAACACCTAGCATGTACCATGATGGTTGTTACACAAACATATGCTACTTTAAGTGTAAATGATAACATTTATAAACTTAAAACTAAGGGGTTCTCCTGTTTAAAGACAACGTGATTTTCCTGTCATGTTCTAAGTACATCTAACATACTGTCTGTGACATCTGAACATAGAGAGAGATTAGAAGAAAGGTTTCCCTACAATTATCAAAAGAATTTGAAACCTTAGTTGTTTTTTTATACATTGTTTTTATTAGTATTGTTGTTATTACTATTTGTTTTTCCTTATTTCAATTTTTGTAGTAAATTGTTTTCTCAACCCATAACCTCTGCCTTTTTTTCCCTTTCTTACCAGAGGGGGTAGGGGGAAGGGAAGCAGCTACTTGGAGCTTACTTTCCAGCTGATTTTAAACCACAAGATTTTAAACTTAAATGTTTTCTATTTTTTCTTTTAAATAAAATTCTGTAGGAAAATATTGGTGCTGATGTTAACTAAAAAAGAAAAAAAAGAATATGACTGCCAAAAGTCTAAACCTCTTGTTTGAACAGGGTAATAAGAGGGTCTATTTTAATTATCCACTGATACTCTTAATTATCAATTGTAGAATACATTTCATCTGCAAAGCATGCTGTATTATGAGAGCTGATATTTGGAAGCTTGTACTAGTTAAATTCAGATTCTTAATAATGCATCTTTTAATAATGAGGATAACTAACCAGTGGTAGAAATTAGGAATGTGGTATATTCTCAGTCATTAAATCAACACTGGATGGCTTTTAAATAGATACTTTATGTCTTACACAGAAATTACAAGATTGGTATAGAAATTGATGCATAATTTTTCTGCTGTAAAAAGAGAATATATTATAATATTTTCCTTTCATTTTAACATATGTAATCTAAAAATAACAAGGTGTTTGTTTAATCTCAATTCTTAATTAGGGTACTCAGCATGAGCTGCTGATCAGAAAGTCCAAGTGAAATTAGGATTTAATAAAAATCAAGTTAGAGTACTGTTTTCAGATTTTAGGATTCTACTTTATCATTGTTAAGGTCAATGACTGAAAATATTTTGATATATTTAGGATCTTATTCATTGAAACTTGATGATTAACACTTGATGATTATTTTGCAGTTATTTATTTAAATTTATATTTCAAGTTTCCATGTTTCTATCCCAACAACAAATATATAGGAGACAGTGATTGTTGGTTCTAGTGAGTATGACTGCTTTAAGGACGTAATGAAATCAATTCAACAGATGGCCCAAATCGAAGATCTTTTTTGTGATCTATTAGCTGAAGGAAAATAAGAAGCAATGGCATAGGAATCTTAAATCCATGACACGTGACTTCAAATACATGGCACACAGATGCTGAATAGCTCTTTGCAAAGAATATTTTCTACTGTCAGATAGAACAAGAGAGTTCTTCACTTTTTCCAGGCTTGGCTCTGGACATCTTCGGTGACTGTAACAGGCAGCACTGGGAACCTTTTAAGAAGCATTTCCAAACCATTGCATTTATCTGTTATCAAGTCATGAGAGCAGTTGGGATACTTGGACACAATAGGCTGGGTTTGAATATGCTGAAGACAATATATGTGTGAGACCTATTTAAAGCTGAAGAAGTCCTTGAGATATCCACCTTTTGCTCCCTTTTCAGGTGTAGTATGCAGTTTGCCCAATGTCCAGCTCCGGGTAGACATGGAAAACCTGACCTTCAGACTTCTCGTTATGGCAGTGTAGATGTAGTTAGTCTGTTTGAAAGGAGTGGGTGCAATAGAGAGATGACCACAATCTAATAGAAAGCTGGACTGTTGAACAGTAAAGCAAAAAGAGTATGATCATTCAAAAGCTCCAGAGTGAATTGGAGAAATCCCATCAGTTTGAGTAAGTCCTGAAACAAAACTTGTCTTTGGATTTCTCCAGACATAATGCAGTTCTGCACACCATTTTCATGACCATGCACAGAAGCACTGTAATTCCATCCTGCTTCACTGTGGACAAAGAAGAGTTCATTTATTGAGTATAAATTCTCCTTTTTGCTTGAAAACTATCTGCAGCTATGTCACTTTTTTTTTGTTCTAGTTCAATACGCGCACAAACTTATTTAGTCCCAAGAAATGTGAATGCAATATAAGTGAGTTTTCTATTTACATCACTTAGACTTGCTCAGTTTATTTATTAGAAAGTTAATATGGATAGCTTGAAACACTTAATAATCTGACCAGTGAGCTGAAGGAAAGATTCTGAATGTAAATGGTTTACAAATTTCATTTTTAATACCAGGCAATTTCCTTATGACTAAGAATCTTTGTTGGTGCAAAGAAAGAAGAAGGAAGCTTTATGTGCATTGCAAGCCAAGCAAGTCAAAGTACCTTACCTGTTTTTCATTTGCTAATCAGCTCCTGCCCCTATTGATCTACAAACATGCACACATGAATGCAGGTATTTAAAAAAAGTGGGACAAGGATGCACTGCAGAGTGAGTTTATGGTCAAGACGCTTTTGATCTTGACTGTTTCTTATGAGAGACTTGTTCTTTTCCAGCTTTCATTAAGAAAAACAAAACAGTGTAATACTTACTCCATTGATCAAAGATCTATTGTCATTAAAATGATATTAATAACTAAATGAATTCCGCTGCTTTTCTAATTATATCATTCAACAATGTAAGGATGCAAAGTTGTCAAATATTTAGCTTAAATGTACTTAAAATTGAAAGTGAATTATTCTTCCTTTTTCCTAGCACTTTATGATACTCCTTATTGCCAGCTAAACATGTAGTCCATACTAATAATAGAAATTCGTTGACCCCTTAGTTAAAATTCTACTGCTACTGGACCTTTCTCTAGGGAGGACATTATTCAACAAAACCTGAAGCTACCTCATGTTAAGGAGATAATTCTACTCAATCTATCCACTTCAGATCCCTCAATAAAAATGACAATATCCTAATAGATAACACTTGAGAATAGAAATTGAAATAATCACTTATGAATTTATCTACAGCTGACAGCTTTATTAATCTCTGTAGCTGTTGTCATTTGAAAAAGAACAACATATAATAAAAATTCTGCAAATTATCTACTTAGGCATTCTGCAGCAGAAGCTCTGCTATTATAACAACCAGTAATGAGGTAAAAGACCAAAACAATAACATTTGTCTTGGAAAGGAACAGCTCTTTGAGAATCTCCCTCATTTCTGATAATCTAGCTACAATCAAGGAAAGAATAATGATTTGTAGTCAATGGCAATATTCTGGCATGTAGCTATTACTGCTAACAGATGAAGAAAAAATCTTATATTTGACAGGAAATCCCTCTTCCAAAAATACCCTGGAGCACATTTGTTACAACATATACAGAAATATATCCTAGAACCTGAAAGCAGTCTTCATCAGGAGCAGGACTTGGCGGGAGGAGATCAACAAGACTTTCTTCTTTCCTTTGTCTTTCAAAGGAGAGACCTATCTAATTTCAGTAGAGCTATCCAGTGGAATGCCTTTAATGCATTTCCTTTCAAACATTAATAATGGCTGAATCAATCATGTATTTTGTCTAATGGGGATGGTTTTTATGAGGTTATTGGTAGGCATCTTAGTATGACCTAATGTTGCCAAATTTTAGGACAAAATAGGACTTTGGTCCTTTGAGAAACTGTGACTAAAAATGTTTATTTCCTTCAGCTGACAGTAAATGAAGCCTAGGCTAAGTGGTTAACATTGCAAACTTGATATCTTAGTATTCTATATTGAATTGTATTGATATTTATGTGTTTATTTCCTTCTTAATTGTAACACTGAATATTTCCATTTTTCTTTTTTATTTTAGTTAGAGTTTTTGGCAGCTTCCTCTATGTCACAACACAGTAAATTGGGATATTCATCCGTAAACTACTCTTTGAATGTATGCAGACTTTTTAAAAAGAAAGTTTTCTTTTTTTTTTAAATTGTGTTCCTCTATTTGCTGTCATTTCCTTTCTTCTCTGAAAGTGTCAGTGGTAAATATATGTCTTTGGTATTAAGTGCTAATCTGTGCATAATATTAAAGCTTATGATAACAAACTACCTTCAAGTTATTCTTTTCCAGGGCTCCCAGAGTATTGTCTGTTCATTCCGTGAAAAAATAACAGGTTTTATTCCAGATAGAAAATGATGTTAATACCCCATACAAGTATTGAAGAAGAGACAATATATATTATTTATGCAAAAATAACTTGAGAATTTTAACTTTTCCAGCTTAGGCTACTAAATACATGTACAAGCTTGACTAATACCATAGAGTTAGGAATGAATATGAGAAAAATAGGTTATTTATTTGCTTATAATGGATTTTGGTAAGAGAAGTGGATACAAAAATAATATTCATAATAATATTAATAACAAAATTCAGGAAATTGTACCTGACACAGGTACTGGGTTCCTCATAAGTAACTCAATTCATGCATGCTTAATGGAAAAGCAGAGAAGATAAAAAACTGCATTACAAATATATAAGATCATGGTTTTGCTTTGGGAGAGGCATCTGAAACCACATTTTTTGCGATTTGGAAGTGTCCAAGGCTTTCAAAGCACTCATTTTAGCAAATTCAGAAGTATTTCATACCTTCTGATTTTCTCTGGACATAATTTTGTAGACCTATTTAGACTTGTCTAGATTTCTTTAGAACTGGAAAAAACATGATATTCTCTTATAATAGTCAAGCTTCAATTTGCTGTTTCTAAAAAGATGAACTCTACTTTGAAGATCTTCTGTGAGCTATTGACTTTAAAGTTCTTCTGTTAACTGTTGACTTTCTTCATTTAGGAAATATGCCTGAGGAGCAAACCCCACCATAACTCTACAGACCTATAGACCATGTATTTTCATTCAGCTATGCAGCCATGCAAAATTCTTAGCAGTTTGAGAAATTCCTTTCTCTTCTCTATTGTTGCTAGTTTTTTGAGTCCAAAATAATGAAATTTTATGAGTAGAAAGATTGGGGAGGATTTTCGTTGGGTTTTTTTTGCTTGTGTGTGAAAACAGCCTCTGGCAACATTAAATACAATACAAAAAAGATAAGATATTGGCAGAAATAAAATCTTAAAATAGTTTTTTCATATTGTTGTACAGTAAAATGAGTACAAATGACATTAGTAAAGCCTGCAAATGTGATATTTAGTAACAATTATGTTACAGTGCAAAACATAATTTAAAAATAAATGAAAAGACCAAGATGTAATATAAAATTATCTCTTATTCTTCATGATTTTTTCCTTGTTTTTGATAACTCCATCTCTCCAAAGTTCTGTCTTTTTGAATACTTAATCTAAGACAGTGTGTACCCAAAACGGTTCTTATCCAATATAACACAGAACAAATGAGAAATGTAAAATAAACAAAGTATTCCTTTAGAAAGTGTTTGTTGTTATTTATGCAATGAAAATGTATTTAGACATGACTTTCCAAAACCTACTATTGCGGTAGTACATTGGTAATGTTTTGGACTCAAAATGAGTAACCCTTTTCTTTCTTTTTTTTTTNTGGTAGTACATTGGTATTGTCTTGGTTTGGTTTTGTTGGGTTTTTTTTTGCTTGTTTTTTTTTTTGTTTGTTTGTTTCTAAATCTGTTTCCACACTTGTTCACATATTTATCTCTGATATAACTGTCTACCTCTATTTCAAGCTTAGTTTAGTTAAAATCTGAAATGCATTGGATGATTGATTGGCTTGCTGAACTTAAGTCTACCCTGAAAATTGGCACGACCTGACCTTGTAATGTTCCATCTCTCTGCCTTGTCATAGCAATTTGAATGAGACTCATATTTTAATAGCCATTTATAGTGGTCCCAAATGCCAAGCCTTGTCAGCTTGGCTATGGCCTTTACAGTTATGAGTGGAATTGCTTCCTTGTGCTGAGGAATGGCTTTTATGCTGTGCTGTAACCTGATATAGATTTTGCTGTATTTCTTTGCTTTTCAGAGCAAGAGTGAGAAAAACACGTATCACATCAATTATAACTTTATTCTTCTCCTATTCCTCCTCCTCCCAGTCTTACACTTTATGGCTTGCTTGTTAGGCTGTTGGTTTCTGGGCTGGTTGCAAAGTTAGATGTTCCAGATTCTGCTTCTCCCTTTTTTTGTGCACAGCACTAACATGGAGCTTCTGTTTCTTCAGTGTCTTCCAGAAAGGTTTCATACCAGAATAAATAGCAAGCTGGGAAGGAAGTCACTCATGTCCTTTGCTTCTGGAGGTATTGAGAGAAGATATTGAACATAACTTTAATTCCGGCTCCTTCCTGTTATGAAATTCTACCATGAATTTCAGCTATAAGAAGGCTGAAAAGAATAATACTGCCTACAACAAGTATTTGTTCTATTAATATATCTTCTTTACAGTGCCTTTTTTCCAGCTATATCCATTTTGCTGGCCTCTGTGACAGGAGGCTGGGGCTGCCCCTTTGCTGGACACAGCCAATTCCATTTGTCTTCAATGAACCCAGTGCAGGGCACAGTTGGGTTTATCAGCAATGGCAGTGGTGCCTCTGGGAAAATGTATTTAAGCAAAGACAGAAAACACCACATAGGCAGAGGAAATGAAAATGGTGAGTAAAAACAGAGGGAACACAAAAGTCAAAGGAGGAGGCAGTACCCCATGGGATGATAGGTATTCCTTGTGGCCTGTGGGAGACCTGCACCAGGGCATGTTTATCCTGATTCTTAGTCCAGCTATCTTTTTAGTGAGAAAATACCAACATGAGCCAACCTGAAGTATTTTACTACTCACATATGTTTAATGAACATGATTGAAAAGCATGAGGAATGTTGTGGGATCTGAAAGGAAAATATTGTCAAAAGTGACTAGTGAAAAGTCTGACAATTCCCAGTGCTCAGAGCAACAAAAATAGTAGTGAATTGGTAGTTGTTGTATCACACAATTATTATCAGCTCTATGTGGGTGCTGTGTGAAGCTCCAGGAAGCTGGATTGCCTTCGGAAAATTCCAGACATGCTGAGGCAGTGTCCACACAACAGGTCCTGTTTGTACTGGGTGAATTAGTTAATCAGCAGGAGATGCCTTGTACACAGAGCCAACTGGGAAGAAACTCAACTATCAGGTTTTCTGAAGAAACTTTTCTAAAAATTCTCCCACTATCGTGTTAGAATTATTGTGTCTTTGTGTTACTGACCTTCTAGGTGTCCACATAATGTGTCCTCTGACTTGTGTTTGAGCTTACTCCTGGAAATAAGGCTGATTATTTGTACCAGTTCTGAGTGAGGATAAATAAGGCTTTGACTTCTGCTGAAAGAATGCATATATTTCAGTATTTCCTATTTTCCCATGCTGACATGGTACAACACTGTTTATTTCTCTCCAGGTTGCATTAGAATGAAATGTGCTGTCATCAGAAGCCATGAAGTGCATCATAAAATGCCACATGTTGGCCCTACCAGTAATAAATGCAACTCCAGGATTTCAGCAAGGTGTCCTTGCTCAGACCAGAGTTTGTGCCTTGAAATATTAAGAAAAATTGTCTCATAAAAATTAAATCAAAAGGGAACATATTAACTTAAAAATAAAATTCCAAATTAAAATTCACATAAAAGGGTTCTATTAAACCTCTCTGTAATACCTCTGAACACAATTTCTTGGAAAATTCAAGAAATATAAGGAACCAAACAGATACTAGAATTTGCTTTCTACAGTAAAACTGATTTCAGCTCAGGGATATATGTGTAAGCAAAGATCTGAAAGTAAAGTTTAAGACTTCATAACATAACAAGACAGAAGCTGGGAGATATTGAAAGTGTAAGGCTATTACTAAGTTTCAGACTAAGATTACAGTTGTGTATATATGAATTAAAATAAGCTACTGGTAGTAAAAAAAACAACTAAATAATGCAATTTAATTAAAATAGTTGATTATCCCCTGGAATTATATTAGATAAAAACCTGGAAGTTATTAAAAAAAACTTATCACTGCCGCCAAAACATTTAAGAAAAAACCTGAAGCTGCAAAGCTTTTTCTGCAGAGCTCCTGTCGGTAATAATGACGGAAGCCCTGTTTTCAAGGGTTGTGACTTTCATGTGTGCCAAACCAAATTTAGTTCAGTTAACATAAAATTAAATTAAAGTAGGTAATAAACCATGTGTAGAAGTGGATCTTGATGACAGACCGTGATTGCTGGCTTACAAACCAATGCTCAAAAGTTTATTGTAGCTGTAATTCCCCAGGAAGAATGGCCAGCTAACTGTTTAGGCTATTAACCTGCATGTATAAAGTGCAAATGCTTTAGCAGAAGTCCTCTGCTAACACTTCATGGTTGTACATAGGTGGCACAAGTTTACAAGACGTAAGGAAGAGACTATTTTTGAGAATGTTGGCATGGACATTCTTGGCAAGAGTCAGGGAGTAGGAAAGGAGCTGAAATGTGGTAGGCAACATTCATTTAATCACAGGATCCCTTTCTGATGTATCATAATGCAGTAAAATGTGGTGTGACTCCACTGCTGTCAATTAAGAAGTTAGTGCAAAGGTTCCACATGAACATGGGGAAACACTTCTATTAATAAACTGAATTAAATATGATAATGAGATTGTCTCCTCTGCTTCTAACAGTGTGATTTGTTGATCCAGATCCAAGGACAAATTTTATA
Organism: Platysteira castanea; assembly: GCA_013397175.1. NCBI lineage: Eukaryota > Metazoa > Chordata > Aves > Passeriformes > Platysteira > Platysteira castanea. The sequence goes on from VYXC01008132.1 coordinate 74,142, forward strand.
GAAACATACACAACAGGATTTCTACATGAGATCAACAGTATTTTATGAAGCTGGATACTGTCAGAGATCACATTTCATACTGTATAAAAATGGACACTCTGGACAAGTTAATGAAAGAATGATTAAAGACTCTACTAAAGTAACAAAGCATAGTCATATGTTAACAGTACTTTTCTTGACCTCTTAGATGTAGACAAAAATTTTATTTAATATTACCAGAAATGTTAACACTTTAGAGGGATGTCATCACTCTTTCTTTTTAATCAACTGTTAAATATTTATGTCTCTTAATGCAAATGTTTGCATTAGAAAAAATNGCTTTTTAATCAACCGTTAAATATTTATGTCTTGACAATTCTATGAATTGTTCTCTTAATGGAAATGTTTGCATTAGAAAAAATACAATTAGAACAGTTTTTAGAAGTATGTAGCTTCTTAAGTCCGTCATAAAATTAAAAAAACTTTCAGCACTGTTTTGTACTGGTTTTTACAGTACAATCCATTGTATAATTTTTTAAATTATAAGAGAAATATATAAGCTATGATTACAAAAAAGGAAACTTGATTAAAGTAGGAAGTTCTTATTATGTAACACAAACCTAGTAAATTGAAAAAATATACACTTTCTATGGGTCCTAGTTTCTATGGATTTATGTTATATTTTCCTGGATTTTTAAAACATTTTTGTTACTGTAGAATTCAATGTTTGTTCCCAGGAAAACAGAAACTATTATTTTTTTACTGATTTGTATCTGCCTACAAGTGATGAGTGTTTGCAGCTCTATGTCTGCCTTTAGATACACAGAGATATGAAAAAAATCTTTCAAAAAACCATAAAGTAGGGACTCTTTTTGGTTCCTTCAGTAAGGTGCACTATGTTTTTCAGGAGAAAAAGAACTTCTTTGAGTTCTTTACACTGCAGATGCATTATGTTGTCACATAACAAATGTTGTCAGTGAGATAACTTGGTAGTAAGTGTTCCAACAAGACTAAGGAGCCAATATCACTTTTACAAATATAGGCATGACCAAATTTTTCATACTAATTTTATATCACAATGAATTCCTTTTTTCCTGTTCTTGTCCCCCACAAGTAAGATCACTCTCTACCAAAATCTTTGAAATAAATTATAATTTAAAAAAAAACCCAACCAAAACCCCCAAAACCAAACAAAAAAAGCCCTTGAATTTTTATATTTTCCAACACTTATGACAAGGAATCTGTTAACTTTTCTGAAAACTCAGCCAATACTTGCCTGACTCTTCTTAGTTATTCATAGCTAGTAAAATTGTTACACCTGAGGAAAGTGAAACAAATCTATACTTCTCAGGTGAATAGAACTGTAGATATCCACTAAGTGTCATTCCATAAGTATACATGAGAAAGGGACTCCATTTTTTTATAACACAGATTACAAGCCTGACTTTGTTCCTTTACATAGCACAATAAATTAACTCTTCCCTAAAGACTAATTGCAATTAAGCACAGCCCATGAGTTTGGCTTTCATTATCCTCACCTTTATCCACTTGTTCCAGGCTGAATGTTTTCTGTCCCACACCAGAGGATAAGTGTACCAATGGGAAAACAGTAGTTGTTAATTTTCCAAAGAGTAAAATACTGCTCATCATCAGTCAGTTTCGCCAATACATATGATCGTGGTAGCCAGAACGAGGTGATCCTCCCTACAGGAGGTGCTTTCACTGAAATACCCTTGCTCCCAAACCTGGCCTGACTTAAGAGTACCATCTTGGACATGTTTACCTTCTGTGTTTGACATGGGCATATACAGGAAATGGAAAAATTATTTGAATAACTTAGAGTAATTTAAAAAGCCTGTCAATTTGGAGTCTAAATTCTGATGTCAATTGAAACCGTGCTATAGACATACACACACACACACACAAATCCCCTTTGATTGCAGTCAGCTTTGAATGTGATCTTTACATCACAGAAATTAATATTTCTCAATGCATAAACTTCAGCCAGTTGAAAATACTTAAAATATTTTCCCAGAATGTATTTTCTATGAACTGTAATAATCAAAAGGTTTCCTCTGACTTGCTGTGTAATGAATTGTCCTATCTCAAAAGAAAAGTGAAATTTAGCTGAATCATAGGCTATATTAAAGATGAATGATTTATTTTTTCCCCTGTGGTCTTAAAGCAGGTCCCATATCCGAAGATTGCTTTTATACAGTATTATGACTTTAGCTTCCTTAAAACTATGTAAAATGCTGATATCTTAGCTACATTATATAAATCTAGGATTTTCTCCCTTTTTTTGTTCGTAAATGTGTTTCTTTAAATGCCATTGTTCAGGCTATATGAATATGTAATTCTGGCTAGCAGTTATTTTCATAGCATTCTTATAATTATATTGGAAAATATCAAAGCTATTTGCAACACCTGAAGGTTTTTCCTCTTGAAATGTCTGCATTTCCCAGCAGCTCGTAACTTTTAGACACACAGATTTAATATTGAATAAGTTTTATTTTAACACCATCTTTTTCCCCTTCCTCCCCTGCTTCAATTCTAGTGAATTTACACTTTCAGGACATATGCTTCTGAAATGGTATACAGCTTCAAGTCCTAGAAAAGTCAGTGCCAGTCTTTGCAGGTCATTTTAACTTCTCTCTGAATTAGAGCACATGTCAGTGCCAAAGTGAAGCCTTAACCCAAATAACAAACAGCAATGGCAGCATGTTCTTGATGAAATTTGCTTTAGTCTCGTTGCTATTCTGTAAGAAGGGCCACTTACCCATTGAATGTGAACATTTCAATATGGAAGGGCAATACAAGGTCTGCTTTCTCACCATTTCATGGTGGAACACATATGTTACAGTCCTGGCTGCCAGAAACTCTAGTCTCTTCAAAACAAGCAAGTGGTTAATACTGTGGAGTTTTCAGGAATCTACAGTTTCCTTTGTGGGTTAAGAAATGGCTCTAAAAATGGCCAGTACTACAGTCTGTAAGGCCCCATGCAGTTGAGTTGCCAAGTGTCTTCCTTTGCTGCTGAATTCATTATTGTTTAGGCGCATTGAACATGTCCTTGGCTGCACTTGCAGACACGAATCACTTGGGAAAAAGCCTTTCTGAATGGTCAACAACTATTCTTAATTTACCAGAACTGCTTGGACACCCTGCTAATCTTATTTAACACAAATTGAAAAGGTACTGACTTTTGTGGGTTGCTCAAGATTTCTCATTTGTATGTTACCCAACCTGTGTTCATTTATCTTGTTAAACATTACATTTGAGTAAGCAAACTTCTCAGTTCTGGAGTCTTTATTATTTCCTATGTACATCTCTATTTTATTCTTCCTTTCCTGGTATCTTACGTTGTAATTTTTTGTTGTCTGTCTCATAAGAAAACATTTTCCTATTTTTTTTAATTCCTTGTTCTGTGTCTTTAGTCATTAAAAAAGTAAATTTTGTACACTTTTTCAGGTTCTGCATTTTCTATCTCCCCAGCCTTTTACCTACTCCATTTCTTTCTTCCTTCTTCTGCTCTATATACTTATCACATCCTCTTTGCTGCTGACTATCCTGCATTTACTCATCTAGCCATGTTCTCATGAAGCTTATCTCTTTCTGCCACTCTCAGTCTAAGGACTCTTACCTTCCTACCATTGCCTTCTTTTTTTTGCACACACTCTGAGATTCAGTCCAGTAGCTCCTTATGTGCAAAGATAAGCCACAAAAAATGTTACTAAGAGTATATTAAAAAAGGAAAAAAAACCCAAATCCAAAAGAAGTCACTTTTGACAGGTTTTGTACCATCTTGGTGTTCTAGCCTGCACATTGTTGCCATTAGCATTCTTCTCTGAACAGTAAAAGAGGACAGCGTCAGATGGAAGCAGGATATCAACTTCAACACTTAAAAACCCCCAACTAATTAGAGTCCAATGAGAACTGTGAGCTATCCTTATTAACCAATTGGATAATTTTATGGCACAAGTGAACTGACTAGATAATGGAAATATGGTCAATCTCAGCCATGTGGAACACAACGAAGTGAGAGACAGTGAGTTATGTGAGGGAATGACCAGCAAAGGTGGAGAGGACAAATAGAACAAAAAGGAGGGAAAAAATTGGCTGAAGTGGGAACAGGAATAATAAAATGCCCTGTTTATGATAACCAATAGGAGTTGGATATTTGGCCAGTTATACTAACAATTATTTGTATAAGTCATCTTTTGAATATAGTTTTGTGTTAAACAGTAGAATATGAAAAAGAGTATAGCAATTTGATGAGCTATCAAAAACCCCAAAAGTAGCCTTTAGGGTATTTGTATTTCAAATATTGCAAGGAATACTTTTCCAAGTGTTTTCATTATATGTAAGGAAGAATTCACAGAAAGAAATAGAAACACCTCACCAAACTGCTGTACACAAATCTGATCAGCCAAGTTGAAGAAAGATTAATTAAAGTATAGAAGAAACAGAGTTTGGCTGATGCAGCTGAAAGCATCTCTCTTGTTAGAACATACTAAAAGGGCTTGTTCTGCTAAATCTTCAGTGAAGGCTGAAATAAAACATGATCACACTTTTCCCATAAGCATTTTAAGGCTCATATAACTGGGCAATGTGAGGAGTGAGAAATAAAAGAGCCATGCTTGTACGAAAACAAATGACACTAATGATAAGCTAAATTGCCTGCCCCCTCCACGTTGTCCTCCCGCCCCTATTCGTAACCACTCTCTCGGGTTCTCCCATTTGTTCTGTACCCTAATCCCGCCCCTGTACCACCCCTGTACCCTGAGACCATTAGTCCCTGTGCTCTCTCCGCCCCTTTCATCACCGAACAAAATCCAGCCTCAGACCACCCGACGGCCTCTCTGCGTGGGGAGGTGGCCGTGCTGGTTCTCTGTGATATGGGGGCCCAGCCTGCAGCCACGCACCTCTCTCTGCCTCTGAGAGCGGGGAACGAACATCCTGAAGCCCCAGGGCAGGGAGCCTCCTCGCCTCCTTTGTCGCTGCCGTGTTGTGGGGCTGAGAGCTGGCCGGGGCCATGAGGGGCTGTCCGAGAAGGGGAAGTGAAACAGCCTCCCTCCCCAAGGAAGCCCCCTGCGCTCTCTGGGAAGGCTGCGGCTGCCATTTCCACCAGCAGAAATTACAGACCGCAACATAAAATGACACTATTTTTGATACTAATCAAAAATAAATACATGGTAGAAGTATTAGTATGTTTTAATTACCACTGTAAAAAGGAGTAGAAAGGCTTAGAAGCAATTGATTTTAAGATGAAATTTGCTATATTTCTGCACAGGCTTTTGTAGCATGATAGGGAACAGTATTTGCTGCACTGCGAGGTCCTGTCCACTTCAATATCCTTATGGGTTGTGTAAGCTAATGCAGTACTGTTTCTTTACCCTAAAATTGTAGATTTATTTTTCTTACTGCAGATTAGAGCCGTGATAGATTAGCTCCAACTGCTCACCCAGTTTGTACTACAACACCAGTTTTATTGAGGCAAAAAATGAAGAGTGTAAACTTTGGACATGGTCTATTGTTCAAAGTGTATTATACCTTAAATATAATGTTCACTGTTATTGGAACAAAGTAGGATATTTATGCTGTCCTGTATAAGCAGCATATTTTGACATTTACTCAAACCTTGCCTTCTGCAGAAAACTGTCAAGGGGGAAAATAACATGAAAACAGTTTAGTCTGAGTCTTAAGAGTTTTGGTTGATCTTTTTCTGTCTCTACAGAGACATTAAATCCAAACAACATCCTCAGGAAATCCAGTGATGGAAGCATTACGTACCTCTAAAATCCATTGCTCAGCTATCTTTTCTTATAGTTGCAGCCATATAAACAAAATGCTAATGGAATGCAATATAACCCTATATTCAAATATTTGAGGATAAACAGTTGCATATTCTTAAACATTTAAATATCCTCAATAAACTCCTTAATAATAAACTTCTCAATAAACTCATACAGTCTGAGAACTTTGGAAAATCACTGAAGATCTCCAAAAACTGCAAATGAAAAATAAAGATGCGTAATTTTTTTTCAGTGGTTACAAGATTGTTTTGACAAGTAGCAAATTCAAAATAGAAATTACTACTTGGCTGCACAATACAAGAGAGTTCTCAAATTTGAGAGATGCTGCTGGATAGGATGCATCTCTCAGTGAATGAAAATATAATGAATATATGAATACTCATCACTGAAAAAATCAGAGAAATTACTCTTTTTGACTGTAACATTCTGATTTTACAATAGAATTTTTTCTTTATTTGGTTTGAGTTGAAAATATTTGTTTGTAGTTCTGAAAAGCGATATTTTGCAATACAGTGAATTGTCAGAACATCAAGAATAGGAATGGAAGCATTCTTTTTATAAAGGAAGGGAAACATATGTGCCATTTCAAGGGGATATTTGCTTGCACTTGCCAGATCTTATGGATGCTGTGGGAGGACCTATTTGGACCATTTGCATTGCTACGCTGCTCTAGGTGTAACACATTTAACATTCCATAAGTGAAATGTGCTGGTCTTTTTTGTGTGAGATTCAGAGTCAGAGAGTTGTTGTTGTGTGAAATCTTTCTGAATGTTTCAATTGCAGACAAGTAAAATATGTTTTAAGCCATATAAGTACTTCATATAACATAAGGACATAGATTGTTTACACCATGTATTTGAGTAAAAAGAATTTGTTAGGACTATTTTGTGTACTGAACTGTCCGCAGTTCCTGTCTGGACATCGTACTTCCTTTTCAAAAGCACTTACTATTTCTGTCTCTTTTGTACTCTTGTAGGAGTATGTCTTCTGCTAAGGTGACCTGATTTGCATCCTTCCTATAAATTGCAGTCAAACAGCAACACCTCAGAGGAGAATAGGGAATGGCATTTTATCACTTCTGGAGTTGTGTATTGTGAGGTCAAGGTTGGAGTGTGCCAAAGGGAAAAAGTATTTGCTGCGTGCACTTTGTTTTCTTTGTGACTATGTAAAAGGCCTTCAGTCTCCAGAGATATAATTACAGCAATTTACACAGACACTAAATCTGTGCACGTGGAAACGGTACTCTGAAGAATAAAGCTACAAAGAGAACAAGGCAAACCTTGGGATTTCTGTCTGATTTCTTGACCCTAGTGGGGACACCTCCCATTCTCCAAGGCTGGGTAAGAAATTTAGGTCCTGTACACCTTTTAGTTTTGTCAGCCATAACTGGAATTTGGAAGAATAGGCAGCACTGTAGTTAGAAACCATTTGTCAGGAAGTGCATTTGTAACTGAAGGTTAAACTATAGAGGTCAGTAGTTGATCTCTATCAAAAGGTAGCGAAATAGAATTCACAGCCTTGAGCTGAAATGTTAATCTTTCCCTTTTTTATTTCCTAGAGCTTCCTAAATCTGTGTAATAACTTAAAATAATGAGAAAGTTTTTAAAATCAACACCATAGCATTTTAGCAAGCTAAGAGGTTTTTTTCTAACTGTCTAAAATATTAAATGAAAAAAAACTTCATGGAGACATGTGACTTCCACATCTGAAGGCTTATTAAATCAAAAAAGAAGCAGCACTAGTGTACATTCACATCAGAGTAATAAATGTACCACAAATTAAAAGAGAACATAGCTCATTAAAAAAATATGCAGATGCCATTTTAAATGCTTTGAACAATACTATGATTCTTGGACTTTCAGCAATTTGAAGACAATTGGTTATCTACTGTATAATACCAAGTGTTGAAATGCCATATTCATTTCTGTACACTTCACCATGATAAAACATTCAGAACAAAGACTTCCAGCTAGGAAAAACCAAATCCTCTCAGTGGAGAGAAGATATGGCCTTTTTAGCTATGATTAGTATTATCTTTAAGAGGCAAACAACATTAAAAAGTATCTGCCTTTGATACATGATCCATCTCACATTTTAAAGAACTCCTATTTGTTATTTACTGAGTTTAGTCTGCTGATGAGAAATATAATTATGCAAAGAAGTTGCATAATTAGCTACAACTAGCTGCTCTTGTAATGTTCTCTACAATGGCAAAACATATATTAGTAGAAAAAATAAGTTAACTGTGAGGAGCCCACTGCTTGAAACATCAGCAGCAACAAAACTGGCAATAAAAATTAGAGCCATTCTACACTTCTCAAAAGCTGGGTGGCCTGCTTTTTTTGTACAGGCGAGAGAGTTGTGACAGCTGTCTAGTGCTAAAAGAATTTAAATAAATAAATAAAAAACCACTGGATAAGTTAAAATAGATCCTAAGAAATCATACTGAATATACTCTCAGGATCACTCAATTATAGTGTCCTGCCTGCATCAGCAGAGAGTACCAGTTGCAAGAAATGCTATAGACAATTACAGAAAAATGTGCTTAGAAGGACATTCTCTTTGTATCATATTTAAATAGTCATTGGTTTATGCCCTGAGGTATAAAGGGTTGAATTCCAATTATTTTATCCTACTTAGTATTCACGGTTGTGATTATTCTCTGTCTTCATATCAAATTGAATCTTTCTAGTATTTTACTGAGTTAATATGCATCTTCAGCCATCTGCCTTGTGTTGACTATTAGCTTTTGATAATGCCTACCATTGCTGAATTATGAACATTATAACAAAGCACTTTCATTTGTTGCTTTTAGATATGGCTGTAGTTTGAACAAATATCCCCTTTTCTTAAATTAAGAAATTGTATAGGCAAAACCAACCTGACTTTTCTACCTTTATGAAGTTCCTTCTAATTATTTTGTAGCCATGTCTGAATGCAGTAGATTTTAACTTTTCTCCTATTTAAGCCTTTCCATCAGATGGCCAGTTTCACTATTTGTACCTTACTTTTTTTTGTGTCTGTCACATTTTTTCCAAAATCCTAATGTTAGAACTGATTTTCTTACAGGTGGGTATTTCCTGATTTATATTGTGGTATTATAACATTTTAAAGATTGGATGTCCTCCCATCTTTGTGTTTCCCAGCTATTTATTTTTATCACTGGTAGGGGCTGATGAATCCTACAGCCTGAAAGAGCCAAGGCTGCTGCATGTCTGTTCCCTCAGATCCAACCATGAGTGATGCTGAGCATGTTTTCCCAATGACTGAAACGCAGGCACACATAGTACACCTACACATGTACAGATGACTGGCCACACAGGCCAACCCAGACAGAAAACACTAAGCACTCACACAAGCATTCAACAACACTAAAACCCTCATCCTGGTCCCCTCTCTGGCTCATTAGAACAAAAGTTTGTTAGCAGGAAATATAAATGTATAGATGTACAATGTGTATATACAACATGCACAAAGATTACCTTGTCAGTGTTTCCCTGGATCCTTGCTCTTCTTAATTGTCTCACTCTCAGATGCAAACACTCATGTACAAATGAGTCCCAGAAAATTCCCCAAACCCAGTGTTCTCTGTAGTTTTCCTGAACAAACCCTGGTCTTGCTAGTGCTTAACTCCTGCTGTCTCCCAGTGAGTGACACACTCATGCTCCTGGCTCCTGTGTTCCTTCCCGATGCTCTGGATATTTGCAAGTGATCACACTCAGGTGCACACACCCTGGTGTCTCCAGCTGCTGGCACCCCAAACACACAGGCCATGTGGTGGGTGGTTTCACTCCAGTCCTGGCACTCAGACCTAAACACGCACAAGCACCAGCAGAAAGAGCCCCTTCACTCAGGGCAACAGCTAGAAAGAAAGTTTAATGAAAAGACACATCAGACCATTGATCTAGTGCAGGGCAGATGGGTGTGCTGATGAGGGCTAGCCTGTATTAACCCTTTATCTTTCTGTATTCCTGTGCTTGTTCCAGCCAAAACCACCTAGACCCCTCTCTTTCACCACCTTTGGTTTGTCCCTTAAACATCCCATAATAAGTCCTGTACAACCTCTAAATGCTTTTCCCTGCCATCCCATACTGTGTGAAAGCACCATCCCCTGGCTCATGGGGCCCTGATGGCCCATGGGGGACAGTCCCAGGGCAAGGCAGGGCAGGTTTCTCTGCATGGGATATTGGGGTTCCCCCCACCTTTGTGCCCCTGTGGTCTTCTAAACTCGTGGAAATGGGTTTGTAAATGGTGCAGGGTATTTGGGTTCCCCCACCCTTTCCTTTGTATGTGTGGAGAGGAGCTTTAAATTGCATAACTGACTAATCTCTACTTCACATGGAGCTCTGCTTTCATGGAGCTGTCAGCAATGATACTGAAGTGTCTTTCTTAAGTTCTTTCCATTATTTATAACATGTCAGTAAGCATAAATAAAGTAATTAAATTCTGAAACTACGCCAGTCAGAAATGGAATTACTAATACATATAGGTAGAGTTAGACACAGATTCAGAACTGCTCTGAATCAAGACATCTGATAAGTCATCCACCAGATATAGTTGTTTCTGTGGTGTATATTTTAGGTCACTTTAATTTGTATTAATATGCATTAGACATCTATGTTTTAGTTCTGCTGCAACACATAGACATTTTACCTCCAGATATTTAAAAAGAAGATACAGTTTCAGTAGGTCTCCTCTAAACTATGTAACAGTACCAAGTGAGTTTTTCACATTTTATTTCGCATTAATATGATTGTAATTGCCTGACTGTACTAGTTTGAAAACAAACCAGGGAGATCACAAGTCAGAATTATAATTTAATAGGAAAATTAAAAAATAAATGCAATAGCAAGAGAACACCAACAGAGTCAGGATACAACCTGACACCCTGTTAGTCAGGGTGCTGGTAGCAGTCCAGATGAAGTGGTCCTGTTGAAGCAGTGATCCTGTAGAAGGGTCTGGTCTTCACCTGACAGTCCAGTGGTGGCCCTTGTCCTCTGGGAACCCAGTAGGTAAGGGCTGCTCGTGCTGTTCCAAACCCCAGATTATATCCAGGTGGGAATGCTTGTCTCCTCCCCCTGGGCGGAGCATCTCACAGTGGGCTGATGTAATTCTATGAGTCGTGTGGTGGGTCCTTAATAGCCCATTAACAGAGACAGCCCCTGGAGGGAGTTATCAGGGGTGAGTCATGGTAGGAGATAAGAACACTGCCCCACCTGCTTTAACAGCTTGTGAAGATGATAATAGAATACATGCTTTTGGTTACATCTTACATTGTAACCCAGGACACTGATGTAATTTCTTCTCAAAAATTTATATTTCATTCAGGTAAAATTTCTATTTATCATTTAATATTTTTTTTTGGTTCAAATAATATTTTGAACATGTAAACCAGTAATTGACCTTATTTCACAAGACTTCAGTGGTCTAGATCAGCTTCTTTAACTCGCAATCCCTATGGTAATAAAAATTAAGTTGGGAAGTTTGGAACATCTGTAAGTACATGAAAATGAATGAAAACAGGCAAGAAATGTGTGGGAAAAAAAGTCCGTTGTTTATATCCTAAGCACACACTAAAGAACAGATGCTTGTTGCACTTAATCTACAGTAGGTATCAGATATCACACTGAGTAGCCTAGATTTTCAGGGGTTGATGGTTAGTGCTGTCATAGCTGACTACTTCTGTAAAATGATGGGATTGTCAGAGTCTAAATTTAATTTTCTGTGTTCTTGAGACAGAATAGCTATAAGATTGTAAAAAGAAATAGAAAACCAGAAAACTCTGTTCACAGGCTGTGAAAGTTTAATTTCTTTTGTGAAATTAGAGATTATTTTCTGGGGAAAAAAAATCAGTGTTAGCCTGAAATGTGGCTTTTTCTACAGCATTTCTTTTAAGTAGTTCCTGTAATTCATCAGTTAATACATTACATTCCAGTTTTACTCTTGATCATGGCTTGTGGTCAAAATCATTAGCCTGAGAGGATTCTACTTGGAGGGGCAGTTATTGGTTAAAAGATTGGGTTACCACTATGCAATATTATTTTTATAGCCATTTTTCCAGTCAAAAGACTTGCACTTGCAATACAACATAGTGTCCACAATAGGGATTTAATTTCTTATTTCTATTTATTTATTTGTAGTCAATAGTTACTTTCCTTGACACATACAGTAAAACTGTAGTGTCAACAATTTTTATACTGGTAATTCTTTAAAGACCATAGGACATTCTTCTGGAAAACTCTTAGGTAGAAAATTGCAGTTAGCAGCATAAGGAAGAGTTTTTGGGATGGACAACAATAGATTGCCCAACTTGCACTATTAAAAGGTATTTACTGAAAATGTTTTTCCCCAAGACTCTATTTATTATTACTAGAGAGATTTAATACTTGCTTGATTTCAGAACACAGGCATTTATCAACATTTTAATCAGGAGAAACTGTCATATGTTCTCCTAAATCTCCCTATTGCATGACAAATATAGTCTCCTTAAAAAATTGTCAGTCTTGTATGGATCAAAATGAAGAAAAATGTGACTTTTGCCTTGTTCTCTTGTCTGTCGTGAGTTTTAAACAGGTGGTATTTTGCCTTTGTCATCACTTGCTATAAAATATACCTCAGAATGGTTTTGTAACAGATGGTTTCATTGAAGTATGTGACTTACTTTCCTAGTCACTGGTATGTAAGTTGTGACGGAGGGAGAAGGGTTCTATACAAGAGTTTAAACTTCCTCAAACTGAAACCTTCAAATGTCATCCACATATGAGATGTAAACAAATTGATTAGCATATTCAGTGACATGTTTTTGGATCTATATATTGATTTTCTTTGCCAAATATATTCTAAAAAGTAATGTAGTGAAACAGACAACACACTAGAACATCTCAGATGATCCTTAGATCTCCTAACAGTATCTGTTGTGCTGTTAAAAGAGGTTTGTTTGCTCAGGCTTAGAAGATATTATTTGTACAGTTACTGTCAAAGCAAATAAGCTGGAAGAGATACACTGTCTGAAGAGTACTCGAGTGTACATCTCATCTTTTCCTTCTTCTTTGAAACAGTGGTACATACCAACTGTGCTTATTTCCTGTGCTCTGATTTGTCAGATGATATTTGTTCATAAGTTGAAAGGTGAACGAAATGAAACAAAACCTAGAAAGATATGCAAAACAATTAATGGGGATAATAAAGATGATGACGAGAAAAAACAAAGATTATTCTATGATCTTACACTTCTATATTATTCTATTTTTTTTTTTTTTTTTTTTTTTTTTTTTTGGTNAGTGTTTTTAGAACTGAATTCCATGAAAGTGTTCAGTTGCTCTCACTGGGAGAAAAGCGGGACCTGAGCTGCTCAGAACAATGCCATTGTGGTAAAGAGTTCGTGATATTCTTCATCATTTCATTTTGGAATTGGGCAGAGTCTAAGGAACAAAAAGTGTTTTATAATACAAAATACAGTGACAAGTTGGGAAGAGGTGTTCTCAGCAATTGAATAAGAGACATCTAAAGATGGAGCAAGGAGTCTGAGCTCTGCTTATATATCTGGGAGGAACAGCTTTGTGAACCTATTTGGAAAGAGTAAGACAATTGTTCAATAGGAATCCTACAAGAATAAGCAGAAGTGGAGTGTCTGAAGAACTAAAGCTTGGTCTGAGAGTGATGTCACAAGTAGGAGAGTAAAATAGCAAAAGAATGAGAAAAGAAAGAGAAATGAGGGTATAGCTATTAAAGGTTGAACAAGTTTTAACTACAAGGGAAGCAAATTAAAAGACAGAAGAAAACAGAAAAAAACATGATGGAATGGAATGCAATAAAAAATGCAGGAGCACAGTTGTACTGAGGTTTATGACAGGTAGATATCCTGAGATGTGTTGGAGGAGCATAGCTTGAGGATGCAGTCTGCTTCATGTCGGACTGTGCTGTGTAAAGGGGTTAGAGAACATCTCAGGGGCAATGCAGCAGCTTCTCTTCTGCCTCACATGCCAGGCCATGACTGACACATGGAGTCCAGACCAGGAAGGCACCTGCAGCCCTCCTATGGCAGTGTGTGAGACAGGAGTGCCACGACAGAAAAGTGTGAAGCATGGATTAGTGGGTGAATTTAATATTCTGGACCTGGGTATGTGTGAATGATTTAATTGCTATATAACTATATCATAAAAGAAATTGTGCAGCATGTTAAAGGTGTTCATATGTAGAATTTAAGATAGATGTCCAGTAGGACCTCTTGAATGGTGATTTATATATCATATCCTATCATAAGTCAGAGTACTAGAGTGTCTCCAGTGATTGACTTCTGGCACTGAACCTGGTGAAAAAGGCTGTGGTTATTCCATTGCTGTGTTCTCCAGATGGGTGGCTAAAGCCAAGCTGCCTATTGGAACGCTGTGGTGCCAGGAACTCTTGGGAGAGTGCTAGTTGGCACAAGTGATATAGAGGTTGTGCTAATGTTTAAGATAATTGTAGGACTCTGCTTAGGCTCTGGAACTGTTTTGCTTACTTGGGAAGGTCTCTGATCCCAAGTTCATTCCAAGCTAGAGCATGTACAATGGCTACCACGCACCAGGCTCAGAATCCTGCCTAGCAATTCTGGCAGCAATATTAATGTGCCGCTTGTGATTTTTATATCTTTCTTTGCAAGTACACTTGACTTTATTTCACCCTGAATTGTAACTGCAAGGATTTTCAGGGAAGATAGACATTGTCAGGGAAGAAAATGATGTTGAGCCTCAAGGGAGCACATTGAAACAGACATAGTGTGGGAAGGATCTGACCAGACTAGAGGGAACAGTCAGTCCAAGAGAAAGTGCTCTGAGAGCCCAGGCTGTCACTGTATTAATACCTCAGAGAAACCTAGACTGATGCTTTGTATCTTAGCAGTTTTGCTCTGACAACTCTTTTCTTGACTCAGAAAGGCTGGTGCTACTGGAAATCCGTATCACTGAACTAAATCTGCTCCTATTTTGCAGGTGAAAAAACATGAAAAACATGAAGCATATTGAAATAGAAATGCTTTTAAAAGATGTGTTGTTAGCTCCTTTAAAAGGTGGGAATTTTACCCAGTAGCAGGTGTTGAGGCGTCTGAGAACACCCTTGCCTCCATAGTTTGGCCCCCAAGACCCAGGTGAGCACAGCAGGTGGAGGGGGGAGAGGCTCCAGGTGCTGTGTGGCAGCCATGGGCAGGGCCCGCCCCTGGCCCAGTGGAAACACTTCCAGCTGTGGGTCTTGGCTGGGCCCAACTGAGCTCCAGCTCTTGCCACCCCCAGCCTGGCACCCAGGCCTGGCGTCAGCCCATGCCCATCCCCAGGAAGGTGCGAGAGCTGGGGCTGTCCCTGCACCTCGGCTGCCCAGCTCCTGGCTGGATGGGCAAGGCCACACTGATGCTTCAAGAGCCTGCAAATGTGGGCAGCTCCTCTCACTGCCCTGATGCTGCCTATTGCGATGGTGGGGTCAGCGAGCAGCTTTGCAAAGGGCAGTTACACGCTTCAGCAAGCCCATGGCAGCAGCTTTGGTAAGAGAAGGCCACAAGCTGTACTGCCCCTCAGCCGATGTGCTATTTAGGAAGCTGTCCTGGATTGATTGGGTGAATAGTTCTTTCTTTTTTCCTTTTTGTGGTCAGAAAGGCATGTTTCAGAATAAAAATTTAGATTTTAAAAGTCCCTTGGGAGAAATCATCTCTATTAACATCTG
The DNA here is from genome assembly GCA_013397175.1 of Platysteira castanea. NCBI lineage: Eukaryota > Metazoa > Chordata > Aves > Passeriformes > Platysteira > Platysteira castanea. The sequence goes on from VYXC01008132.1 coordinate 89,624, forward strand.
ATCCAAGGGAGGTTTTTTTCTCTATCCAAATGTTGCTAGAGTTTAAACTTCTTCAAGCGCAAGCAAAGAAGACAGCGAGGGGAGACCTTCATGGACATGTGACCTGCACGTGTACATATAACCACTTCTGGTGCCTGAAAGCTGGAAAGGTTTATAGAATCTGAGATGCTTTTATCACAGTTCCAAAAATGTGACCTTTTTAGTGTTTCTCTGTTTAGTTAATGTGGTATTTTCCCTTTCTTATTGAATAAATGTCAGAAATGATCCTTAGATTTAACATGATTAACTTGATTACTCATAACTGAAATGTTTTCTGTCTCCCTCCATAAGAAAAGTATGTAAATTTACCCAGGGAGTGGGGATGTGCTGGTCATGTTGAAACAGATACCATTTCTATTACTACCTGTGGGTTTAGTGAGTTTACTTCTATACTGATTTTATGAGAAATATTCTTTAGGAATGATACTATAACAACATTTTCCTGGATTATTTTTTTTTTTAAACGTTTTCTTCTTCATTTCGTTCCCTTGGTCAGGTTTAATAAGCCTGAACTATTAAATGTGTATGTCTAATGAGTCTGTGGTGTCTCTGATGCTGAAAACTGACACATCAGAACATGAATTGTGAAATGACTGCCAGTTTCTCATGGCCCTTCATGTCTGCTGGCATCTATAGTCAGGTGAGTCAGGGCTTAACCACTGTTTTAAATTAAAATACTGGTAACTATAATTACAAAATTGTATTTTGTTAAGCAATTACATTCTGTTTACATAAGTGTTAATTGCTTTATTTGTTTATCTCTCCCTCTTTTGTCAAGATGGCTTTTTCAGTGGTATGAATGATGGACTATAGGTTTTTTAAGCTTCAAACAGGCTTTCAAAAAAGACTTTCAAATAGAAGTAAATCAGGAACTCCAATAATTTACTAGGCAGCATTTTCCTTTGTGACTTGGGGAAGAAATACCAAAATTTTGCTTAACTCTCTCCTCTAGCTGCATTGTTTTCAGACTACCTGTAAAACAAAGGATTTAATTCCTTGCAGGAGAGGATGCCTAAGGAAAAGTAACTGGAAGAGAACATATGCTATTTCCCTGAAATGCTTCCCAGCCTCTGGCTATGTGCAGCTTAGAGTAATTCATAAGCCTAGTGTGAGTTTTTTGTTTTCAGCTGATCTTTCTTTCAAGTTCTTGTACAGTTTCTTTTTGAATCTATGTACATATCTTGCATTTAGCATAGATTTTGGCACACCGTTCTACTGGTCTGATAACAATTCAGAGAACAATCAGTTATTTGGTTTGAATTTGGTTTCTGCTGTCTTCATATGATGACCTATAATTCTTTTGCTGAAAGAGATAATGAATTGTTGATCCCTATCCACTTTCTCTATGGCACTCCTGATTTTGAAGATTTTTATTACACCTGTGTAAGTCACCTCTTATCCACGTTGAAGGGGCTCAGCCTTACCCATTTTCCATATGGAATTATCTGCTCATATGGGTGTTGGACATTCTTTTGATAATCCTTTCTGCCTTTGCCTGAATCATTTCCAGTTCTAAAGTAACATCACTCTGTTCCTTACTTCCCTATCCATACTTTCAAAGTTTTGTTGCCAATTGTTTAATACACAGTTAATATTTGCATTACATAGGTTTTCCATCTTTCAACTTTGCTTGATTTGATCAGTCTTGATTTATATGAGGAAGCAGGTGACAATAATGAAAATGTGACAATTTAAAAGGCTGCATCAAGTATGCTCACACTGAAAGATTTCCATGGAGTGTTTAGTCTCATAGTTGAAAGGGATGATGGTAGATAATGAAGCATATTTTCTCATAAGAATTAATGTATTTGAGAGGCTATGAATACAGGGACTGGAATACATGCCTAAATGCTTAGATGGTATGTATGATGTGGAGGATGGTGTGGCAGAAGGAAGATCACAGCTGAAGGAGAAGATGGTTTTTCACCTTTTGGAAGTGTTTACTGTTCTAGAAGATCCCTGCCCCTTCAGACAGAAAAAAAATGCTGTGATGGTAAGTGTTCAATTTAACAGATGAAGAAGCTGGCAAAAAAGGAGCATCTCCTCAAGCTGACAATCCTGATTATTCTGCTCCTCTCTACGTCCTACACATTGCATTTACAGACAGTGTTATTAAGCTGTGTTCATTTCTTTAGTCTTTGCAAACATCCCCCGCTTTTGCATGAAATCTTACTATAAAAAGTGATTTTCCCTCTATTGACTTACTGACTTCCACTTTCTTCATAAACATGTAGGGAATGAGTGTATATTTCTCTGAGAGGAGGAGGTCAGAATGCACACAAAATTCAGCAAGTGAACTATACCAGAGGTTTGTGCAACAGCATAGTGATATTTTGATTTGTTCATAGAATTACAGCATCACAGAATGGCTGATGTTGGCAGGGACCTCTGGAGGTCATCTGGTTCAGTTGTCCTGCTTGACCAGAATCACTTTGAGATGGTTGATCAGGACCAAGCCCAGACATTTTTGAATATCTCCAAGAATGAAGACTCTGCAATATCTCAGGGAAACTGTGCCAGTGATTTGTCACCTTCATAGTGAAAAAGTGTTTCCTGATGTTCAGAGGAAACCTTCTGTGTTTCAGTTTGTACCCATTGACTCTGGTCCTTTTACTGGGCACCTCTGTCAAGAGCTCTACCTTCTTTTCATTGTCCCTTCAGGTACTTATATTTGTTGATAAGATCCTCTGAATAGTTTTTTTCCTGGGCTAAACAGAGAAAGGGTGCTCCAGTCCTTTCACCATCTTTGTGGCCTTGTACTCTCTCCATTATGTCCCTGTCTTTCTTGTACTGGGGAGCCCAGAACTCGACATAATACTCCAGGTGTGGCCTCACCAGCAGTGCACAGTGGGGCAGAATATCCTCTCTGTCTGCTGGAACGCTCCTCCTTATGAATCTCAGGGTACTGTTGCCTTTCTTTGCAGCACATTTCTGGCTCGTGTTCAACCACGCATCCACCAGGATCCTGAGGTCCTTCTCTGCCAAGATATTTCTGGTTTGCTGGCCACCAACGCATATTGGTGCATGGGTTTGTTCCTCCCCCGGTGATTTCCCCTTGTTTAACTTCATGAGTTTCCTGTCAGCCCACATCTCCAGCCCGTTCAGGTCCCTCTGTATGGCAGCACAGAGAACCACCACTCCTTGCAGTTTTGCGTCATTAATAAACTTGCTAAGGGCAGCCTGCCCCAGCATCCAGATCATTAATGAAGATGTTAAACTGGACTGGGCCGAATATTGACCCAAAGCACATTTCTAGTTACTGGCCTCCAACTAGATTTTCTGCTGTTTGTCACCCCACTCTGGGTCTGGCGGAGTGATCAGTGGCCCGTTTGGACAATTGTCAATCCATGTTGATGTCTGCCCAATCAGCCCATTCTTCAACACCTTCTCTATGAGGACCTTATGGGACGCTGTCGAAGGCCCCAGTGAAGTCAAGGTAGACAGGATCCATTGCTCTCTTCTCATCTACCAAGCCAATCACTTTGTCATAGACGTTTATCAGGATGGGTAAGCATTACTTCCCATTGGTGAATCCATGCTAACTGCTACTAATGACTTTTTTGTCCTTCATGTGCCTGCAATTTTCTTTATTTCTGATCTTCCCCACCAATCCTATCTGAGCACATATGAAGAGCTCCTCTCACTGGCGTTGTTCTCAGTGAGATGGCATAGGCTGCCAATCACCCTCCTGGCCTCAGGTCACCCAAACCTGCCCTGTTCCCTGGCTGGGGGCAGTAGGACAGACCTGGCTGGTGAGGCTCCTGCCCTGATGGATCCCCTGCGTGTGCGGATGCCTGGCCCTAGGGAGCTGCTGGCCCTTGCTGCACCAGGACACAACTCTTCTTGGTTGTTCTACAAGGATTTCTGGAGGCGATTTTGCTGCTATGGCTTTAGATGAAAATTTTATTCATAGTTTTCATTCTTCTTACTATTGTTTCTCAAACTCTTGCTTGGTCTTCGTAGTGATACTTTTTACATCTACACTGTCAAAATTTATCAGGCTTTTCATTTTCTTTATGTCTGTACAACATTTTAAAAAATACTTTCTGGTTTCTAGTACTATCTTTTGCTTTACTGAATAGCCATCCTGGCTTTATCTTTTCCTTTCCCAAATCTTTTTTAGCAGATAATAGGCACTGTTTCTCTGTTTGTTGTATGGTAAGCTTCAGAAATTTTCATGCTGCTGGGAAGGGTTTAATTCTCTTATGTATGTCTTCTGGTTACAGACAAGAATTTCTTCTCCTCTGAAGTAAATCACAGTTGTAGTACATTGTTTGGTCTTTGCTGGTCCTGTTGTGATGTTGAAACTACATCTATATTCACTTCAGGTTTAGACAGCCGTACTGTTATAAGATTTTGTTGGCTTTGCCCTGCAAGATTTTAAACTACATTTTGCACATAACTCACTAACAAGATTATTGAATCTTTCAGTTGTTTTTGTAATTCCTTGGGGAAACGTGACAGTAGTTTGAGCCCCCTTAGGTTGAAAAGGAACTGAATTTAACAACTCCAGAGCATGGATGAACTTTCTAACAAGCTGTTATATAAAGATGTGTACCAATTCTCTCCCTATAAAATGAATGATCTTTAAAGAAGTCTTTAAAAAAACAAAACAAAAAAAAATTGGACATTTCTTCCAGGAAAGGATTGTGGATGGAGTGCACCCAGGAAAAAGATACTTTTGTGAAACCCTGACCTGGTATTTAAAGTGTGGAAGGTAACAGCATTTCCTATGCATTTGTGTATTCATTGTTTCCTCACAGCTTGCTCTAAGTGGCTTCTTGCTTGTTGCATTAACCAATAGCTGCTTCAGATAGCCATTCCCACTCTTCTCAGGACCCTGAACAGAGATTTTAGTATGGGCATTGAGCTCTGGGTTCTGCATTAATTGAAGAGAAACAGACACCTAAAAATCTGGCATTTTTTCATACATTAGAGTGTTTAGCTTTAAACTCCACTTTAGCCAAGAAGTAATTGAAGGGTATTGTTTTCCCCAGGCAAACATTACCCAACTCCTTTAAGAACGTTTTAGACTAGTTTTAACACTCAGATGTTTAAATTTATGGAATGTGAGTGCTATAACATTTGAATCAGAATGATAACAGTAAGTATTGTTTACCTTTACCTTCCTGAGTGTTGTGATGTATTTGGCCTTGCTAATGGCAACAGTTAAATAAAAAATGGGTTTCTAGGATCTCAGAAATTAATGCTAGGCCGTATAAACCAGCTGTCATTTCCTGTCAGAGATTCAGTCATAATATTTCAGGGAAATCTAGATCATCAGCAGCACAGGGAAGGCTTAGGCTGGACATTAGGAAATATTTCTTTATAGAGAGGTTGATAAAGCACTGGAACAGGCTTCCTAGACAGGTGGTTGATGGCCCAAGGCTGTCAGTGTACAAGAGTCATTTGGACAATGCCCTTAACATGCTTTAAATTTTCAGCCCTGAGTGGTCAAGCAGGTGGACTAGATGATCACTGTAGGTCCTTTTCAAGTGAAATATTCTACTCTACTCTACTCTGCTCTGCTCTACTCTACTATTCTCTACTCTACCAACCTAAAAGCAACAAGTCTCTTTTTCCTACACCCTGTATTCCTGGCTATGAAATACAGAATTAAAATATGAAGGAAGTTCCTGACATTAAAGAGTCTGACAGAGAGGGTGTGATTTAAAACCTTCTGAACTATGCTGTCATTAATAGGTCCCTGAATTTATTTACTGTAGTTTATACCAAATTTTGGATAATATTATGATTGAGGATAGAATCTGCAATAAAAAGTTTAATGGCTTTTGGATTTCAGGAAGTACAGCAGAGCAATATCTCCTTACTCTCATACTGTGTTTTTCTTCAGTGGTTTATTTCATTCCAATCAACAACATAAAAATTCACATGTCACAATCTGTTTGTGCCTTTGTTTATTGATATCTTCCTCTTTTCCAATCCTCTTGTTTTTATATTTTCATCTATGCAAAAGTTTTTTTTTTGGAAACAGTTATTGGATACAGCGCTCTGAACTGTGAAATAAAATTTTATCTTCATTTGGTTTATGCTGGAGAATTTGTTTACTTTCAATTCAAGAGCCCTTTTTTGCAATGTTCTGAAATCTATAAAAATGGAATGTTTCATTTAATTCAAAATGTATTAATGTCTTTTGTTTCAAAGATCAGCACAAAAATTTGTAATTAACTGAATATATTTCTTTGCAACTGAAGCAATCCACACTCTGTCTAAATAACATCTCCACTATTTAATACTGCACTCTGAAATACTTTTCAGAGTGAAGAATAGGCTCTCCTGCTCTTTTTATGCTTAATAATATGAAGCATTCTCAACCTGTAAATAAAGTGTGCTTGAAATGGAAAGAAAGAGAACAGAACGTTTACGAAGTATTATACCTTTAGGAATAGTGAAAATGAAATGTAGAGAATTTGAAGGAACTGCTCCAAACCCAGCATCACAGTTACGGCTGGAGAGCATACTGCTCTGCCTCTTCAGTGTTTGGTACACTGACTTCTTCTGTCAGGAGTGGTAAATCCCTGCTCTTGCCTTCTGGTTATGAAGCACTTCGAAAGACATGAGAACCCTCTGAAACAACTACCCAGGGAAGAAGTTGCTCTGCTAATAATTTCAGCTTTGTTTCAGCAAGCCTAGCCTTTGAATAAGGTCAGTCATAGAGCCGTAGAATGGTTTGGGTTGGAAGGCACCTCAAAGATTACCTATTTCCAACTTCCACATCTATATTTGTGTTAAGGAGACTTCCCAGTTTGGCCATTCAGCAGACTGGGTAACTCTGGCAGTTACACCCCCACTCTGAGCTGGGACAGAGACTCCTTTGCAGCTCCACCCCCACACTCACACCAGGCACACCGGCTCAAACCCAGCTTTCCTATAGGAGAATCTCAGATATCCAGATCCGTAAATAATTTAATCATGGAGCAATAATAAAATAACAGCTTGAACTGGGTCCAAGGAGGCACTCCTGAACAAAGGAAACCCTGAGCTTTCATATCCTCACAATCTAAGCATGTGAAAGTCTGGACTCCTCAGCTCCTGACGTGTCTCTGAGTGTCATCTGGTTGGGCCACAGGTACCCGGGGGCAATTTGTCTTGCAAAGGGCAGTTCACAGCCTCTTGCTTCGGGATCCTCCACCTAGAGCTCGATCTGCAGCTGGCACTGCAGCTCGTTTGAATCCTTGTTTCTTTGGTCTATTATTGTGATGCTACCCAAAAGCATACTCTGTTTCAGTAGTTGTCTTTTACACTACTGGGCTGTTGCTTTTAATCCTCATCCTATGGCTTGCTGTTAAAGTCCAGTCACCTTGCAGGAGGGATAAGTGCTTTCAGTGAGATTCTCAACACAACACATGGTCTCCTGTGCAGAGAGGCCTGGGGAATCTGGGGCCCCACATCAACAACCCAATTAGCAGAGCTGCTCCACTGAGGCTATAGAATTTCTAATGGATTCTATGACCTTTATGCCATTAGTTTATTAATAAAAAGAAAATTCTGCTTTCTGACTTCTCTCAAATGAACGGTCCTTTTGGTAGCTTGTCTTATTGCTAGTTGAACATGCAGTATTCTTTCAATGGACGCGATTTCTTGATAGCACTTACAGTATAGTCCTTTATCAAGAAGTTAACAGCGACTATAATATTTCAGAATTGTTTCTGTGTTCAAGAGCAATGGATTATGAAAGGAAGAAAATTTCCTTTGAAAATTTCCTCTTGCTTAGGAGAGGAGGAGAGAATTTCCCAATAGCTGGCCCATGGCTACAGTTTACGTGTGCAGGAGAAAAAATTGTTTCTGAGTGTCTCTATCTATAGTCTTCTTTTGAATTCACTAAAGGACAAAGTCATACTACATACAGGTAAAAATCAAAATAAAAAGTACAAAATAACTGTAGTATAGACTGGGCACACTTTTAAATACCAGTTAAGAAATTAAAAGCATTCTGGCCCAGTAATGCTCACCTTATGATTAAGCAAAGGTGAAGTGGTGTAAAGTTAGAAAATTGACAGTAATGGATTTGCCTGTTTTCCAGTCCAATGTCTCAAATATAATTGCATTACCACTCTGGCATTTCCTTCACTGTAACAGTGTAAGGGTGTTACCAAATGTTGTGATCGGTGTGAAATAAGAATATGCATTCTTATAAGCATAGATTAAAATTTAGCTGGAAAGTAGATGGAATTTAATAATCCAGTGATGGAAGTCTTGCACAGCACAGGCAGGAAAAGTGGCTGACAAAGAAGAGAGGGTATTTTGCCTGCAGAAAGGAATGACATGAGTAGCTGAGCTACTACCATCAAGACAGCTTTGAGCACAGTGAAAAGATACAAGAAAGGTATAATCAGAGAAAAGAACTATAATTTTCCAGAACAAGATGACGATATTGAGAAAAGGCTATTTAACAAGACAAAGGAGCACTCCATCTCAGTGCCTGGTGTACACGTTCATGCACAGATATTAACTCCTTGGGAGAAGGCTCCTCCTATCAGATTGCTTCTGACTTGGGGGGAAGGGAAGGAACCATCTGTGACAGAGCAAACTTGTAGCCCCCATGCCACCACGTCACAACTTTGGGCAATGCCCACACCCACTGCTTGTCTCGTCACCCGTTCTGACAGTCCCTTCCTTCAGAAGCAGGAAGATCCTTCCATGAAGTCAGCACAAGGTCTCATTTTCCCCTTCTTGGGCAGATCATCTCATCCTCGCCTCTGCTGCTAAGCTATAACCAACCCTGATAAGCTCCTGGCTTTGGAAATACCATGCCTGACCCATCTTCCTATGGACCACCTTCTTACTGTGTTTTTCCCTCTGGCTTCTTCCAGGCTGCCTGAAAAGGTAGACACTCCTTGCTTACTGCAGTGTGAAAATACGTATAGATGGTGATTTTAAGAAAGTCAGTGTGATTATGTAGAAGTGTCTTGTAGATTCTCCTTCAGAGTACCACCAAATTTACTAGGTGCCATCCTATGCTAAGACGGTTTGTCAGCTTGGTTCTGATGTTCTTCCCTTAACAGGATGAACTTGGGGATTGTCTTGTGGTTTTAGTAGGCAGTAAAGGAATAGAAATGCATTCCCAATGACAGACCTAATAGGATAGGCTGGAGCATAAACTGAAGAAAATTTCCAACACTGACCCTGACTACCAGAATAGTGATAGAATTACAAAGGAGTTAATGTTTATGGACAATATTACCAAATCAGAGCTCTTTGCCATTATATAGTGGCTCATAATGTAAATAAGGAGCTGTTGATAATAGCTAGCTGATCCTAATGCTGTTGCAAAAGGTGGGTGAAAGATGAGGAGCAAAGTGCAACAACAGACATGTTCTGGGAATGATTTTAGAGGAGAAAAAAATCATTATTTTTTAATACTGAGTTAATTTTCAGCTAACAAATTTCAGTAAATTTTCAGACAGCAAGTTATTTATAGGACTCTGAAAATGCACACCGGAAAAGGAGGATGTATAGAGTGCTCCTGTACAAGATCTTTTTTGTCTGTGAAAGGGGAGGAATGCAGTTTGGAGGGGTAGAAGCATGAATAAAGTCAATCAAATCGTAAATGAGCTTCTCCTGTAATACTTCATTCTACAACCATACATTTCTCATCCTACTTAAAAAGTAGATCATACCTGTGACTGTAAGCTAATGTTTTCTGTTTGAGTAAGAACAAAATACCAAAGTGGTTTGTGGTATGACTCTTGGAATGAGATGAATTTTGAATTGTCTTCCCTGTTTGTCAGTCTGTAACCAATGATTTCCATGTTCCAATTGTGAGCTCTGTTTTCTTTTGACAATATTATGTCTTTGTTCTCTCAAGGTTTGTTACTGCCACCTCTTTTTAATCCTAGTTGGAATGATTGTTACATAATCCAGTTTCTCAAGCTCTTCGTGTGTCAGCACAGCTAGTACTTGTCTTCTTTTTTTAATGATTGACAGAAAGAAAGAAGATTCTTGATTAACTTTATTCCAATTCCTTATGAACACTTTCTTTTCTTTTCTCCCTGTAGTAGCACCAAAATATTTTTCTGTCAAATTACATGCCAAAGAATATCTAATTAAGGCTACATGCTAGACATAAAATCCAGCACTAGTGTGACTGCGTAATGGTGTCATTTTTCACTCCTTACTATGGTATAAGGATGAGATTGTTCCCTATAAATGTAATTAAATCTCAAAAGATCTGTTGGAACAACTTGGCAAGAGACAATCCACCTCAGTATTTATTTAATGTTCACTGTGCTAAAGTGAGTTTTACAAACACAATCTTTGGAAGGCCCAGATGAGTCAGACTGGTAAAAGGTGTATGGAATTGATCTGTCATAAAAATGAAACATCCAGTACTGTGTGCACAGTGCACTGCAAATAGCTGGCTCCCAAAAACCCCATTAGGTCTTCAGTTTGCAGACTGTGCTTTATGCACCCATTGCTGCCTTTTCATCTCTCACTACTTTTGCTTATTATGTGAATGACAGTGATTGAAATGGGAAAGCAGAATGATAAGTGCAATATGAAAAGCTTGAGTGATAATAATTTTGAAGAGAAATTATATCAATATGCTGGATTCTGCCATATCTTCTTGTACAGAATTAAAATATGTCCTAACATTTTAAGATAAGAGGCAGAGATTAGTTTCTAGTAGACCCAGCTCTCTGTTCTTTCCTGTCTCTTTCAGTCCCCCAACTACCAGAATCAATCCACCACTGTTTCACCTGGCCCCAACTCACCAGTTACCTGCAATATCCTTGAACCATTAGTTGTGCCAATAAACCACATTTTCTTTCACTGAAATTTTCTCCTGAATCTAACCCATGGCCATCTTAAGACTGGAGACTTTCATTTGCATACCCAGCATTGAAAGATGCTTTATTCCTTCTGTGAAACCTTTCCTGCTGCACAACAATAACTCTGTGACCTGCCTGTGTCAGCCAGCCATCTATCTGGCTTTCCTAGAGAAGGCTGAAAATCTCTTCTTTCCCTCGGGTTACACTCTCTGCTTAACTCATTGTCACTGTATTTATTGCAAGGTCAGAAACAGCAGAAACAACCTGGAAAAGACTGCAACTTACAGGAAACTCAATATTCAGCTTCTCTGGGATTAATGGAGTTCCACAGAAAACATCTTCTTGTCCCAGTCTGGCAAAAAAGCATGGGAGCACTGAAATATTCTGAGATTGGTCTGGTAAAATCACACCAAATCCATTGCTGGCACAGGTGATCCTTCAGGTTATTGTACATCAGTCACATTGCCTTGTGTTTGCAGTGCATCTGCCATGGCAGGGTTTCAATAATGCTGAGCCTCCTTTGCTCCTGCACTGGGCTCAGTCCTTCCATTTAATTGCTGGGAACATATCAGATGATCTAATTTTTTTTCATCTGGTGAACTGAATAGGTTCAGCTGGTGGTTAAGAGTATATTCATTTTTATGCTGTTTTTTGCCTTTTCTTCTTCCCACAACGTCCTTGAAGGGTGTGGAAATGCAAAGTCTGGGGCATGATACAATACAAATATTCTATCATTAAATTAAAAAATATAAATGAGCAATCAAAATATGGGCACATGTAATTAAAGTTTAGCCTTTAGATTTCTGCTCTTTTTTAATCAAGAAAGTCAGAGAACTAATTTTATTCTGCAAAGTAGCTATTTTTTTAAAAATTGGCTAAAATGAATTTTTAATAAAATATGAATTCTACTGAATTTAATCCTATAAGCTTTCCCATTTGGTTAGAAGGACATCGTCTCATGGTCAGAATTATTTTAGGATAGCTGTTATTCTTCCAGAACTACATTTTTAATGTCTTCCACTGGTAAGAGACTACTTTTTTTCTTGGTAATCACATTTTCATAGCTCATGCTCTGTTGCACAATATATATTCCAGCATTAGTTTAACACCTGACTGTATTTACCATAATTTCTTGGCTTGACTTAAAATCTTGTTTCCAAATACAATGTTTGCCTATCTCACTGCTAGTTTTGGTTGGCTGTGAACCTTGATTCCTCATTCACCCTGACAAGCAGTTATTCACATGGGCAGCTTCACTGGTACCAGTGTAAGAGCACACAAATTGCAAAATATTGAATGTTTTTAGGGAGTCATATTCTAAAAAGAAAAAGAAAATATCTTTCTCTTCCAAACATGATTCCACATGGAAAGCAATTGAGAGTAAAGTGCTGAAGGTAGGTGAATAGCATTCTTCACTCATTGTGAAGAATCACTCATTCACCAAAACCTATTGTTCTCTCTCATCATTAAATTTAAGCCTTTGCACTGTTTGTAGCATGATGACATTATTGAAATCACATTACCACAGGAAGACAATTCCTTTTTTCTTCTTTTTTTAAAGTATATCTGGGATGTGTGAGATACTTTGAATTTGGCTTGGAATTAAACCAAAATCTATTACTAGTAAATATTATTACTACCTATTTTATCCCACTGGAAGTATTCCATACTGAAGGTTACTGATGGGAATCCATCCATACATAAAAAACCCCACCCCTGTTTGATCTATTTGCTTTTTAAAGGGAAATATGGAGAGTATTTCCTATAGCCAGACTTTTCCGGGTTCATTTATAAAGTTCCACATGAAAATTCTCCCTTGACTGAATAGGGAATCAGTGACTGTCATTTTTATCTGTCACTTCAGGTGCACATGAACAAACTTCTCTCTTGTTTGATGTTAATTTTTGATACTGAACTATGAGGGAACTGGTTTTCAAACAGAATGTGAGTATTTCTCAATCAAAACTCATCCAGAAATATGAAGGGCATTTTTTTTTCATATTCGAAAAATGAGGATTCAGAGAGATTATTCTGATTTCGTTTGAATTGATTCATCAATTTAAGTTCATGTGTTTTCTCATTGTTAGAGGCTCTACTGTGATAGTTCTGGTTTTACTTTCCATTAGAGTATCTCTTGTTATCCAGGAGAAATATTACTAAACGCTTGACTTTGAGATTAGTTCAACTGTGGTATTCATTGAACACACTTAATCTTCTAAATTATCTGATATTGATCTGCAGAAGGAGAAGCTTATGCCTTTTGATGGAAATTTATTTATTTTGTTTAAATTGATTATGACCCTCATCCTATCATATTCTTGACCAATTTCCCCCCTACTTTAAGGGACAGTACATTATCTTGATAATTTTTGCTTTATTAAGCTTCAAAATAAACTTTGTCATTGCAAAGAACTGCTTCTTGCTAGTATAAAAATATTTATATAAAACCCCGTATAGAATAACTGTTTTTGTTCACAGACCAAGGTCTACTGCTGTTTTCAAAAGGTGTTAACATACTTAAAAAAAAATATTTACCCATCATGAGCCCCTTCACTTTGCACACAGGAACAATGTTTTTGCTTCCAGTAAAAAACACAAGGGGGCAGTTTAGTATAACAAACCAACATTAGTAGAGCAGCACCAAAAAAGTCTGTGTTAGGAAAGTAGCTCTTCTGAATCTTCAAATTAGGGTTGCATAGATGCAGAGATTACCCTTAGCACTCAGAGACTTCTGGTCCAGACTTGAAGACAAGAACTATAATAACACAAGAATGTATTTTAATATGGAACAGGCCTTTAGTCAATGAAGGGAAAAGAGGGAAGAAAGTTCATACCAGCTGGGCATGTTGGAAGGAATTTTCTCAAACATGTTTTACCTTAATTCAGGATTTTACATGCATCAGTTACCAGAATGGATTAGACTATCTTTCAGTTAACAGTTTTAATGTGATAAGCATTGGTGCAGCCAGCTGCACCATAGCACTGGAATAGAGTTAAACTGAATTTGTTTATAATTTACCTTGTTTTCAGCAGAAAGTCTAAACCAAGCTTTTGTAACATAGATTACTGAAGTACTGAAGAAAGTACTGAATTATGAATAAGGGCTTTGCAAAAAATGACTAGATATGCCAGTTGAAACTTTCATCTTGCCATAAATACAATGGAAATATCTTCTTTTCTATGGAAAGCTCAACATTCTTTTTGTTGCAAGTTCTGACTACTTTACTGCATTACAATACAGTTCCCTTAACACTGCTTAGCCAGAAGCAGTCCAGAGTGATTCACAATTCAGTGAAATCTTGCAGATAGCTTGCAGTGTGCCCTTGCTTTGAGTTAATTTCAAGTGTACAGCAAAGGTAAAAATACAGGAAGGATGACTCTTGGTAAACTGAGATAGAAATTTTAACATAGCAAAGTATGTGCCAGGCTTGCTTTATGTCCATCTCACCCTCCAGTGTGTTGGAAGATTTAAGGGAAGCAAGAATCCCCAGGAGGAGTTTGGACTGACTTGATCGATAGTCATTGTCACATCTGCTGTTGCAGCACTTTAGGACCAGGTGGCTATAGCACCACAGGAGGACCTCCTGAACTTCTGTGCCCCCAGGCCAGGCTGGCTTCATCTCTGTGGTGTCATTATGAATGCTCCCACTGAACCAATCTGTACTACCAGCCACTGCTTAGAAATTGTGGCAGAGGCACAGTTTGAAGCCTGAATTCTCTGGCTGCTTAGTGGGTGGTTCTTGCATGGTGGGAGGAGAAATCCTGAAGTAACTTCAGGCATGACTTTGCACAATCAGGTTAGCAGAATGGCTAAAGGTGAAAAATTTACTATTACACTCTTCTCTAGGATCTGAGAAATGGTTGCTGTGGTTGGATTACACTTCTGTAGCAGGAAGATTCTCCCACTTTCTGAGGGGAGTGGCTTAAATGCATTGGGTTCTGTGTGAGGCAGTGAAGCTGGTTGTAGCTCTCTGAACCCGTCACAGTGTGACTGCATTGTTTGCACCATTTTCTGCAGTTCCCTGTTATCTTTTAATACTACTTAGAAGAAAAAACACTTTTATAACCTCACCATGGGAATTTTACTGACTAGATTTTTTTCCCATATTGATTATAGACTACACAGATCACTGTACACATGCACAGTGGACCACTCCCATTCTTAAACATTTATTATACCAAATGTGACACTAGATTGAATCAAACCATGATTTTTTTCTCACAGTTCTGCATCTAGGTTGCTGCCTGATGATTTAGTTGAGGAATCATTTAGTAGCATTCTGTGCTGCAGTGTCACTATTGTGCAATAAAAATTTTTAAAATAAACATTCGGATTAACATTATATTTAGATAGGATTAGAATATCCATCAGTAATATATAAGCATATGACTTCTATGCACTGTGAACTTCTGTCAAATTTAGTGGTCATAGGGTCCTCAGTTTCTTATATTTATTTCCTGATTAGTCTAATCAAATTTTCCAGTTGGAAAGTTGAACAGTCTCTGTATGGTATCTTGCAAAACAGGCTAGGTATCTGCCAAATAAATGAATAAAACAAAACTAAAAAGAGCATGACATCCACTAACAACTGGTAATTGTTGTCAGTTACAGGGTATTTTAACTGCACTTGGATAATTTTATTTTATAGCTAAGAATGGGAGGAATATTAAAAATGTTCAGTGTGGCAGTTTTTGTATTTCCTTCAAAGCAAAGAGTCCTCTTCACATTTGCTACCACCTACTCATGGCTTATTCCCTATCTGACACTTGAGCAATTGTTATAAACCATTTCCATCTGTGATTTATTTTGTGCTTTCTATTTCAGGTGACACTTAATGTATCTTGTCCGCTGCTATGAAATTTTAAAAATGGTCTGAAAATGATAAGAACAAACACTTCCAAAAACAAGGATAGAAGAAAAAAGCTTTTATGTTTTCAAAATTCATGTGCTTTAAAAATCCCTCAACCCACAATGTAGTCATTGTTAGGATGCTTAAAGTGTCTTTGTTAAAAAAAAAAAAAAAGGAAGTAAGGATAGGCTAACACTTCTTAAGAATTTCTATGGTAAATTCCTTCAGCTACAAAAGTGATGTAGTATAGACATGAAACAACGATTTGGTCTTAAAGATTTCCACAGACTTTCTAAGTTTGCTCTGCATTTCACTCCAGACCTCTTCCAGCTGAAATGTACTGTCGTCAGAAGAATTATATCATAAGAAAGATTTTCACCTAAGGTGAACAGAAGAACCTTAAACTAATGAAAGTTGATCACCGCTAGAAGGACAAAGATATAGCCAGCAAAGCTAGGGTAGGCAGTGTTAATTTGGAAGACATCTGTAGGGCAGAACTTTGCATATGAAAGTGGTACGGATCAGGAGGTCATACACCCAGCTCAAAGAGGGGAGAAAATAGTGAACAACCATACTGTGTTTGGAAAAATCACATAGTTTTTCTAAGTTTGTTGCCTACCAGATAACTTGCAACTGCTGTCTTCATTTCTTAACATGCTGCTTTGAAAGAGGATGAAATACCTATGCAACTGTTTCACTTCCCAAATGTACACAGTTCAGTAATGTTAAGAATTATTTTTAGCTGTCCCTCAGCTAGTTAATTAGATGCGTTTTCTAGTGCAAAAGACATTTTTTCGATGTTGCTATGACAGCTTCAAATGTTCATAAAGGTATAGCTCGGTTTTAGCCAGGTCTGTCAATAATCACTGTAGTTTAAATCAGTGATTGGTGAACCATAGGCTACAACAGAAAAAACACAGTGGATGCTACTTGGACAAATAATGTGTGGTGAGAACACAGTTTCGGATGGTGATGACGTAGGAATTGTCTGGTGTACATGCAGATGCTGTGAGTGTACATAGGAGTTGTTAGTCTATACTGATCCACAGTATTTATTGCTCTTAAGTGTCTCCGTGGTTAAGCACCTAGCTTAAATAAAATCTTAGAAGAATACTTTTGGTGAAAATTCCTTAGCTCTGTACATCTTGAAAGGGCTTTTTAATGTATTTGAACACTCTGTAGCTTGCAATGAGTTCACATTTAGGAACAAACGTATCATTTGCAGCCTTGCAAAACTCATGCTGTCTTTAAGGCATTTTTTCTTCTCTCTTCCTTTACCTGTTCATATATATTAGAGGTGATTTTAGATCATTGTGTAGATTATTCCAGATAACTTTTAACAAATGGGAAATAGTGGTTTAGTTCTGTTTTTGTGAGGGAGACTAAGAATTTTGTCAAGACGTATGTCAAAGGAAAGTCTGTAGAAAAGTCTGGTGAAGAAATAAAAGGACTATTCACATAACTCACTAGATATAAAGTATCTTTTTGCCCTAGGACTTAACCTAGGTCCTAGATTACTACATACTGCTGGGAAGTTCCCACAGACATTAACAAGAATTTGGGGTGTTCAGCGTGTCACAGTAGGTCCACAACATCTGTCTACGTTCTCCCTCACCTTCAGTTTCTGGTGACATGCTTAGTCTTAATATTTGCTCATAATTTCATCCCTTCCATCTCAGATTTTCAGATTCCTTTAACTAAAGCCTCAGTCATGTTGTGATAATAAAGTTTGATGAATAACTCCATTACTGTCAACCTGAACAGGCAGTAATAAATGAAACTGCCCAAATAGAAATTCTTCTCTGGAATGCAGAATGTTCTCCTGGTATGTCCAAATGTCCTCCAAACAAGATAAAATTTGCTGTGCAACCTTCCTTGTCTTGTATATACCATTATGTTTTTAGCAGGTTGTGTTCTCAGTGTTTCTCTTTAATACCTTTGGTCAACATTCATACATGAGCAGAGTGGAAATGAGAAACTCTTTCCAATAAGACTGAAAACTGCTGCCCTATTTCTTATTTTATTATTTTATAGGTAAAAATAATTTTGCAAAAAAGGCATTCAAAAGCTGTGTTTATCCCAGTTTCTGTTCCATTTCATAACCATGTCAGAATGGGACAAATATTTATTCTGTATGTGTAAATCTTAGTTGTTGGAGTCCAGGACATGTCTCTGGCTGCCCTGGGGTGTCAGAGACCTTAGTGTGGGGGTCTCAGACCCTGGCAGAAAACCCAAAATACTACAGTTTTTGATTATAGCCCTTTGGAGAAATTACCAACATTACGAGAAGAACTACAAAAAACCACAGTTTGAAACATATTAGTAGCTTAATTTATCACAGGGTGAAAATGTAGAATTTAGATTTTTAAAATGAGGACTGAGGAGCCAAAATGGAGGATTTTGGGTGTGGTCACTTTTTCCTTCTTCTCCTCTCTCCTCCATGTTTCTTGGTGATGGTGGCACATTCGGATTGGTAAAGGTAGAAAATGACATGTTAGAATTAGTGGAAATGTATTGGTAAATTACAGTAAATAATAAAACGTTTCGGACATTGGCTGGATTGTGATACAAGTACAAAAGAGACAGAACCGCCCAACCGGGGGCAGTTCCTGCAGGGTTTCGGCTGGCACTCAGACCGCAGCTGAAGCTGAGGGCTACCTGAGAGATAAGAAATAATAAACAACCTTGAAACAGAACCTGCAGGCCTCTCTCGTCTTTTCTGGCTCTGGGACAGGACTTTAGAACTGCTAAAAACCACCCGAAGCAGATGTGAGGAGTAACAACTCCCACACTTAGTCTCTTCCCCCTATCTTTATTCAGTACATTTATGCTATTTATTTTGTAAGTGGCTTTAAAGAAGTGAGTTACTTTTTTTGGAGCCTCTTAAACCATATTTCAATATGGTCAACATTTCT
The DNA here is from genome assembly GCA_013397175.1 of Platysteira castanea. Lineage (NCBI taxonomy): Eukaryota > Metazoa > Chordata > Aves > Passeriformes > Platysteira > Platysteira castanea. Next base: position 108,221 of record VYXC01008132.1, read on the forward strand.
TTAATTTTGGAAGTGTTTCTGTAGGAGATGGAGTAAGACTGATTTCCCTGAGTATATTTCCATCATTATTTAAAAATTATAGTAGAGAGTATCACACCTTTGAGATATCCAAAACAAGTAGCTACTCAGACATTGGAATGACAAAGTGATAGTGCTCTGGCTGAGATGCTCTCCAGCCTGCAACTAAAGAGCCATAAAACACTGTAGAAAAGAGCTGGTTTAGATACCACATTTATATAGAGTTCTAGCAGGATGAAGGGAGCCTACAGGACTTGTTGAAAAACAGAAGCAAAATTAGGCTACAGCATCAGTTATTTACAACTTGCCATTATCAAAGATCCTTCATTTATTCAGTCTTATACAAACCAAAGCATACACTGCACTTTGTTAACTTCTGTTTCATGTAAGACCTTTGGCTGTGCTGCAGCCACGTCTACTTGCTGTGAGAAAATAATTGTAAAGAGGTAACTTCCGGATAGGAAGTAACAAATGGATGAAATTTTTTAGTCCCAGTTAGACTGGCATGTCTGTCTACATCACATTCTGTCATTATTTCCATTTTGCGAACACTTAATATAGGTTTGAAGATTCAGTGTTTACCCAGAAACCACTCTTATGAAGGAGACATACTTTATGTAAATCACTAGAAAATTATGTCCTATCTTTATTAATGGCTTAAAGCTACAACACTGCAGGTTAGCCACATATCTCTTTCATTGTTAATTTATGGACAAAATGAAGTATATTTTAAACAGTTATATAAACCTTAAAAATCACTGTACTTTAACAGATCAGTGGTCTGCATAATTTGGTGTCCTCTTTCCAGCAACTATCTGTTTACAGAGGAAGTGATATGTGTAATCAGCTTCATATTTTCAGAGTTGATTACTCTGAAGTAACGTGCTGTAAGATTTTTTCAAAAAGTACATTAAGCCAAGATTAGTTTACAGTCTGAAGCACTGGACTGGAGGTTTATATTTTTCAGGGCTATGGAATTCAGTTGAAAGGGTTGCCTTAGTGAGTTTGGGAAGACCTTTTTAATCTTTCCACTAGTATCTCTTCCCAGCAAGAATGCTGCAATTCTACAAAGCTATATAGTTAAGTAGCTCTTAGTGGAGTGAGCTGGGAATTTAAAAATCCTGAGGACAGGAGAATTTATCTTCTAAACAACATTGCCTTCAGTCTCCCTAGTAGACCATTCACCACAGAAAACCTGGACACATTTTTCTAAGTTCAGACAAAGCTAAATTCAACTGTGATGCGGAGCAGGAAGGAGTCTTCAAGCCATAAGAACATGCCTGTGTCTTGTCGGGGGAAAAGCAACTCTGCCAATGTTGTACTTAGGGAAGATTGTGAGTACCTTAAGTAACGTTGGCAGAAATCCATTCCAGGTACAAGTCTCCAGTTTGGAAGGTCCTGTTTGACTTTTCTGAGCTATTCAAAATGCCTGTAAACAATTCATCTTACAGGAACATTCTTCAGGAATCTACAGTTATAATAATTAGATTATATTCAGCATAGTGATTAATAATGTTTGATAATGCTTGATTGAATGCATTTTTCTGAATTTCCCAGTTGTGAGAGATTAATTGTTCTCCAGCTTCTTATCACATTAATTTAGTGGGCCTTTTGAAGTCACAAGGAAAAGTTGTAAGAAAAGATCAAAAGACCTCTGAAAACATCAATTACTTTGTTTAGCACATCAAATTATGGTGCCTGGGCTTGTTATATAGTTTTAGAAATGCATCTGAAATGACTAGGAGTTTTCAGAGTTAGGAGTTTAATTTGAGATTTGAAACTAGGAGTCTCTCCTCACAGCTGAGAGAGAAGGAAAAGAGATGATGAATCAACCCAACTGTGCTCTGTAATTCTTGTAAATGAGAATCTTTCCACTGACCCAATCATTCTTAGACCCCTAAACCACTTCATTCTTAGACCCATAAATCAAGCACCTAGACATCAATTAGGGTATATCTTTCTTGGCATGTGCCAAACACCTTCCCTGTTACATGAACAGATTTAATCTGGTCTTTGCCAAAGCAAATTCTTGATGATGTTTCATTCAGGGTCTAAATTAGGAGATGTGAATCTCTTCTAGAAGTGTATTTGTTATTGTTAAATAATACCCTTGAGGTAGTTTCCTTCATCCTGTTAATAGCACAAGTCCTTTATTTATATACAGTGGTGAAGACACCTTAATAACAGAATTTTATTTCAAGTATGGCCCAGAATGCAGTTCTTAAAAACTATTTAAGCACAGAATCACAGAAGGGGTCATGTTGGAAGGGACCACAGTGGGTCATCTGGTCCAAACTACCTGCTCAAGCAGGCTCACACCAGAGCACGTTGCACAGGATTGCATTCAGACAGTTCTTGAATATTTCCAGTGAGGGAGACTCCACAACCTCTATGGGCAACCTGTTTCAGTGCTTGGCCACTGGACAGTAAAGAAGCTCTTCCTCATGTTCAGGTGGAACTTCCTGTGCCTCAGTTTCTGCCCATTGCCTCTTGTCCTATTGCCTGGCACCACCGAGCAGAGCCTGGTCCATCCTCTTGACACCCTCCCTTCAGATGTCTATAGACATTGATGAGGTCCCTCATCATTCCCCCTCAACACTCCTCCTTAAAAAGTAGTCCTCCCAAAATGCAAAGCTGATAAAGCTCACCCTCCACCCTGGCAGGACTTAACTCTTAATAAAGTTAGTAAGCTATTAATTGATCCTTAGTGAAGAAAAAAATACACATAAGCTGTAATGAACAAAACCCTCAACACCATAATGCATTTAAAACTAAAACCTAAGCAAATACTTTGGCAAAGACTAGGATATGTTAGTTTACCAGTGCCTCAAACCAACCTCAGAAAAGGATTTAAAGGCAAACCTACCGTAAGCACAGAGCACAGGAAGGATCAGTACAGACTCTGACATTTTCTAGCAGCATGGCATCTACAAAACAAAACTGGAGATGAAAAAAAGCCAAAAAGGACAAAGGTGAATGAGAAATTTTAAATTGAGAATAACTTCTGCAAAGTGTAAAGAACATGATTAAAAAATTTAGTGGTTATTAGGACTTCATTTCTATAACAGTAGAAGATTACAAAAAATTAACACTGTATGTATATGTGGAAGAGAATAACACATATGAAAATGTTTCATTAGATGTAAACATTTTGCTTGAGATAGAAGGGTATCTGCTTCCTAATTTTTTGTAGGACTTAGCAAAAAAAGAAATATGTGTAGAGCTTGTGTCTCTCTTTATCTTTTGCTTTTTTAAATCATTGCTGTCCTGTAGGATGGGGAGGACACTGACAGGAGAAATTTTTGAAATTTTTGAAACAGATTTAAAGAAGTGATTTTTGCACAATGAAGTTGCACAAATAATACCTTAATTTTTCTTTTATTACTTGCTGAAGTTTCACTAATCTATCATCATCCCCAAATAATATTAAAGAAATATATTGCAATATTTATGTGTACCCTTAGTGAATTGCAGCACTTAACCACAGTATATCTGATTTCCTCTCATTCTGAGATAATAGTTGAAAGAGAAAGGGGAAGAACAGGAAGGAAGAGTGCAACTCTGGTCCTTGTAAAGAGCTAAAATTCCTCACGGTGTAACAAGAGTTAGGCTTACATTCTGTATGTACCATTTACAGGAGAATTTGTCCTGTTCTGGTAGGAGCTGGTTTTTTCCAGAGACAGTCCTGAGTAGTGGCTGTGGAAAAAGTTTTGCCTCTGAAACAGTCACATATTGCATAATGCATGCTTCCAGAGAACCTCTGTGATAATTTATTTTTAATATATCTACAGTCAAGTGGTTCATGTCCTCAGTTCTGTTGCTCAAGGAGGACAGTTCTTTTCAGTAAACATTTAATAATGGCTTTTAGTACTCTGAGGCACTTTTATTCCCTACTTTTCAGCAACCAGAGGAAGAAGTTCATTCCCAGAAGTCATCTGAGAGGACAGTCTCCAGTCCTGGCTTCCCTTAATATGCCAGTTTATAAACTGTGTTAGTTCAGCAGGTGTTTTGTGAGTCAGGTTTGCAACGAGGTGCTCCTGCAACAGCAGAAACATAACTCAGGTTTGGCTAAGTCTACTTAAGAGTCTGGTGTAATAATGCCTTCAGGTTTATTTTTTATCACTCACCTCTAAACTGCGTGTGAAACCCTTCCTTCTACCCCCTTATTTTCAGTTCCAATTTAATTTCATTTCACTGTGTCAGCAAATCACATGAGTCTGCACCATCACTTGCTGTGGCTCAGTTTACGTGCACAGCTGTGTCAGGTGGATCTCTGCAACCCTTGCCAAGTGGCTCTGGGAGGTCATAGAGTGCACCGTGTGGCCACAGGCTTCTTGACTCTGGATTGCCTCACTGCCCTGCCTCTCTACTTTTCCCTAGAAACCTGGTGACAGTCACAGAGAAAGAAACAGTTCTTGACACCAAGAAAAAAAATAAACACAAGAAATTTGTTCTTTTCATACTCATGAGCACTTTTTGTTCATTAGGGGGATGTAAATGAAGTGTTTCTATCCCTATAGGTACAGGTGAGAATATACTGAAATCAAATTTGTATATTATATTGGAAACACAAAGGCTGAAATTTGACATTAGTTTCCTTTAAGTAAAATTCTTGTAGGTATTGATCTGTTCCACATAAATTTTCCAATTTTACTTTTATATTTATAGATCAGACTAAAACCAGTGGCTTACATGATATAGCTGTGTGGCATAAATTTTAGATAAGCTATAATTTAAAGAAAAAACTTCTTTAGTGTGCTTTAATAGTGTGGTGTTAAAAACAATGTTTTATGGACAGCGTTATGACTATCTTGCAATGGTTTTATTCATCAGGTTTTGTCATGAAACATAAATTGTAAATCACATCCTACATACAAGCTCAGTTTGGGATTTTCAGAGAATTATGTAAGGAGGTAGAAAAAGTATCCACAGACATGATATGAGATGAGATAAAAAAGTCAGTTGTTAGGGATGGGTTCAGTAAGACCAGATCAGAGACTGCTTCCATGGAAAAGATTTAAGTTCCACTGGTGCCAAGTGTCAGAGCTTAACAGAAACAGCAGAGTCAAACAGCTTCATCTTGCAGATTCTAAAGTCTCTAACTCACTCTTTAATTCTTGATTCTTTCAATATTGTTTCTTAATTTTGCAGTTTATAAATTTGGTAGTAACACAAGTCTCAACTGACACACATGCAATGGAAACAGAATTTTAGTGCAACAAAACTGAAAAAGTTTAGACATCTGGCCATCAAATTATACATTATTTTCACACAAACAGTTTCTCTTCGAATTTCTAACAATTTGAAGTATTAAAAGAGCTGTAAAACTTTTCTCACTTTTGGATAAAAAAATATTAACCCAAGAACATATTTTTAACCTTTTAAATCATAAAAAAAATTGAGAAGTTAAAAATGAAAAATTCAAAATAAAGACTCATGTTTATAATTGGTTTTCTCAGGGATGATGTGTTCTTCAGCTTCCCTAGAGAGAGTAATAATCAGTTCTAAAAACAATAGGGCCAGTGAGCCTGCATATATGTGTACTCATGTAATTCATACCCAAGACACTAAGGCATTGCAAATCAAAGGATTTTCTTCCAATAGACTTTCTGACATTCTCAGTTCCTCATTTGGAATCCTTGTGGAGAAAACTGAAATGAAACTCAATTTAAAATATAAATTTAAATAATGACTTCTTATTAAACTGCCAAATTTGGCTTAAACTGGGGTCTGGAAAAAAGACCACTTACCTCTCACTGTAACATTTTTGCATGAGGATTTCAATTATAGCTCTGTATTTTGAAGGCTGTTGAGTCTAATTGGAGAAATTTGCTTGAACATACTCAATAGTACTTTTCTAGGTGTTAGTGGAGAGAACTTGAAAACGTTAACTGTATATACAATTGTGATTTTTATCAGTCTCAGTACTTTTCTTTGATTTCCCAAAAGCCACAGCATTTAGTTTGCTTCATGACTAAACCATCTAACAGAATGCCAGAGAGATGATACTTTTATGTCTCAGCAGTGGTGAAAGGAGTTTGTTATGGTTCTGTGTGATGTTTCTGAGATGGATCTCAGTATCATGAGGCATAACTTTCATGTCTAATAAGGATTTGCAGCTCTGCTATCATGATTATTATCTCACACATTATTATCGTTCTTGACTGTGTGGTGTCAACACTTTATGTCCAGGAGTACTTAAATAATAAGTTATATATAATACGTGTTTTGGGAATATTGTCTCATCCCACAGAGCAGGATACTGCACTAACAAATTCCTATACATCACATCAGTTATATCTTGCAGCAGAAGTTTTTCTGTACCCAGGCATTTGATACCTACTTGAACTCACAAATCTGATAATGACCTTGTCCCACCTCCTCATGACCTACACTTAAAAATACCTAAATCACTGTCTATTGCACTGTTATTGAACACCACTGAGATGGCTAGTTTAAAAGCCACAAACTTATGATTGGTTTCCCTATATCCTTTTGTTAGAGATTATAAGTGAATGACATTTCTGCTTTTTCAGGCCATAGTTTATTTATGAGAACAATTGATTTAGCAATACATAGGAGCATCAAACTTTAAACAGATTACACAGTTTGTGCTTCATAAATCACACTGGTCACATATTCCTAACTTTTACAGCATGCCCAACTGTTTGAATATTCTCCTCTAACAACAGTGGATGACCCTTTAATAATTACATTAAAACCCAATTAGTTTTTGTAGATTAACAATAGACAGATTTTAGATGTGATATTGTATTTAGAAAATCTTTTGTTAAACATTCTTGAAATGAAGTGTATCAGCAGCATTTCACACTAGGAAACACTACTATTCTTACAGCAGTGTTGCTTTCATAACAGTACTATGTACTCTGCAAAATGTTTGTATACTTCACATTTTATCTGTTGTGGATGATGTACTGAAAGTGATATGCTATATATTTATTCACACTTCATTTTGAGGCTGACAATTGCAGCATATACTTCCCTTCTTATACTTTACCAATTACCTTAACCCTGACCTGCATGAATGTAAGTTTCTGCATTAATGAGAAGTAGCTGTCTCTGTGAAGAGCCTGAGCTGTCAGCTGTGTCAAATGGTGGTGATAAACAGCTTTCACTCTTTATTTATGGCTGCTGGTGCTGATGGAGGAATTCACGCTTATTCAAACGCCTGGTTTTTTGTAAGCAAAGTACTACTGTGAAGTCCTGAAGACTAAGGAAGCATGCATTCTGAAAACAGTTTGGGGTTATATTGTTACAGAGTTGCATGAATTTTGTGTTGTAGGAAGTCTGTAGCTGTTATGCTGCTGTTTCTGGTTTGAACGGAAAACAACAACAAATTTTGAAGTACAAATTCGAGCTTGACAAGCATCTGAAGTTCAGAAATTAGAATTAGTCAGCACTCAAAACTTCTGCATCAATTTTTGTTCCCAAAATTGTACTTGAAAACCTAAAAGCATTTATAACTCCTCACAGAACAGAAATTCTGATATTTTTTCCCATTTATAGGTGTTTAAATGTTGAGAAGAACAGCCTGTGAAGGAAAAGGACACATTGCCAATGATGATTCCCAAGGAGTTCTCCATGCTTCTGCAGGCTTTCAGGAACCTGTAAGCCTCAGTGGCAGCAAGCTACCACCAAACAGGCGTATAACCTGTGTGAGAACCAGAGAGATCAGTTTAAAACAGAAAAAAGAAATTACTTTACAGAGTGGCTAGTGAATCAATGGAACATGATGTGAAGACAGATGATGTTAGATGCTTTAAAAATGGACAAATTCACGACCAGTATATTATTAAATGCATAGTGGGAAGAATCTAACATCAGGGATGTAATATCTAACACTCCTTCTGTTCACATTGGTGGTGTATGCACCCAACACCACTTGCAGAAAAATAACTGAGAACTAAGATGCTGTTTTCTGACATGGATGCAGAAAGGTTTTTTTTTATGTAATACTTATTTATTTGTATCACTTCATGCTGGGCAGTGTTCAAATGTTCAACTCCGGAATAAGTCTATACGAAAATTTCCTTGTGGTACTTTGATATTAAAGTTGCTAGCCAGTGTAGGATTTGTCCAAAGTCTGCTGAGGTACTTGGAAATTCTTCTATTGATCAAATTGCTAGTGAGCAAAACAGGCAATGTCAAATTTGGGCAGCATGTGAAATATTGGAACAGCACTTTGATGAATGTTCCTATGCAAAGTTTCTAGGAAAACAGTGACCAAAAAGAAGGTGTCTGGGAAATCAACAAAAAATGGTCCAATAATTTGTCTCAAATTTGGCTGTGTCCAGCCTGACTAAACATCTTGAATTTTTCTGTCAAGTTTTTTTTTCAAATACCTAGAGAAAATATTTGAAGGAAACAGCAATTGCAGATTGTAAGTTGAGTGTTTTTCCATTTGGTTTCCTAGTCCTCCTACTTGATTAAACTTCAGAACTGCCCTAATGCCCTTCTAATTTGGATGCAGACACCCAGCTTCAGTGGAAAAGTTGGGAGTTTCTCCCAGATGATCTGCTTTAGCGATCATATCACCTCTACCTAAAAAATGGGAGCTTTAACTTTGAACTTCTCTAGTCCAGAATGGGAATAGACCTGAGGCATTTTTGATTGCTTTGATATTCTGTGGTAGGTCATAGAAAGATGAACAGCAGCTCCATCTCAATATCTACTGACATTGCAATTATCTTAGAAAGTACCTAAAATATGAAATGTTAAGATTTCTGAAGATGGCAGAAATATTTTTGCACACAGAGGAGGTTTGGATTTGCTTTGGTGCTGAGTGTTTTCATTGATGATCTCTTTGTGTTCTTACCTGTGTGATGGGAACTCTGACCCACCTCTGGGAATCCTCCCACTTCCTGTTGTCTGCATGTATTAGGAGGCTTATGTAGCCTCTCTGGGGTTATATTAATGGTGGAAGGGTAGACGAATGATGCTTGAAAAGGGGACTATCTTTAAAAATCAGATTTTTAAAATAATTTTTTTCTGATATACTCATTGGTTAGTTAATATTTAGGCTATCTGCCTTTAGATATAAAGCTCTCACTGTAGCCAGTGGTGATCCTGTAGCTGAAATGCTTATGACTCACAATGACTGAAACTCTTGTGGGTTGTCTCTTTAGCTTGTATGTCTAAAGAAGGTATACTAGCATTCAAACCCCTTGAATATATTTTAAACAAATGTATAATTATTGTTAGCTTTGGGTCTAATTATTTTGCTCTGTTAAGCTTCTGAAATATCTTGACTTGGTTACTTAACAAATCTAAAGCAGCAGGCAGATGGCTTTTCATCTATTGTTAAATTTCAAGGGCTTACTAGTGCTAATTATTTTGAAATGGATTCCTACGATATTATGCATTATTTCAATGAATAATGCAGGACTAGCAATTTATTGGCAGAACATTCACAGGAGTGCCATAAATCTAGAAATAACATAAAAGCAGAGTGGATACATATTTTAAAAGCACAGCTTGGGGAATCACATTTGTGCAATGCTACAAACCTTCTTATGAGGGTGCATACTTTTAAATATAATCAAATCAAGAGATTGTCAGTGAGAGACTGGAGTTTATTCTACATATCATGACAGCTAAGAGACAGTTACTGAAATTAAATATTATGTTCTATATTCTGTGCAAACTCATGAGGTAGAAAGAAACAATCTGTACTGTCAAGAACTTGCAACCCAAATATAATCCCAAGTGCAGCACCCATATACAGTCACACACAGGTGAGAAGTAACAAGAAGCCATGCACAGCTGATGTCACAGCCTGCATTTTCCAGGCAGCAGCAGCCCATATTTTTTGTAAACCTGTCTTCAAAGGAGACAGTGAGAAGAAAAATGGCAACAGCTAATGAAATAGCTCTGCAGTTGTTCAAAGTGAGCCCTTGCCAAGCTTGAAGAGCAGTTAGAGAACTGAACAGAGAAATCCTTTACTTAATACAAATAGAGGGAGTAAAAATATAAAAAATATTTTTATTATTTTGTTTAGAATGAAGTATGATTTTATAAAATATATTTTAATCTAGGGATGCTGACACTCATGAAAATACAGCTGGATAGGTTTTGGGATTTAAAGTAGCATCAACTCTACCTCATAGGAACTTCATTTGGTTGCACTGTAGGGCACAGGGTTTTGGACAGTTATTTTCCCTGTTGCAACAGTATTTAAAGACATTTAAATTATCTAAAAAAGGCCACTATTGGAGACAGGGTACTAATCTGGGTAAACCTTCACTATGCTGCACTATGAGCACTTCTGTGTTCCTTCTATCAGATTTGTTTTTGGGATGGATATAAACTTTTAGGACTGATTCATGACAAATCTTAGTGTAAGACAAATACTATAATACAAATGGAGGAAATAAATATAATGGGATGTACTTTTTAAAAAGATGATGATATAGAACAAATAAAAATGACAAGATAAAAAAGAAATCCTTGATTTGTAAAACAAAGCAGAGGAATCGTGTTAGTTTTAGTTGTAGAAATGTACTGAAAAATTTGGGCAATAAATTGAATATTCTAAGGGAGATAACCACAAAATTCATTTAAGATTATTGATTACTATTTTTTATAATTAAGAAATTCAGTGTAAGGTTCCCAGTACTTCCAGCACTTGAATTTACCATACATGTGTAGAAACCATAGCACTGCAATGTATTGTTGCAGCAATAGCACAAGGCCTACGGCCTTTCCAAGGAATGAAACAATAATTAATGAGGCAGAATGTTATCAAGGTAAGGTAGCAGCAGCGAATGTATATGAAATAAAAATGGTATTTTATTTTTTATTAAATAGTACTATTTAATTTTTAATATTTTATTTTTATTAAATATTATTATTTTATTTTATAAAATATAAAGTATTCATGCATGTTTGATTTGATGCCAATTTACGGAGTGCAGATACTTTAAACTCTAGTACATGTGATTTTAATTTGCTGAACTATACATATGCACATCAGTAAATGGAAAATGATTAAGAGAAGATTTGTTAGACAGTTCTGTTTGTATTTTCATAATTTTCTGTAGGTTCTGCTCTTCTGTAAATAACTTCATTCAAAATGCACTACACTTCAGAATGGACTGGTAACAATGGATGTTTATATTCAGAATTTTACTTTGTCCTGATCTACTCAGATTTTATGTAGAGATGGGTATGCAAAATGGTTATTAGGAAAAGCTAGGATGACCATTTACCCTCGTGTCTAGGCAGTCTGAATTTTTTCTGGAGTAATTTTTGTAAATTTTTCAAAAGAAATTTTGAGATTGATACGCATAAGTCTTTGTCAGTTACTAGATTTGAGCAACACCTTTCAGCTGCTAAAGAAAAGGGTTTTGCAGGGCTGCTTGCATTTGTCTTCAGAAGAAAGATGAGGGAGACTTTTCAGTAAGTATTCTTCCAACCTTAGGATGTCTTAAAGGTTAGATTGTCTAATGATAACTCAGTCACACACTTAGAAAGAGCTAACTGCTTAATCCTAGTGCTACTTGTATTTCCAAATCAATCCTACTGTTAGTTGCACCTCCAAATTAACGACATCCACTCTGAATAAGTTACACTGTGAAGCAAGTTTTGAACTTTCTTAATCAATATATACAGTTTTTTGTTGTTGCTCTTCTGAATATATGTATAGACAAGACTTCTTTGGCGTTTGTATTTCTGTGTATTTCCATAACTTTCCCTGAAATTCACTTTTAGTCTAGTGTTCTTTCTTGGTGTTATGTTTTCTTTCCTATTGAGTTTCTTTCTAAGCTTGACAGCATAAAGCCTCTTGGAAAGTTTGCTGTGCTCTGCATCTCCTCATTCAGCACACAGCATAGTGATTGTCATGATCATGATTCTAAGACAGTCACAATACCCCTCACAACATTCTGAACCACCCTTTTAGGAGGTGCCACCAGCCTCTGGAGGTGACATCTGTTCTTAGCATGTGGGTGTACAAAATTCAAGTAGAAAATAATTGGCAAGTTAGATTCATACGAATAATCAAAATGAAGTACAGAGCTGGAACTACAATTTTTCAACTTGACCTGAGAAGCCAAATTCAGTAGCTGGAAACTATACCAAATCCACATCCCCAGCAGGCTGAGGCCTTTTCTTCAGCAGCTCTGGGAAATGGAGAACCACTGGAGACTTTCAGTGAAATTCCAACAGGCAAAAAAAGTTTAGGTAGAGTCCCAGCATGGCAAGCTGCATCAGGTCTGACATAGATCCTGGGAGAGCAGGACAGGCTGGCATACAGATTCTTGGTTTCTCAGCACCTTAGGTTTACAGGGGCAGAGCACCCCAATATTTCAGAGAGCACACATTGTTTTTCCAGGTCCTCAGGTCCCCAAACACCTGCAGACAGGTTGACAAGATACCACTGCTCTGTTCTCAGAAGCTCACTGGATGGTGAGACTAAAGCACATCAACTTTCTGCTTCTTTGGAAGCCAACATGGTGAGTTGCCTGATAAATGTGGCTTGTGCTTTCACTGCCAGCTCAGACCTAATTGTCACTCTTTTCATTCAATGAATTCCTCTCTGGACCTTTTCTTTGCCAAAAATCTGCTTTTAGCCCAGAGGTTTCTTTCCTTTGGAAGTATATGAAAAGGGAGATATAGTAAGTTTGTTTCCTTGATAAATGTTAAGAATTGAGATTTTGCCTCTAATCAAAACAATAAAATTATCAAACACCTGAAGTTCTCCAGAGATGGTTCAAGGTAGTTCTAGTAGCAGATAGATGGTGTGAATCACCCAAAATGTAACACAGTAAATTACACACTGCTAATCACAAAAATATGAGCACTATAGCACTTCACACCCCATAAGTTCTTCTATTTATATAAAATCCATGACAGTTCTATGGCCCAAAAAATATAGATGTAAAAATGAACTACTCTCCTGAGCTGGCATCTGAATGAACATTGTTCTAGTAGAAGCAAAGAAAAATAAATGATCAGTAACCATGGATATGAACATTTTGCAATCTGGAGAGTTAGCAATTCAAAGGGGAATAGGGTGAAAATGAGTAAGGAAAAAATTGGTGTACAGAAAATGTTGCTGCCATCATACAATATTTCATATAGCTTTAAATTACATTGAAAGAAGCATATATATACCAGCAGAGAGGGAAATGCATGTTAGAAACTGTCTAGTTCTCTGAGACGCCATAAAGGACACTAATTTGCACAGGACAAATGCTGACTATTTGAAATTGAAACAAAATTGTTAGGTCATAGAACCAATAAAAAATAATTCATAGAAAATTAAGATTTTATTCATTTCTCCATCTTCCACCTCTTTCCCAAGTTTTTCTTCACTAAGAGAAACCAAAACCCAAGTGTTACTATGGAAATGTCCTGAGAGGCATTTGTTACCATTTTCTTTCTAACAAATTAATTGCTTTGGTGTATTTCTTTGTTTTAAAATTTGTATTTCTACTAATTCTGAGAAACTGTAGCCAGAAGTGATGCTGCTCCAAATTTGTCTTAATTTCGGCTTTGTGGATATTGCTAAAAAAGAATTAAAATAAAATCAAATTATTTTAGCACTGAATTTGAAGACAGTGAATACTCTTCTACTGTAAAGGAATTGAAATATTTTTTCATTGTGTCTAATCACCAAATTCTGCAAATCCAGATATGAAAGACAGAAATAATCTTCAAAGCTCATATTTAAGTCATTGTGATTTTTTATTAATACTTTCTTTATATTTCTTCTTGATGCCTTTTCCTGGGCTTACAATTAAAAGCCAAACACAACTAGAGGGGGAAATAGGGATTTTACCTCGGTGTTTATTAAGGATCCTTAGATCCAGGCAGGAGCACCCCACAGGAATGCCCCCTGGACCGATGCACGGAATGCACGTTGGAGAGCGCACACCAGAGAATGCACGGAAAATGCCCCCGCGCGATGATTTGCGTATACAGTTATAGACCTTGCATATTAGCATATCTATCATGTATTCTCCAATGGGAGGCTCAAGAGAAGCCCCCTATTGAGCGATGTTCCCCCTGCATGGGTCTGTCTTAGTTTACAGAATGTGTTCTGGAGAGGACGTTGGGTCTGGGGTGTTCTGATCCCCCAACTGCGAGGCTTCCAAGGTGTTCAGTCTCTTGGCTTAACTGAACTTTGGGTCTAAGCTAGTTATCAGACTTAGGGAATTACAGGTATGTGACCTAAAAACACTTGGGATACATAAAAGCTGCATAAAAGTGTATATGAAGGGGGGTATGAGAGGAGTATATGAAAAAGCAAAAATCGTTATGGCATCATTCTCAGAAATTTAATATAATGAACACTGAAAAAATGTAGTGCATGTGGAGCATCATGTGCTAAGAGTTTGGTCATGCAGTGAGAGTAGGATCAGACCATTTTATCAGCAAAGATTCGAACATAAATATACAAATCCAGATACAACAAGGTTTCTGAATTCATATTCAGGCATAATATGAAGTCCATCTTTCTAAGACAAGCTGTTTTTCCTTCCCATTTGCAAGAGAAATTGCTACTTGTATGCAAGCATTTTCAGAAATGAGTAATGTCACAATGCAGAGTTGATAATATGGGCAGGACTGAACATGAGGCATGTTTCAATGTGTGATAAGAAATGTATCACTATCATTAACTAATTTTTGTTAACAAACAGTTCATGCTAGTTTGTAATAATACAGCATTAAGCAATGTTTATATTTGTGTCATTTAGATCTATAATGAGTCATACTCAGTGGAATGGCATTATTGTCCTCATCATAGAGTTGTTGAAGAAAATTTATGTCTTTTTGTTGCTGGGATTAAGTATCTGATGTTGCATTCACTGAAACTGATGTTAAGACACCTAATGTTTCAGAAATGGAAGGATAGGCCATCAGTGGAGTTGTCTAAGTGGCTTATAGAAGCAGATGATTCTGCCTTTAAGTGTTCTTTATGTATTTTTTCCTTTCATTCTTCTTTGTACTCCTCTGAATCTTTTATTTGATAATTTCAAACAGAAGGAGGGGGAAAAAAATGCCACAAATCATATCTGATTTCTCCTCAGCATCTCCTTGCCATTTTTTACTGCAAATCTGAAACACAACTTTTTTTTTATGTTCATGGAATAGACCAAAAAACCCCAACTTGCCTTCCCAGCAGGACAGAGGAGAGACAATAAGATGGAAACAGCTCACAGGTTGAGATAAGGCAGTTTACTAAAGCGAAGTGAAAGTTTGAACTTGCATAAGCAAAGAGCAAAAAAAGGTTTATTCTCTACTTCCCATCAGTGAGTGAGGTTTATCCATGTCCCAGGCAGCAGGGCTTCAGCACGTGGAACAGTTGCTCCAGAAGGCAAACACGGCAAATAACAAATACGCTTCCAATTCCTCCTCCCTCCCTTAATCTTTATACCTGAGCTGATACCCTACAGTACGGAATATCCTCTTGGTTAATTTGGGTCAGCTGGCCTGGTTGTGTCCCCTCCCAGGACCTTTCCCACCCCCAGCCCCCTGATGGGGCCGGGATGTTGGGGGACAGCGCTGATGCTGTGCCAGCCCTGCCCAGCAGCAGCCAAACCCTGGAGAGTTCCCAGCTCCTTTCCAGGTACCAGTGCAAAGCACAGCACTGAGAGGAGGGCTGCTGGGGGAAAATGAACTCCAGCTCAGCCAGACCCAATACAGTTATCAGCTCATGGTGCTGTTCAGAGAAGCTGTAAACTTATTGTCTTTGCAGGAATAAATCCTTGAGTCCTTTCAAATGAATGTGTACAAGATTACTTTTTTTATCTTTTACTATGGGATGTACAATATACTTATGTAATAAAAATTACTAAAAATCTCTTAGAGGTGCAGAAAATAATTAATAACTTCTGAAGATTAAATTAACAATACAGTGCAAAAATAATGGAGTGTTCCTCTGGTGCAAACAAGTGTGTCCCTCTGAATGTAATCAGACTGTTTTCATGAAATATTATACCTTTTTCCCAACAAGAAGCTTGAATACCTGTACAAACATATGTATAATGCATGTGCACAGATTCACTCCAGCTCTCAGATACAAGACCAGATGTAATGTAGGCCGCAGTTTCACTTGGTCTCAAATTTCTTTGCCTATTTACTGCACATCAAAAGGCTATGCTTCTATGTGAAGCAAGAAGGTGTGATTCATGTCTTATTTTTATCTCTCTCAGGTAATTCAGCTTTCTCTGTCACATGTGCTAAGCAATGAAAAAAAAAAACCACCAGTCTTTATGTGTGCATTCTCAAGCAAATAAATTTCAGGGACATGATAAATATTTATTTTATTTTATTTTATTTTATTTTATTTTATTTTATTTTATTTTATTTTATTTTATTTTATAATACTGAGAAGTCTGATTTTCATTTATTTAATGAAAAACATTTCCATAATCACCACAGGAAATAACTGTACTCACATAGACTTTAAATACAACTTCTGTGTGCTACTCTGATACTAGTAATTCTGTCAGATCTCCACAAGTTCCAAATTTTAGATATAGACTAAGTTCTTTTGAAATATGGATCATCATGAAAGAGAATTTTAAAGAAAATGTTAGAGGAAGATGTGTTTAGAAACTGGAATATCAAAGATAAAAGTTCTTATTCTTCCTTGGTCAGAAATAGGCTGCATTTTCTTGCTTTGTTGGAC
>VYXC01008132.1:125153-173227 GCA_013397175.1 Platysteira castanea
TTGCTTTGTTGGACTTAAATTTGTAAAAGAAAGGATAGAAGTGGGTAACTGCAGTTATCTACAAAGCAGTTTGGTGTCAAGTGCCTCTAGGTCAATAAATGAACCTCATTGCTTTGACAGAAGGGAGAGAGATTTCCCTGCTATTCAGCCAAGTTGCAGTAACTTGGTTTCCTCATCGTAATAAGTAAATATGTGGATAGTTATCATGGCTCTGCTGACTTGTTCAATAGAAGTTACTTGAATGAAAAGAGAAGCTGTGTGCTTCTCTCATTGCTTTCTCCCTTCCTTTCCCCCACCCTGTTTTTAATTACATGTTTCTTTCTATGAAGTCTTTTGATTAAACTTTTTGATTGATATCCAAAACATAATTTGTAAAGTGGATTTATTTCCTGCTGTCTGTATGCTTCTGGTGGACTTTTGTGAAACAACTCCATTACTTCTTCGTGATTCTTTTGCATTCATAACAAGAATAAAATCACAATGCTATCAAAGTTTCAGGAAATAAATAAAATCTGTATCAATATTTCAACATATACATGTGTATCTTTCTATTTTTCAGTTTTAAATTTTCATTTTCCCTAAGGCTTGAAAAAGAAGAATTTTTACCACTACATGCTATTTTGAAATTTTGCCTTTGAACAGCATATAAAATGTAGAAAACTGCTAGTAAATATTTTAATAGTGTTCATGAGATCATTGGAAAGGCTACCTATTGACACTCATGGCTTATAGCTACTTATGAATGCTTAGCATGTACTCAGTGGAGCAGTGGAAATGTGGTTCAAAATATTCACTGCACATATGGTAATCATTTTTTTTTCACTTTTTTTCACTGTCTATAAATTATACGTGAATTTAAATATGATAAATAGTTACCTTCTCTTTATTAATCTTGAAAAGAATTGTGTAGAATTGTAGCTAGATATTTATATTTGTCTGTTAAGATGCTGAACAGCTTAAGGAAGACCATTGCCTTCAATGGGTAGTTACAGGAGAAGTAAGCTTGAAGTGGTCAAATATGTATCTCTCCAATAGAGAGTTGTCACCAAATTCACAGGATTTTCTTCTGGTGAGCTTTAATTTTTCACTTTTTTGCTCAAGTACTTTTCTACTTCCGGTAGTACATTTGCAGTCCTGGAAAGATGAGTTAGACCACTGCTAGATGAGTGGGCCACTGCTGTAACTACTGCCACTCAGTCAACACTGAGAAGTTTCAGTGGCATGAAGTTACTTATGTTTTTTGGGTCTTGTGTCATCACGAGGATAAAAGCCGTACCAAACTGTTTCATAGCTTAAGCTTGTTGACAGAGTTCAGTGTTCCATCTCCAAATTATACCCTCAAGTATTAAAATTCCTCAGTGATTCCTCATAAATGGAACCCTTGTGCATGCCTTTATACTGAGACAGTGGCAAGAACAGGTAGGAATAGGTATTTCAAGATTTTTTTAATGTAAAGATGGAAATGAAAGGTTTGCTTATAATTGTATAAAGGCTTTGTTTTACAGTTGGTAGAACTGGTGATTAACAGGAGTGGTACTTTTGAGTAAAAGCTAAAATATTGTGAGAATCAAGGCTAAGCCTGAGAGCTGTTAAGGAGGAAACATTGGTAACCTATGTGCAGATTTCTGAATAGATTTCAAATGGGAGAAATCTTAAGGCTGATATATAGATTAAAATGCATATCTTATCAAAGAAGCAGGGTAATAATAATAGCCAGAGTAATCATTAGTACAAGGAAAGATACATCCAACATGATGAGATGTCATCTGAAAATGAATATACCATAAGCCAGCATGGGTGGAAGTCATTTTACTCAGCTGGATTCCTTCAGTAATCACCAGACCAAGAGCACCCCTTATAAAAAAAATTAATCCTGCTTATCTCAGGCACCTATTTTATCATGGTCTGAACAATGCTATGGAGGTATTAATCTCCCTCTGCTAAAGACAGAGGTAGCCTCCATGACTGGATAATAAAATACGGAAGGATTAGGTGTGAAAATAAAGTAAAATCATAATCATTCAAGTGCTTGCCTCACTTTAAAAATTATCCACTTTTTATAAAGTCCTAGTGTTCTGGTTCCCTGCTGAAGCACAACAAGGTAATGCAACTTTCCTGCACATTCATAAATTAGGGAGCACAGGTACTAAATATGGTATCTGAGACCTGAAGGATTTTTGGACTCATCTGTGGTAAAAGACAAAGACTGGCTTCCTACTTATAATTATGGACAGGGTAATGGATTTAAAATATCTATCCAAAAAAGATTATAGAGTTGTTGCTGCTGCAGCTGTGGAGGTGTCTAACAACTGATCTTACATGGCGTCTCTAAGCAAGAGAAAATTTCTCATAGGAAAAAAAAATCCTTCAAGTGAGATACTGAGATATGAAACAATGATTTAGAAATTATCAGTTCAGGAAAAAACACAGGTTTCAATTAGTTACAAATTCTAATTCCAGCCCATAAATCTGTTTACCTTTAAGTTTAATACTCACTGTACTGTGTTCTAAATGTGCTACAGTTTCTGTCAAAACGGGGATTGTACTCTATGTACAATCTCTATGTACATATGATTGTATTCATAAGCACAATTTAAAAAAGGATTTTCTTGGATAAGTTTGTTCTGATGACTGCAGTTGAGAAAGTATTATGGGTAGGCAGTTGAAAATCATCTTAAAGTAAAATAAAATCACTTCTTGAACATCATATTCTCTCTTACAGCAGGAGTATCTCCTGCTCTGCATGGTGCAGTTTGATCAAAAAAAGGAGAAAGTAATAATATTCCGAAGACCTGAAAACCATCAGAGAAATGTGAACAGAGTCAGTCGTGTCATCCTAACTATTCTGTTCATTCAAATACATTTTTTAGTCCATTTCATAGAAGTTATTTCTATGCTGGTGAAGGGATAGATGTCTTTGAAGGAAGGGCCATGCTTAAAAATAGTATTTTAAATTGTATTTTTTTGCCAGTCACGATGTACAACTAAAAACATTTTCTGTCTGTTATGAATTCTGGTAGTCAGCAGGTTGCCCACTGGTGCCTTCCATTAAATAACAAGATGTTGTTCTCCAGTCACCAAGAAAAAAGCACTCTTCTTGAAAACAATTTCCACAGACACTTTGCAAAAGCATAATTCTTCTCCTAATGGCCACATCTGTTCATCTGCAAGCGGACCTTTTGAAATGACATGTTGTCTAGTTGTTACATGTGCTTTCTGTCTGATCTTTGGAATCCTGGTTGTACCGCTTGGTGCTGTGGTTTTGTCAAGTCCCAAAGTTGGACTGCAGCTGTGTGTAAATGACAGGTTGTCACTGCAAGGCTGGTATTTCATTGTCTGACATTCTTCCCGACCAGTTGGTATAAACACAAGCCCCTGTCCGGAGACAGATGCTGGATGGCACTGGAACCTGTACTTCCCTCCAGGTAAGGAATGCTGTAGATAGAGAGCAGTGTGTTGATCAGAGACCTGTGGAGGTGTGTGCTGTGTTCCTGCAACTGATGGATGTCTTCAGGTTGGACACTGTACTTCCACTGGGTTTCTGTAACATAGATGTGATGGTTTGATATGTTCTAGGAGAAAGTCCTACATAAAATCTACTGCTCTCAAAAATTAAAATTCTGAAATCTGGCCATGTATATTTTCATGACATTTTTTACAGAAATGCTGAACATCATGGCAAATTTTCTAGTCTTCTTATTACTTTTTGCCTTTCAGAAGTTTACCTTAAGTTTTATTTAAGTCAGTTCATATTTCAACATGCAGTTCAGTATTGTTGTGTTGTTCAGTACTCCAGGCAGCTGCTGCATTCATCCCTAAAGGTGGTGTTATTTCAGTTGCCCAACCTGATTCGCACATGAGCTGTAAGACTTAGGAGTACTTTAATGTCCTTCTCAAGAATGAAAGACAATGCAAAGGATCTATCCAGGATGTTATTGTGTATACGTTCCCTCCTATTTTCTCCTATATTAAATACAAGTCCTTTAAATTAATTTTTTTTCTTACAAAGTGTTTTAATTGATATTTAAGAAATTCAACACAAATAGTAACAAAAACCTCTCCCCTCCCCACTGAAAGCTAGCCTTCTTACACAGATATTAAGTAGATGTGTCATGTTTCCATATAATCTATTTTCAAATCTTTCCTCTGTTGTACATACATATTTAATCTCATTTGCTGTGATTGTATCCATTTATCTTATTTTACAGTTGCAATTACAAAACTTCCCTACATATTTCTTGTGACAGAATGTTAAGTCCTCTGCAAAGCAGGCACTCAGCTCTGCTTTTCATCTCTCAAGAGTAGTTTTCTGTGTGCAGTATGAATCAGTGTTCCATCATTCATACTATGACAGCTACATTTACTGCACACCAACAGTGATGGCTGTCCTCAAATATGAATTTAAAATTTCAATAACACAGTCACATAAAAGCAATGATACTCTAATATCAAGGCTCCTGCTCAGGAAAGTTCTCCTGAAGCACAAGCCTGTGCCTAAGATCCTGACTATGGTACCTGTGCTGATAGCTAAGGTCGTTAGCTAATGTCCTTTCTGTATTATATATGCATTGTCATTGCTGTGCAGATTGCAATAAAACACTGAATGGCTGGACACATTCCATATGAGGTAGAGGACAACATCTTGGTCCCAAACAAAGTAATCACAGACTTCCTTGGGAATTTCAAAGCAGACCCAAAACACAAGAGTGTTTCTGTAACAGGAGTTGCAGCTGTGAACACCTTCCTTCGTTTTGGTAACTGACAGCCTGCTGCCCATTTTCCTCTCTGTGTTTTCACATGAATGCTTCAGCATACAATGATCGGCTATATGAAGAAAGAACTACAATTATTTCTAAAATGTATCGCAGTGCAATATGATTGATGCTGTGCAAAGAGCAAATTTGATGCTTGGTGCTGTACAAACACAGAATGGGGTCCATTACACCCAAGGCTAAGTGTTGACATGACCAAGTTAATTTTGTAGAGGAGACTCTATCCTGCAGCTCACACTCAGGTACTGTTGAATTAATCAGAAAGTTACATCTTTGTTTTATTTTCAGTGAGAGAATGGTTTGATTTTTTTTTCTTCTAAAAAAAGAGAAAGAAATCACCAGGACTTCCCCTGGGGTAATATGACATGCAACTAAATCCCATATTTTACCCAAGTAGACTAAATCAGTTAGCCTACAAGCCTGGGGGCCCAAGTAAAGGATCCTGATTATTATCTCTGAAGAAGAGCAAAGTTTCTCAATTTTGAAAAGTCTGTTCTGTTGACTGTTGATTAACTCATGGAGTGAGAATTCTTCAAATTACTTTCTGTGGGAACAAGAGCACATAAGAATGATTTTCTTATTCCCTTCCTCAGGCCACAAAACACGTATTTTTCTTTCTGTCTCAAACACATAGAATATGCAGTTACATCAAGTCTACAGTCTTATTCAAAATAAATACTTATGATTATTTCTCAGGCAACTTCAAATCCCTATGTACCTTATATACTAAGCAATAGAGAAAAAAATGTCATCTGTTTAGCTTAGAGGCCTAATTATCTTACGGTTTATTTTACACATGCAACCAAATTGTTAAGTTTTATTCTGGAAAATGAACTAAACTGATCTAGAACTCTTTATTTGGATTGGATGATCTTTTATAAGTCACTGATAGTCGTATGAGAAATTTGGATAACAGACATGCTGAAGATTCAGAAAAATCATCAATTTTCTGCATATTACCTCAATGAAAACATATAGACACTTGAGTGATTAGATTTTAATTAGATTTTAAATAGAAGTAAAAGTGTTAACCAAAAATGTGAAAGGAAAGGTTGAAAACATAGGAAAGAAATGTTTTGAGTGGCTTCTCCCAAGGTATTTGAATAAAATATTCAAGTTCTCCTTATTAGACTCTGGTATACTGTTTTGTTATTAAAATTTTAAGAGGTCAGAATATAAATTTACTGACTATTTACTGACTATAGAAACACAGCTTTTGGTCCTAGATTTATGCTGTGCATCAATGTAGTACTGTACAATGCACAACTGGTAAAAACCAAAAATGAAAATAAAAATATTTTTCTGGTTTTGCATATTAAAGATGCATAAATTGAGATGGTCAAAATTATAATGTCAGTAAACATATTTTTCAAAATGATATGTATTTTCTATTATTTCTAAGCTCTGATTGTGGTAAACACATAAGATAAATGGAGAAAACTTCATTTAATAAAACCAAGAAGATGAGGTGGGTACAACCTTTCATATTAATATCTTCACAAATACAGATACTGAGTTCATTGATGGCACAAACTGTGTTTCATAAGAAAGAAATGGAGATGAATCACATTAATATAGAGTATTATTTTCTTATAATGTAAATTCTAGCAGTCTATCCACTCTTGGAGAACCCAAACGGGGGCCTCTGATTTTGCAAAATTATTTACTTCACCAATTATAGACCTCTATGTTAAAATAAGAAAGACACTCTTTTCCTTGCTACATGGGTACAAATCAAGAAAATGGTTGGATATATTTTGTGAAGGTCAGGATAATCCATAGGTGCTATATTGTAGCTTAGTAAAGACATGAATATGATTATCTGTAATAAACTGTAATAAACTGAGGTTAATATCAGCAGAAACACCCACAGGTAATAAATCTAAGGCAATTGATTCAGGCAAAGAAAATCATATCCATCAAAATAACATTTTCAAAGGAGTATTAAAGGTTTCTTTAACAGCTGAAAACTATGGGAAAATCTTTTGTTCTTTCTTTCTGTAACAGTTTTCTTTATAGGAACAAGAGCAGGAAGTTGAGAAATTAAAGAAAATAGAAGTCTTTAAGGCACACTAGTTTAAGCTCTCAGCAAACTTATTTGGACCATAACTAGTTTTGGATGACAGTTTAAACTCATAAAAATGTTAACAATTTTTATGCAGAGGCAATTGATATACTGAGACAAGCAGTCAAATAGTTTCCTGTTAGCTCTGATATTTCTACTTTTCCTAAAGCTATATAACCAGCTGGAAGTTCTTATTGTTCACATCTTTATCACATTCAATATCTGCCAGGAAAAAAAATCATAGTTTTTGGTTTGTTGTTTTTTTTTTTTTCCCTCTCTGCAGTTATGGAATATTTTACGTTAGAGATTTTGAGGGAAAAAAAAGATAAAAAGATAAAAATCTGTGAAATACAGAAATAGTTCACTAAATACTCTTTACCTTCCCTTCTTTCGAGTCTTTCAGTATCTGGGATTCTTTCTTTCCGTGCCCATCATAGAAGTTATGGAGGGTTTTTTTGTTTCTTTGGTTGGTTTTTTGGCGTTTCGTTTGTTTGTTTGTTATATATTTTTAAGCAATAGTTTCTAAAAGAGAGAAATTATTTGGAAAATGAAAATATTTTTCTTCACAACAGAAGCAGTAAAGTACTTCGTGGGATTTTTGTCCATTATCCATTTCCCCACTTTCCTCCTTAAGCTTTTTACTGTAGGAGTCAATAGCTGAAGTTGCACAATGCTTTTGCCCTACCATCAGAATATTATAATTATTTTTTATCCCATGTTCCATGGGTGAAAAAATTCAACTTACACCAGAAACTTCCTTTACCCAGAAAGTTCTAATCTTTATGTTTTTCAGATGGTAAAATTTTATTCGAAGTAGTATCAGGTTCTAAATTTAAATCAATCATCTAGGCAGTCTCTGAATGTGTTGTTGGGGAAAAGAATACATTAAAACATATTACATCTTCTCTCTCCACCTTAAAAAAACACAAAACTCTACAACTAATTTCTGTTTTCCTTAGATCTTCCAAACTTTCAGAAAGATTGAGAGGTGCAATGAATCTCCTCTTTCATGGGAAACCCTTTGACACTGCCAAGTTATCCTGTAGGTTTGTATTCCAGCTTCTTTCTCTAAAGTTTGCAAAATTAAGACCAGCTCTTTGGCTTTGTACAGTCTCGTCTTTGTGAGTTATTGCTGTCTTCCAGTATTGGAGACACCCACTGAAATGTAGAGAATAATTTCAGGACACTTTCACTTATGTCAGAAGACAGCACTCACAGAACCACATATTGACAGAAACGCTGAACGGCTGAGGCTGGCAGGGAGTTCTGACTTTTGAATGTCTCCAAGGATGGAGACCTCACAACCTCCCTGGAAAACCTCTGCCAGTCACAGTGTCCAGACAGAGCCTCCTGTGTTTCAGGCTGTGCCCATGGCCTCTGGTCCTGTCTCTGAGCACCACTGACAAGAGTCTGTCTCTGCCTACTGGCAGATCAGTTCCAGAGTTCTTCGCTCTTCCATCCCTCTGCTTAAAGTGTGGATGTGTTTCTCTCAGCAGTCACAGAATGTTGTTTTAATATGCCTTATCCATGGCATTTCTAGAGAGCTTGTCTCCTTTCAAATGCTAAATATATAAAGATACTAGAAAAAAATTAATAGAATTTACGTTTCCAAAAATAAAGTTTAATATTCTTATGTTTTGCTATGAAAAAGGTGTAAATGTGCAATAATTTTGTTCTGATTCCTGTATGGCTTCAGAGCAGTGTAACCTCAACTACTTTTACAAAATCCATTTTCCAAATATCACATGGATTTTACGTATGCAGGAATTAGCATTCACTCTTTCATTTTCAAATTAGCAGTAGTTTTCTAGTAAATATTTTTCCCCTAGTAGCTGTTGAAAATTAGCTAACCTCAAAATAATATTTATTTTATATTTTTCATTTCTTCTCTGCCCTCTGGATGAAATTCTGAACTTAGTTGCATTAAAAAAGCTTCAAAGAAATCAGTAAATACTTAAAGCTGTGTAAGTGTACAAGAATAATTCAGATATTAAATTTTTTTCTAGTTTTCTAGCTATTAATACAAAATTTGTATTTTCTCATGTTGTTCTTCTGTCACTGGTTGAAATGAAGAGAAATCAGAATAAACAGTGTCTCAGATGCCTACTACCACAGAAAGCACTTAATGAGAACATTTAGCAAGGATTTTATTTTATGTGGTTTGAAACCATTAATTAAAATGCAGCTAGCCAAATGTAAGACATGTTTTTAAAATAAAAATTGCTGTTTCGTTTATGTAGACCAAATTTCATAAAGACTGTAGTTGTTTTTCTGGAGGCAAATTTAGATATGTTACATATATATATTACCTGCTCTTTTAACCTGAAATTTAAACAAACCCCAAAATAACAAAATTACATTTCTCTAATACATAAATTTTAATATTTGAAATAAAACTATGCTAACACTCTCAATGACTGCAATATCCATAATAATTTCTGGGTATGATTCCTTGTGTATATCAAGATAAAAAGTGAACAGATCCCTTCCATCCACTGGTCTGCAGTTCCTATCCAGTGTCCCCCATTAAATTCTACCCATTAACATTTGCAGTGGAAGTTTTCTGTGGCTGTCAACATAAATTCAGCAAAAGTTTAAGGAACTCTTTGTGCTTGCTTTCTCTTATTTTCTTCTAATCTTGAACTAAAGATGAAAGAAATTACCTGAATGCATTATATAACCATGGAGACTAAAATTTTGTACTGCTATGATCTGCAGTCATTTCTAAATTATTTCCATAATTATTTCCACTTCAGTGTTGGCATTAAGTTCTGCTTTCAGATGTATGAATACACCTCCTATTGGTATTAATATCTGCAGTGGTAAAATTATTTGCAGAGGTAAAACCATTACTTATATTGTGGAAAGAGAAGAAAATAACCATAAAGTTAAATCCTGGTAGGTTTGACCCTGACATCCACATTTCATCATAGTTTTTATATATATGGAATTGCTGTTTCTAAACTGCTGGGTACTGTTTTGTTATCCTTCTTCAACATGAGGTTTACGCTGACTGATTTTATGTGCACAGCCAAAAGCAAGGGATGTAAGCAAACCAAACCAGAATCTGAAAATACTGCATGCCACTGAGGATTTTACTCTAAGTTACCTCTCCAAAAGAGGAATATTTTACAATGTGAGAAAGCTATTTAGCTAAAGTAGTTGTTTGTAGAGCTTTTCCTGCTTATAAATCATGTTTTACTAGAGCAATTATATTAGTCTTCTTTTAAATTTCTTGTTTAATGATTAGTCATTAAATATGAAGAATGCCATTTGATACATATATTGCAGGGCACCATTGAATTTTATACCAGTACAGTTGCCTATTCTTTTGTGCAATAGCAAATTTCCTTTAATTTGTTCTCAGCAGATACTTTCATTTCATGATGTGAGAACTAAATCTCTTCTGCACTCCTGTAAGATTAGAAGATTTTCTGTATGTAAGAAATTAATCTTAATCTATGTAACTTTCAACCTTTGTGCTTGAAAATAGCATGAGAGGTTATTGCAGCCAGTTTGGTCCTACCCTCTCAGTCCCAAGAAAAATCATTCTCTAACTTGTTGTCCCAAAAACCTTAATTTATATGTCAGGTTTAGGAAATTAATACTAAAATTGCCTCACTCTTTCCCCCCCACCCCATCTTGTTGAAATGAAAAAAAACACCCCTGAAATTCTTGTTCATTTCACATCTCCCAAATTTCTCAGGGAATTTTTCAAAGTGACAGGTGCAGTGGAGAAGAGAAAAGCACTTCTTCCAAGTCCAAAGTCTAGGATCCTGATCTTAACAATCTTTTCTTTACATGAGTAGCTCTTAACTGTAGGCCCCATTTTGATGCTCAATAAAACTTTTAAGGTGAATTTTCTGAAGACTAATTAAAATAATGATTAATAGGTTAAATTGAATATTTTCATGAAGTTTCTATAAGTCCTACAGCTTCTTGTTCTGTATAAGAAACAAAACTCATCAGACAGATTAAAGAACTACTATTTATATAGATTAGGCTGAGGACTACAGAAGTAAATAAATAAAACAAAAAATGTCAGCAACTTGTGCTATAAATGACCAAAAGCAAAGCATTAGGAAATAGAAAGACTTTATCTAGACTATTATATTTCTGACTGAAAATTACAGCATATCTACAACTGAGAGAGAATCATGTGTGTTACCTCTACTGATATTAAGCAGGTAAAATTTAATTCTTTGCTTCCATTAGCTGGTTAAATTTCTTCTGTTGGGAGGGATAGGAACCTCTAAGAGATAATTTGTCTTAAAACCTTTATCTAGCACAGGTGGGAAGGCACATTCTCTTTCTCTTGATTATGCAGGAAGTCTACATGACCAGTTTAACCCACTTGCCAAATTTTAGTCACACGTAGTTAGGTGAGATGAATGTGGCAGCCCAGAATATTCCTCGGACTGTACAGGGGGGTCTGGAGCCATGCCAGACTGTTTCGGAACTCGAGACGAAAGCACAGAACTCTATGTTTGAGCCGTGTCATCAGAGAACGCTGCCCACATTGAGAGATGAAATACAAAATAGAAAGAAAGTGTGTAATTAGCTTATCTTGTCACTGGGTGATTGTAGTTTTAGATTTATGGAGGTATGAGAGAAGAGAGTTAAGATGGAGGGCAAAGGGCGGTGCCCCTTCCCCTTCCTCTTTCTTCTCTCTCCTCCATTTTCTCCTGTGACGAAGATGATGGTCATTGGTGAAGGTAGCACTGTCATGTTAAGAAAAAGTAGAAGTTAATTGGAAAAGATTTATAAATAATTACACGTTGTAGAACTTGGTTGGTTTCCCTGAAAGAAATAAAAAGGTGAAGACAGCCTTCTCAGGCGCCATTCCTGCTGTGAATTTTGGAGGAGCAGGTCCTGCCGACCCTGCTCCAGACTCTGAGAGATAAGAAACAATAAACAACCTGAACACAAATCGCAGGAGTGTCCAGTTTCTTGGCTCGGGCTCGGGACTTTTTAACATCAAGAAACAGCCATAAAAAACCAGAGCGAACACTAACAAAGTGGACGCTAATAGATGAACACTTCTGAGAGATCATTATTAAGTGGTACACAGTTAAACAGTTGGAAAGGCTGCTGTATACAGCAGTATTTTGATTTGTATTTCCTTGATTCTCCCTCTTTCTTATTTGAACATTTAAACTAATTTTATTATTACTTTTTCTAAGTACATTATATATCTCCTTATTTAAGCTAAGATACCTAGCCTTATCCAACATCACCTTATTTTAATAAGAATCTTCCTGCCAACATTAGGAATGCATTGAAAAGCAGCTTCTGACATTCTGATACTGAAAACTGACACAAGATGACAAAATGGCAGACCGTTTCTTCTCTCGAAGCCCTCAAGTTAAATGATAATAAAGTTATTCTCTTTATGTTAGAATCTTTGGATTGTTTTGACCATATATAAAGTGGTTTTGTGCATGGAAACTTTTCCTTAAAATTCAATGGGACAATTAAAACTAATGTCTTATAAAAAATTAATTAGTCAACAAAAGTAAATTTTAATCTTTCTAGAGCTACACCTGGAGTCACCAGCAAGCACATGGTGTATACATCACAATTGTCCTGAAAGAGTTATGACCATGCATTAAGTCAATACAAAATATGAAGCTATTAAAAAGTTAACATAGATAAACCCTCTAATCCAGGATATGTAGAGAAAACCTGCAGGGGCAAGAGAGTAAATTTTTAAATGTTAAGTGTAATATTATGCTGGGAAAATCTTACTAAAGAAACAAATAGGGCTAGACACTGCAAGCATGCCAATGAATACTGTTGTTCACTCATTTAAATAATCTGGGTTTTTTTTCACAATGTCATAACCAGAGCAAGAACAAGTAATTCTGGACCATATATGTTGTGTTAAATAAATACTAAAATAAATATATTTTGATTTGATTTTGAAATCAAATTTTCACTATAGCAGTGTGCTCAGCTAAATGCAAATAGTGGCAGGTTGCCTTAATTTTTTGGGGTAGCCTTTCATTTTATTTTGCCATAAAACAACTCTAATTCAGCATTTGTGTACACATACTAGGTATTGGCATAGAAAGTAAATATGTAAGGGTTAAATAACTCCCATTTTGGACAGAGGGGTTTTTTGTGCAGTATTGACACTGGCATGGGTAAAAAATTAATTCTGTTTTTTATCAACATACTCATGAGACGTTTAAGGAGGGCTAGTTATCTTGGTCAGTCCATTTTCAGTTCAGCAATAAGGTGTTCCCAAATTTTAATTCCATGGGATGTGGAATTTCTGTCAGGAATTTCTGTTAAAGAGAGCAAGTTAAATAAAAAGAAGCACCTAATTATTTCAAAAGAAAAGGGCCCCACAAAAACATATGTAGTACAAGACAGTGATAGTGAGGAGGCAGCTGAGGGTTTAAGCAGTTTTTTTGTCCCCGAAATGAATAATACATTGGAGCCTTTCATCCCTAAGGTAGTCAGTGTGTCAAGATGGGAAATAATACTTACCAATATAGATGACTGACTTTCCCTGAAACACAGCCTGGTATTTCCAAGGTCAGAAGTAAGGACCTTCCAAAAAGAAAAATTCTGACACAGGAATACTTTTTAAAGAAATTATTTATGTAGGATATGTGGTTGAATGGTGTTGTAACCAAAAAACAATCCAGCCCTCTGTTATTCCTGTATTCCTGAATAATATTCTAGTCATAAACAAACATGAGAAATACTAAAGAAGTACATAAGAGAACATATTATGCATTGTGTCTAGTTCCTCTACTCATGGGTAGTTTATACACTTTAACTGAATATTTTGTCAGAGATGTATGTAACTAAATGTTTTACGCTTAGAGTATCTTTGATCAGTTTTTTGCAGGATCTCTGTTAGGGAGGAAGTATGACGAGAAACATTACTCTCAGTACATGTGAAAATCTGTACAAATCTGAACATTTACTGTTACCATTGAAATCAGTGGGAATATGACTGTAGCATAAAACATGGACTTTTAAAACAGAAGCAGCAAAACTCAGGCTCAGAAAAGAATTGGAGAGACTTGTGCCCAGTATGCTGATCTTCAAAATCTGCACACAATGGTGTGTATGGCTGAGCTGAGATGTGACAACTTCTTGCCATTGTTTACTTGCTAGTTTATAGCACCCCATGCTAGAGTAAGAAAAGAAGAAAACTGTTCACTTCCTTGAGTGCTAAAGACAGGTGGCAGGTTCAGGGTGACAAAGCCTGGCTGTGGACTGTGGATAGGATGAGGGTGGCTCCTCATCCCATATCCAGGAGATGATGAAGATTCCTGTGTCTGGGAGATGATGAAGATTTAAAACTTACAGTTAGTTAAGAAACAGTACAACTTAGGATTCAATATTTCTTACCACCAATTCTTGAGAGGGCACACATCAAGAAATTCTTTCTCTCCATTCTCGGGGAAAGGGACCTAAAGTTGCATCCAGCTCCAGGGAGAAATCTTCTCACATGTCTCCATGGAGTGTGTAAGAGACTTCTGCCTCTGTGATAATTGTGTGGGCTTTTATAGACTTAAGAACTGTGTCTTTTGGTCAAGAATATTTCTTTCATCTCTTCCCACATTTGCTTTCCAGACTAAGATGTTGACTCTTAGCTGGGTGCCTGAGCCCTTCTGGCGCCAGAGATATCCCATGCTGGGCCTGTGACCTGCCCGAGTTATGTCTTGCATATGCACCATCTGTGGTAGAGAGGGGGTAGACATGTCCTGCCACAGGTGGAGAAGCAGGTTTTGCTCTAGGATTTATGAGAAACTAAATATTAGGTACAGCCTTATCAAATTTTCAAGAATCTTCAAGACTTGAAATAATGTTTCCCACTGGTTTAACAGGTTTCCATGTTCTGAGAGTTCTTGTGTTCAGGTTAAATCTTCAAAAAAAAGATTCTCTGGAAAAGAAAAATCAATAAAGCTCCATAAGGGAAAGGCAAGACTTCATCAGCCACAGACTCACAGAGAACATCTTCAGCAGAATGAAGCTATGATGTGGCAGATGCAGAATAAAGAGAATGGATTTTTATACACGTGGTAGGATGACAGAAGTCCCAAATTCACTTTTAGTATCAACCAGTATGTATCCCCTAGCTCACCTATTACAGACATTTATTGTCTCCTATTTGACTAGCATCAGAGACTCTGTAAATAGGCAGTCTTCAAGTTTTGTAAACAGAGATGTTCAGACGAGAAACAGGTTCTTCTATTTAAGAAGATCTATCACAGAAAGATAGATTTATGATTATTACCCACTTACTTAAAGTTGGGTAATCATAGAACAAGGACAGAGGAATTTGATTTTTTTCTTCATCCCTGTTATATCTTCTGTAAAACAAATTCCCATTGGCTTTCCTGATGGAATAACTATGACATTATCTTCAAAACCACTGCATTCTTCAGTCTATACTTCGATTATTTTGGTCAAAAAACATATTATGGTTTCCAAAATCCTTGAAAAGTACTTACTGCTGAAAATATATCTGTTCTGTTGAGATATTTTAGAATGTAGTTGTGCAATCCCAGACAATTTTGTTTACTCACCATTTTCAAATAAGTTTTAGACAGTAAAAAAACCCTGTTTTTTCACATAATTTCAATAATAGAAGAAATATTTCCCAAGTGGATGATACAAGTTCAGTGACTTAAATGGTTCACTTCTTGATTGTCATGTGTGTGATTGTGTCAGATCCACAGTAATGGGAATGAGCAACAGTCAAGCTTAGGACTGCCTATGAGCAGGATCAATAGAAAAATTCTTCTGTTATCTTCTGTCTCAGTATAGTACTACTTTGCATGAAGTTATATGTAAAAAGCATTTTTGTGAGAGATGAAAGAGCACTCAGAAGGGGAAAAAAAATCAATGTCTTCTATGATATTTCTTTATTCACCATATGACATATAAGATGTAGAGACAGCAATAATAGAATTAACTTTATCAGTCTTAAAATCATGGACCATACATACCAGTTGTGTTAAATATTCATAAATTCATGATCATAGTGACTTACATTGGTCTCATGGCAATTTAATGCCAATGGTGCATACTGGTGAATTAATATGATGACATATTTACCTGTAATTATTTTAAATACCTATTTTGTTAACAGCTTGCTTTCTTAAATTTGTCTTTCATTTTAGTTGTACTTGAAGCTGGGAAAACAGAAATCATATTTGACCTTTGTTGCCATTTTAATTTTACTTCCTGTTCAAATTCCGATGTTTGGCATCAGTTTGCTCATGCAATGCTTGAAAGCCCATATATCCTTACAGGTCTTCAAAGAGCAGAATCTGACATTGAGAACTGTTGGTACTTCTTCATAGATATAGTGATCACTATTAAAATTAAGTATTTGCAAATCAAGTAGCAAACCAGGGAACTGAATGCTCAGACTGAACCAAATACACAAACCATAGTATCTCTCTACTAAAAAACAACTTTAAGAGGACATGAAAGACCTGTGTTCAGATAT
Organism: Platysteira castanea; assembly: GCA_013397175.1. Taxonomy (NCBI): domain Eukaryota; kingdom Metazoa; phylum Chordata; class Aves; order Passeriformes; genus Platysteira; species Platysteira castanea. The sequence continues at coordinate 141,472 of VYXC01008132.1, forward strand.
CTACAATTACAAGTTAGTTATTGAAAAGTGTGGGAGGAAGGAATTGTAGAGCCTTAAATTGTTCTTCTCTGACCAACATATATTGAGGACTGCAAAAGTGGTCACTGAGTATAAAAGAAGATTAATCCCTGAGAGAAACCTTGTCTATGTGTTATGCTGCATTTCACTCAAGTCCCATAATTCAGTGTCAAAAATTAATTGCATGCCTGAATGTCATAAATCCACAGAATCTACAAATCACAGAATGGCTGCAGTTGGAAGGCACATTGAGGGATCATCTAATCTGACCATCCTACACAGAGCAGTCACCTAGAGCATATTGCCCAGGACTATGTTCAGCTGGGTACTGAATATCTCCAAGGTTGTGACTCTGTATGTTCCTTGGGCAGCCTATTTCAGTGTTTGAACACCCTCACGGGAAATACCTTTTCATTATGTTTAATTTTACAGATTTCAGCTTGTGCTCATTACTGCTTCTCCTTTCACTGGTTGTCACTCATAGGTCAACTTTCATCTCCATCTTTCCTTCTCTGTCAGGTATTTATATGTAGAATGTATTCAGTAAGTAGATACTGCAGCAGAAGTAAGGACCAGTATGGATTTACATGTGCCTTTTCATTACATACATACATATATATATATATATATATATATACACACCCTTGAAAGGGCTAGAGTTTTAATACTGCTGATGAGGAGAAAACAAGATTTAATAATAACAACGTCCTGAAGACGTTGTTTTCTGTGCTGCTCTTGTTCATACAGGTATCTCTCAATTCTTTCTAGCAATATCTGATGAAATCATTTCTAGAGATAGTTTCACGTTGGAATAACAGTTCTTTTGCTCGAAGACAGTCAATAAGTCTTAGTGTCAAAGTAGTTTTGTTTGAGTAATGATCAAGAGACAGCTCTAAGAATAAGACCCTTGCATATATATCCACAAGGTGTTTTAAACATTGTAACTTTTAAATTTCCGTTTTAGTAATTGAATTGACTTCTTAAATCCACCTCAAAGATGATGCAAGCAGATCATTGTTGCAAACTCTTTGGAAGATAAGACTAAGTGCATTCCATGATCTAGGCTGAAAGCAGTGAAATGGGTGCAATAAAGAAAGTGCTTCATATAAAAATATATTAATTCACCATGAAGGTGAGCTGGAGACGCAAAAAAAGAATATGGTAATTACAGTATTCACATAAATAATACTCTGATACAGTACTAAGCAATAAGAGTAAAAGACAAATGTTTAATTTGCTTTTATGAAAGGGAAATATTGTATTTTAAACGAAGCTGAGGTAACTGCTGAGCAACTTAATTCTTCAAATTCTTATTTTAGGGAAAGTAAATTTAGCTAAGCAATGACTTGGGTCAATGTTTCCCCATGTTAATGGACTGTATCAAATTAAACAGCAGGTCAAGTTCAGAATAAGGCAGACTCTTAAGATAACAGGCATAAACTAGAAAATGTCCAAAATTAAAATAAGCTGAAAGACATGCCAATTGATGTCCATTAAAAAACCCTAAGAAAACTTATGCATATACAGACTACTGAAAAGTGTACAGAAATAAGACATATGGATTGTTCTACCTTGCTTATGAGATATTATAAAGTAGTCAAAAATTAGTGGAAATGGAGATGTCAGTGAGTTTAAGATGCAGCAAAGAGAACCAAAATCATATACTTGTTTTACATGAAGGCAAATACCCAAAAAGTTTATTCAGATACTGAAGAGTTATAATTCCTTTGTCAAATGTGATACATCAAGAATCACTGCATTCCTAGTGCAAAAATGATAAATAAATACATTTCACAGAAGATTTAAGAAATCCTTAGTTAGGACTGTGAATTAATTGGTTGAGGATTCATGTGAATTCAGTCTGCAAAAAGACTTTATTGATCATATCCCTTTTGAATATAATGGGAACTTAGCTATCCAACACACTTGGAGACACCTAAAGAAAAAGTGGTTTCAGCTGTTAGCTCAAAGCCTTATGTGGGGCATAAAAGCTTTTATGTGAAATTAGAGCAAATAATGAAAAAAAGTACCAAAGGAGAAGGTGAGTTGTATACATGTCCAACTATCTGTTGACCTCAGTTATTTGCTATAAAATACCTGACCAGAAAACGTTTGAGTACACGATGAGAAGAGAAGAACAAGGAAAAATAGAGGTGATGGATGGAGACATTTCTCCTATCTTTGAGGCCTGAGCTTTTTTGTAAAATTGTTTGTATAGTGATAATAACAAAAAAAATGTTTTAGCTAATGTCAGTCACACTTTCATTAAAAATATTTTTTTTCATGCCTTGTCCCCTACTACCTCCATGCATCAAACAGACGTTTCCCTCCCTCTGTTCTTGCAAATTTATCTCCCTTTGCGTGGGAATTAGAGGTTTTCTCCTTGTTTTGGAGCAAGGGTGCCCCAGTGTTTCTGCAGCCCAGATCTTCACGACGGTTTGCACCACAAGTTCTCTTGTTACAGAAGGAGGCTGCTGAAACATGGTCTGTGAAATTAGAGCATATCACTAATAGTAACTCCTTTACTAATAGTAAATCCTGTGTAAGGGATTACTAATAGTAACTCCTGTGTAAGGAATTGTCTGGGCCAGCATTTGACAGATAATCAGAGCTGGTGGCCACAAGCCACAACTGCTGTCTGAAGTGACCAGGCCTCAGGGAGGTGACAAACACCTATCCCTGGCAAGGGTAGTCTTTTGACATAGCTCAAAAAAAATTTACTTAAAGGCCTCTGAGACACATTCTGATGCAAAGCTGGATATGTAAGGCATTTCAGCCTCTAGTTGCTCGTTCTGCCCCTTGCTGAAGGTTACAGCCATCACTGAAAAAGCTGAGAGGAGAGAACCTACAGTCATATTTCAACAGTTCTGTTCACAGGCTGGCTGATGAGGGCTAACTTTACAGCTGAGGTATGGATTGACAACTTGAGTAGCTAAGGTATTGACAACTGGGACAAGCAACATCTTAAACCATTGCAGCTAAAACCAGAAGTGAGTTGACTTCATAAAGTTTAAAGCTATTTTGAAATTATTATACACTATGTCCCCGAAATTTTCTTATGAAACTAGAATAATGTGAAACTAGGCATTCACACATCAGGTTTCCAAATTAAAAGGATTTCAACTTTTTAAATTTATCATCTTAACAATGTATTACTATGAAATGGTGCTCATAAGAGAAATTGCAGAAAAGAACAAGAAGAATGAGCAGTGCTCTTGAAAACATGACCTCTGAAGAAAAGACACGATTTGAAGAAAAAAAATGACTGGAAGGGATATAAAATAGCACTCTTTGATATGCAGAAGGTAGTAACAAAGAGGAAAGGAATAATCTGTTCTCTGTGTCAACCTTGGATAGAACAAGAAGTAATGGTCTTAAATTAGAGCAAAGGAAATTTAGATTATGTATTAGGAAAAGATTTTCAACCATAAATCACAGAAAAGGACTATCTAGAGAGACTGTGGAATTATCATTACTGGAAGTTTTTGAGAACAGACTGGGCAGACAGCTTTCAAGGCTGAATAAAGTGGAGGGAATCCTGTTCTGGGAACAAATGATAAACTTTTAAAGTTCTCCTTGAGATTTTTTTTTTTTTTATGCTGGAATGTCAAATACATCACATGAAATTAGGCACAAATTAGCCAAAAAAATTAAGCACCAATTAGCTGAAAAAAAGTATAACCAGTAGCCAAATAATGTGAGGAATGAAGGACATGCTAATGATTTGCTGACTAACAGATTATACTGGGACTGATTTTTTGCTATTATTCTATGAAATGAATGACATACTAATAGCTGCACCTTATCCATGTGAGGAACAAGCTGAATCATGTAGAAATTAGCAAAGTGCCTTCCCTTCTTCACTTCTTTTGCCTTTAAAGTTATCTTTAACTCTTTTCTGCATTCATTGGTTTGTGATGGTTAACAAAAGGAAATGTCATCTCCAGTCCCCTTCATGGTCAGGCCTTAACTGTCCAACAAATATTTAAATGGTATGCAAATACTATCTGAACTGCCCTAAACGTTTCCTTATGTGGATGAGCAATCTAGCATGTAGAAGTAAATTCTGTTTTACATTTTTCAGATACACATGGTCATTAGCCTTGTGAAAATTTACTCTAAAAGAGCTTTTGCTCTGTGAGAATTTGTCAGTTTATAACAATATTGTATTGCATACCATATCTGCTAGGTGCAGTGAAGTCTAAGGCATGCCTGTGATCAGCAATAAAAGCTGCCCTTTGCAAGATGTTCCAAGAGAGGCAGTCAGTGTGGCAATATTTAATACTGGACATTTCATTATGAGGTTATAAGAATAACTGAAATACCTTTACCATAATTTAGCTCAAGTATTGTAAAATGTTAATAATTTATTAGAATAATGAACTCCACAAAAGGTCATACCAGGTAAACTCATAAAAGCAAACATATTGAAATAGAATTATACAGCCACAAAAGCATTGAGGTCAGTCCAACCCCCTTGCTCAAGACAAACTCAGCTAGAGCACATAGCTTGGGACTGTGCCCATTTGGGTTTTGAGTATCTCTAGGGATCAAAGTTGCACAACCACTCTGAGCAATTATTCCTGTAATGCGTGCTCAGATACACTGTAGAGAAGTTTTCTCTTATGACGGCTAAGTGAGATTTTCTGTATTTCAATTTATGCCTGTTGCCCCTTGTTCTTTCACAGACTGATACTGATAGGAGTCTGGATCTGTCTTCCTTATTCCCCCCATCAAGAATTCATATTGATAAGATTGCCCCTGTGCTTTCCTTTTCCAGGCAGAATAGTCCCAGCTCTATCGACCTGTCCTTGCATGTCAGATGCTTCAATCCCCTTATAGTTTTCATTGCTGTTTGTTGAAGCAGTATATCCATACTGCTTTTATTCCATGGGAAGCCCAGGACTAGAAAGGTGTCTCTCCAGTGCTGAGCAGGTCTCCATGTGTCTCTCCAGTGCTATGCAGAGAATGACCACATCCTTTGACTTCCTGGCAATGCTCTGTAAAACAGAGACCAGGAATTGCTCCGAGGTTGCTCTGCTGATTCCTCTTGAACCAGTTCTCCACCAGGACTGCCAGGTTCTTTTTGCCAAAGAAGCTTTTGGTTAGCCCCTAGCATGTCCTAGTGCATGAGCTTATTGATCAAGTGCAGGACCTGTCTCTTTGTAGGTCTTCATGAGGTTCTGGTGAGATGCCTCTAAATGGCAGCACATCCATTTGTGGACAGGACTGGACAAACCTTGGTAGCCCCTCTGTAAAGTCCCAGATCTGAGTCCCTGGCAAGCAGGAAACCTCCCTAAGCAGTAGAGCAGACTGGCAGCCAGAAGTCTTGGTATGCTGCAGCAGGGAGCCTCCTTCTATCCCTCACTGTTTCCTTGGGGTGCTCCTGCACAACTCAAGCTCAGTCAGGCTGGTCGCGCCAATAAAAGGAAAAGCTATCAATTCTCAAGCACTAGGAATTCACATCTCTCCTGGAGTAACCCTTGCTATATTATGTCTTTCCAGTATATTTTCAACATATTTTCAGTTACAAGAGGTTTTTTTTCTCACCTTGCTATTTAAACTGAATACAATTTAAAAGATAGCACTGGAGAAAAGACATAGGTGACTAACACTGCACACCATTTATTTTTTCTATAAAAGGAGGAAAAATATTTTTAGTCATTTGAGATACTTTTGTACTAACTGAAAGACAGTCTTCTGAATAAGATAAATTTACTTTCTTACTTATTTCAGTATTATGGTGACATTATGGGTGCCCTGCATACTCCTGCTTGGAAAAAAAAAAGTGAACAGGGGTATATGAGAACCAAACAAAGGAAAAGATTATCCAGCCATGTCAAAGATATGGATACTCTGGCAATTTGAAAGAAAAGCAAAGCTCAAGCATCACTGAACATAAAATAGAGGGAAATGAAACTAAAACTAGATTGGTAAATACTTGAATAAATAAAAGAAAAATCGTTCAGTGTTGTCACATTGAAGTTCTCTGTGAGTCTAATTCCAGCCCAGTTAAAAAGGTCAATAGGATTTGTATCTCTTCAAAACTCTCCCTTGGCTTGTCAGAGCTAAGCCACAGAGAGTTTCCAAGTGTCACTATGATATTCAAAACTATCATGCAGATGCTGCAAATTTACCAAACAGATCTACCAAAAATATGTCTATACTGGGTGTGTACTTTTGGGTACTACCTAACCTCTAGGTCTGCCTAAAAACAGTCACCACTGTTTTGTCCCCTGATGTGTTCTCAAAGGATACTGCTTACATAATATTAATTTGATGATTGCCTGGAAAGCAGGCAATAAAAGTTAGTCTCCTTGAGCTACACAGAGTTGGGTTTGGATTTTTTTTTGGTATGTTTTGGTGGGTTTTTTCACTTGTTTAAAACAGCCGAAACACAAAAACCCCCAAAGAAAAAACCCAAACCAGAGTGGCTTGTATTTTTATTATCGCTGCCCAGATATCTCGTTAGAGAGGTCTGTTTCAGAAGTGAGCTGAAAACACATGTAACAGTGACTGCTAGACCCTGCAGCAGCAGGGCTGCTGCCAGCAGCAGGAATTGCTGCAGACGATGCTTGGGGAAACAAAGAGCAAACAGGAGAGCCAGCTTTGGAATTCAGATGACTGATATGGGTGACTGACTCAGCCTAAGGACATAGTGCCAGAGGAATTTTTAGCTGACGATTTTGAACAGGAAGACAAGTCTCTCTCTCCAATGTAACTTGTCCTTTTCCTCTCACAGTCCAATTTCTGGATAATTTAGGCAACTTCCCACCCAGATCCTCTGTAAGCTAACGAAAAGCTTTTCCTCTACCATCTGCATAGTAGAGGAAGATGGAAATATGATGGAAAATTCCCCTGAATGTCAAGTTGTATAGAGAATCTGCATTGCAATGCTTATCTGAATGATGCACAGACATTTCTGGTCTTTGGGACTGTTGTATTTACCACCTTTTGTATTCTTTTCACCTGCATTCATAAATACTTCCCGTGTAAAGATTTGTCTCTTGCCTTCCTCTCTCCTCATCTCCACTATGCATTTTGATGTCATTATTAGATGCACATGCAGGTGCCATAATTTTCGGTTTCCCATTAGTGGCCGTGATAGCGCAAATGGTTTCTGTAACCAGTACCCACAGCTGCTTATCCTGGAAACACCTGTGGGCAGGTAAGGGCAAGTGTAAAGCTGCCCAAGGGCTAACAGGAGATGGACTATGGACTCCTAGCCCTGAAAAAAAATTTCTGCATAGCACATTCAGCCTTAGATCACCATTTGGACTTGCTGCAGTATAAACAATAAATAGAAAAACAAAGAAAAAAATAGATTAAATGGATCAACATGGCTTTGGTGTGAAATACAATGAAGAGTCTGTATAACTAATGGAATTACTATGGCAATATCTCACTGCTCCTAATAGTATCTTAGCATTATCTTTCTATTTTCAGATGCCTGTAATTCAGACTCAGTAATGTTCTCTAAACATAAAGAAAAATTATCATGTGAATTATTTTTTGCCTGAAAAGCAACTATCACACATACATAAGCAATCATCTAAAAAGATCATAAGGAACGTAGTGTATGGATTTAGTGTGTCTATATGGCAGCACAGTGACATGATAGACTGTAATGATTTTATGGTAAATAATGCAGATTAAAACTAGATTTTAAAAACAATGTATCTGCCTCTGTTCACTAACTGTTTAAAATTATCTCATCTCTCATTTGGTTCCATCAACTGTATTTTTCTTCTTTTGAATTCAGCATTCACAGGCAGGGAAATCCAGAATTATTTCACAGTAAAATAACATTGGAAGCTTTCATTAAAGTGATGTCAATCTATTTATACCATTCTCATCAATATGATTTATGTAATTTTAATTACAAAAATTCACCAAGAAGTCTAGCCTAACATTTGATTTTTATATTTTTCTTTCTAATAGAAAACAGTCTTAAAGCACTAGGTGTTGCATTTCATTCACAAGAATGAAACCACTGTGGATGCCTCTGCTTTCACAGGTAAGACCAGTGATAAAGGAGGATGCTTGACTATGTCTAAATTTTGAGGTGCTCTACCTTCAGTACCCTGACATACTTTTTATGACCAAACATCTGCTTTATTATTGACTTTGCTTCTCAAATTCTATTTAAAAATATTTTCCTTGCCAATAAGAATAATCAGTATTTCAAGAAAGAGGCTTGTTTATCTCTATTTAGCACCATGTTGTGATTCCAATGAGACCAGCTTTATCTGTTGGATAGACTTTCGCTACTTATGGACACCGAGACAAAAAAAAAAAAAATGGAAGTCACAGCAGATGTGGAAAATTTTTAAAATATTTCATAAATAATTGGGGCCATTGACCTATTTCGCTCTCAGAGGGGTTATTTCTACACCTACGTATTTACAGCTGATGGAGCTGGTCCTTCCTACTTTTCTGCTCATCTGTACATGTTGATATGTCCCATAACACTGCAATGTGACATCTCAGGAAAGAGACTTTTTTCCATCAGGTCTCCTTTCCAAATGATGGATAAAGTTCATTTGTCAGGCAGCATAAGTGGAATAAGCCTGACTGAAGGGTAAACGCAGCTGCCCCTGAAGAGATGTGGCCTGGCCATCCCAAAACTCCCAGAAGAGAGAGAGCACCACTTGCGCTACTGAAGCACTAAGGGCAGAAGTGGCTGGGGGATTGTCTAGCTGAATGTGCTAAGTCAAAGACGCCAAGCACTGCCAGCTTCAGGAGCCCTAGCCCTGAGGATCCTTTGCAGTGGCCAGCCAGGTACCCAGGTCTGGCATAAAGTAGACCACTGTAAGTGACAGATGTCTGGTGGAGATAAAGGACATGAAGAAGTTCGGCACAGGAATAGCATCAGTCTTCCAACACACAATAATTTCTAGGATGCAGTATGGTGCCATGGATATATATTTGTGTGTGCAAATATGCATAACATTTTATTTATTTATCTACAGATGTACAAATCATACATAAATATACAGGCATGTTCACGCGTCTCAAGACCTATGTATGCACAGCCAGGCATTGAACATTTTGAAATGGGCTCTCTGTGGAAGAAATCAGGACATATTTTCGTCTACTAAAATATAGCATGTGTATGCTGCCCTCTGTTTATACAGAGAACTTGTCTTTTTAGAAGTAGAATGTAAAAATCTTGGTGTAAGTATCTCAGGGACGAAATTTTCTTTTCCATTTTTTATAGCTTTAAATATTTCATGATTTTTCTCTTTCTTCTAGGATTTGAAAAATAGAAAATCCACAAAAAATGATTTTATTTCCTGATTATGCAGTGACTATTCTTCCTGTTATTACACTCTACATCCATTTGCTTTTTTTAAAATTTTCCCAGTTCTTTGTGATTCACTGTTCTTACATATGGCACAGCTGACATCAGCCAAAGAGAAATCACTACCTGGCCTGCTAACTAACACATAGCTTTTGTTTAGGTTGAGCTTTGCCGTCAATTTAGCCTGTTAGTTTATCCTTGAGACTTGCTTCTCTCACACAATCCCTTCTTCTCAGCAGACAAAATAAAATAAAGCTAGGAGACAGGTACTGGGTTTGATGTTACATTGCATACCAAAATTTTTACATACAAACCATCAGTCATGAGAAAAGAGGTGGCTGTGTATAGATCTCTGGATGTCTTTCCATATGGGAAAAAGAAAATAAAATTAAAATTTTGTAGTTGGTTGCAAAGCAGAATGAAATCCATATTACCATAAAACCACAGAATGGTTTTGTTTGGAAGGGACCTTAGAGATCATCTACTTCCAACCTCCTGCTGTTGGGGATGGATGTCTTCTACTAGACCAGGTTACTCAGAATGCCATCCAACCTGGATCCTTATGGGATATGTTGGAAAGACTTGCAAAAATCTTGGCTAAAAAACAGCAGTGAAAATAGAGGCTGTGTACAGAATTTTAGAAGTTACTCTGTTGTGGCGGATGAGCCAGCAATGGTGGATACTGGAGAGCCAAAGGGCAAGGCAAGCCCATTTGTGGGACAGCTCCAAGGTTTAAAACTACTCCCTAAGTCAGAGTGAGCAAGAAAGCCTCCCCAGTAGGCCTTGCAGTTTTATGTAGATTTGAATAGTTTGGTTGGCCTGTTGGCCTTACGNATATATACATACAGAAAAAGAACCATTGATAAAAGATAATGTTTTCTCTTATTTTCTCTCACTTTGCCAAGATAATTCCAGTGACAGTTTAGTGAGACTCAATAAGACTGTTGCTAGATTAGATAACGCTCAAAATAGACTTATGAAAGTATATCTATTAGGGCATTGGTTGGCATCCACTTCACCATGGTTAGCTCCATCTGTAATGATCGATGCTGGGGGTTTTTGCACCTTGCTCTGAGGACCAGTCACTGACCAGAGTCAAAGGCAAGATCCTGGATGTCCTACTATCTGACTGGCATGCACCAAAATGACAATTTACTGGCTCTGAACACCAATAAACAGGAAAGATCATGATTGTGATGGGTAGAAAAAAGTATGGCTAGACTATAGGTATTTAAAATAAAAGCCAGTGTGCAGAACTGATATGCACAGCTAGGTAGAGCATTCTAATTCAATCCTGCTACCAGCTAAAGGCAGCGGCTCATTCAAGTGCACTTGAGAAATACATTTAGAAAAAATGGAGAGCAGAGGAATACATGAAGCCAGTTACATACTGAACAGGTTTAGAAGGTTCCCATAAAATAATAACTCCTGCCTCCAACAGTTCAGCCTCACATGACAAGAAATCAGCACACTGTTCTCTCTTGCAGAAGCTAATCTACTCACCTTTCTAGATCATGCTTGACAACACATCTTCTTCTCTATCCTGCTGTTAGTTCTGTTCTTTTCTTACTGCAGCTTTTCACACTTCTGCAAAACTGACCTGCTAAAATAGCTTTTTCCAGCAGGAAAAGTCATGTTGTGGTTCCTACTGTCATAAATTTAATCAAATAATTTTTACTCCATTTTTCTCTTGGCCAAATACATTACTGATCTAACAAGATTCCACCTTCTGAGTCATTCTTGGAAAGATGCTTAACATATACTTATGTGCTAAAATGAGCACACCTTTCTGCCTAAAGAGAGTGCCCATATTGACAAAGAGATTAAAGCAGGAAACTGCACACTCTTTTGAGTACTGTTATATAGGAGTGTCTTTGCATTAATCAGTTCACAAATTTTAGTTAAAGTCTTCTGGACCCAATTAAAATAGATAAATGAAACCTTCTGGACAGATTTTTCAACAATAGCTTTTTAGTCAGAGAATGGCAATTCCCCGTGGGTGACCTTAATCACCTGACAGTGATGTACTGCATCATGTTTAGTTGTTTACTTATCTATTTCTGAAACTGATGGATCAGATACAGGAGCTTGTTTATCATGTTCAACTCCTTGTCTATTTGATTCAGTAAAAGTTTTATCAGATTTAACATGCTATGTATTTATCAGGTGATATGTGCGCTTAATGTGCAATGCAATAGATAACGATAGTGCTGTAAGGGCAGGAAATCTGTCAGTGTTTCCATTATAAACCCCATTTCCCAGGGTTTATCACTGAGCCACAGCTCACTGTTTGTCAGCTTAGATGCACATTTTAAAATAAAATCATATTTATATTGGTACATCTATTTTGTATCGCAAGAGCTGGTCTGAGGCATGCCTATTGTTTTAGAGGTTTTGCACTTAATACAGAAAAGATTACTTCCAAAGGCAAGCAGAAGTGTTTTGTTCCACACTTTTATGCACAGAACTCATGTTAGTACTAATGGGTGTTATGTCTATTTCTCATTTGATAGATCTCAATTTCTTTGCTAATGGGCAAGAGAGCTCTCTTAGCTTAAACATAAATTAACAAAATGCTTTTGAGATATTTCATGCTTCTAGAATAAGCTGAGGCTTGAATAATAATAAAAAAAAGTTATGCTGTATTTAAATTAGGTGAATGAGTTTGTTCCACCAAAACCTGCTAAGGTAATGACAGTCTCTTTCTGCTTGGAAGATGGCTCTTGGGAAATTCTTACAGTGAAGGAGAGGTGCTTGTGCTTTTTTGTGTTTGCCCTGCATTCCCACATGGCACATGCCTGTTTGTGGGTGCTTTCTTCATCTTTTTCAAGAAGTTCCTGTTCTCACATATTTGAACCCTGCTCTGTAGAAACAAAGATTTCTGCAGAAGCTCTGTTCTAGGGCAGCCTCTGGCTGGCAGGTGTCAAAGGACACCAGAGCCTCAGGTGTGAGTCCTTGTGAGACTGATCAATATACCCAGGCTCATGCAGAAGCAGGTGCATCCTTGACTCACACCAGCATGGGGCTCAGGAAATGTATTGATGAGGGCAAATTTTTAAATCAACTATGGTTTTTATACATATATATTTATATAAGGGAATTCAAAGTGATATATATGTCTTGAAGGGTTTGAAAGAGCATTATATTATATGTATATATGTGTATATATGTGTGAAATGTTACAATATTCCCGAATCTCCCTGCATGAAACGTCAACCTAAACTGTCATGATTTAACCCCATTTGGGAATTAGCACCACAGAGCTGCTCACTCACTCTCCCGCTGTGGGATGGGGGAGATGATTGGAATGTGGACCAAATTAGCATCAAGCGCAAGAGATCAGTAACCAATAGACAACAGAATACTAGTTAATGAGGACGATTATGTAATTTAATGAACATTAATTTCTTTGCTAAAAATGTATAAATAAGTGAAAAAGTTTTGTATCAGTGTCTGTGTGGCAGCTGGAACTTTTCCAGCCACACACACGCCTTGGTGTGTGTGGAATAGCTGGAAAAGCTATTCTTGGCCAAGAATAAAGTAATGACTTACTCACTAACATTAGAATGACTGTGTTACAGAGTCTTGTTTATTCTGACAATTTAGAAGGTTTTTGGTAACAGGAGGGCTTTGCCCTCTCTTGTAAGGTTTGTCTGAAGCTCCAACTCTGCCTGAGTTTTATATGCTGCCATATGGTCTTGGATCATTTGGTATCAGGTATCCTGGCTGTGTCCCCTCCCACTCCTTGTGCACCCCCAGCCTTCTCACGGGTGGAGTGAGGAGCAGAAAATGCCTTGAATCTGTGTAAACAGTGTTCAGCAATAACAGAAGCATCTCTGTGTTATCAACACTGTTTCCAGCACAAATCTAAAACACAGCCCCACACTAGCAGTTGTGACGAAAATTATCTCCATTGCAGTCAAAACCAGCACATTTGCAAGGCAATACCATCCACAGAATGGAAAGAAGAGTAGGGCTGCAACCTAACTTCTGGACTGCAGAGTGTTTTTTTAAAATAGGTGAATGAAATGATAAATACCTTAGTTCAGGGACAGGGTTTCAAGCTTATAAGAGATAGCTGGCATTGTAGACTAGGCATTTCCATAATTAAGGGGTGTTTATATTCTGGGCTCATTGCATCAGCCAGACCTTTTGTATTTTATTTTATCTCAATTTCCCAGAGGTAAAAGTCAAGTTGGCATCAACTTTCCATCCATGATAGGCATCAATGAGGTTTTGAAGCTTGGCTAAGGTAACCTGTAACCTTTGCAGGGCAGGCTTATGTCACCATACTCACAAATCCGTGCACATTATGTTGTAAAGAGTCAGCTGTCTTAGGTACAGCTGGGTTTTCTACCACATGGATAGTGTCTCAGTGCCATGATAACCATGAATTTTATGCTTACAAGAATATTGTGAGAAAGTAATTTTAGGGATTTTGCTTGTTTTTCTCATTGTGAAAAGGAGATCTGTAAATTCAAACAGATGACAACAACACTGAAGCAAGAATAGATCCTCATCAAACTGCCTCTTTTATAGACTAAGTTAAAAAATGTGCATCTTTTAACTTTCTTATTGACCCATATAATGTCAACATTTGTAAAATAGGTCGTGCTTTTAAAGACCCCTTTTCTCCATCAGATATAAAGGAATGTTTTCATTTAAACTTTAGTAAGACCAGGATTTAAGCCTAAGAGACTTGCCCATTTTCAGAAATGAAGTAAGTGGTATTTAGTGCAAGTCTTGTTCCAACAACTTTATCACAAAACCATCCTTGCAAAGTCTTTCTGTTTGGTTCTGCTTTACCCTGTGCCATGTGACAGTTTATGTCTTTGTGAATCTTCCCATTGTAATATGTCAGCCTTACTGGCAGGGTATGAATTACTATACAAAGTTCACTGCAGTGAGGAACCAGGGCACTTAAGTGAAAACTATTGCTGCCTTTTAATCTGTTTTCTCTAAGTGGAGGGCTTTACCATAACTTCAATCTCTGTTGAAAGTTCTTTTTTGCAGTTAATGTTCATAACATTTCATACAATGTTCTAAATATTTATTGTGAGCAAAACATCTCTTCAGCATTCTCAGCAAGTATTCACAACCAGCATCCATATAGTATTTTTAATATTTTATGTTAATATTTGGGTTAGTGTTAAAATGTCAGCAGGAGCTCTGAGGCTGGTATGATGGAAATCGAAAACTGCTATCAACACTGCATTCCTGCTCTCTCTTCAGTAGTTCATGACAAATGTCAATGCTAATCTCACCCTACTGATATGAAAAATGCCCCCAAAACAAACTGTAACACACAAGCCACTTGAAAAAAAAATGTTAGAAGTCTTGAGTATTTAAATTAGAAGCAGAAGTGCATACTTATGAATAATGTCATTTCAAAAGAAGGTAGAGTGCCTTATGTCTGCATAGTCAGTGGATGTCAGGAAAGAAACTAATAAACAAAAAATTATGTTTCTGCTGCTGCTTTAATCAGTTATTAGTTGGAACATTGTGAAAATATTTTTCATTAAATGGAAAATGTGACTGGAATGGAAATAAAAGTCCTTGCTCTGGAAAAAAAAATTAAAAAGGAATACTAAGTCAGTGCAAAAACGTTGCTTCTTTATGATAGGAAATGCATTCTTTAAAAGAGGTATATAATGGGGATGTTTTTTGCTATCTTCACAAGAATCCAGTTAGCTGATGGGAAACACAGTGCTGTGATGGACTCAGTCTTTGCTGAAAATTTTAGACCTACATTTTTCTAAAGCTACTTGCATCTTTTCAGGTATAAATAAAGCAGACTAGATTCAGTGCTCCATCATTGTACTCTGTGCTTGACTCTGGGAGCAGGTACAATAGAGCAAAACCAAACAGACTGCAAAGACCACAGAATAGCTTAAAAGCAAGTTTGTGCCACTTCTCTGAGTTGCAGTACTCTAGTATTTGGGAGAGTTGGACCACCTATCTTAGTTAGACTACTTAATGTTGAAAATTAAATCTCAGAGCAGGAGGTAGCTGCTGTAGGTACTGTATATACCTACATGAATTCTGGATAAGAAATGATCCCAAGAAATCTCTGGAGTCCAGAGTTGGAAAGACTATCTTGGTGCTAAGCATGGCCAGGGGCCTTTGTCTGTCCTGGCACTTCAGTTTCTTTCTTCATGAGATTGCTTT
The DNA here is from genome assembly GCA_013397175.1 of Platysteira castanea. Taxonomy (NCBI): domain Eukaryota; kingdom Metazoa; phylum Chordata; class Aves; order Passeriformes; genus Platysteira; species Platysteira castanea. Next base: position 156,962 of record VYXC01008132.1, read on the forward strand.
GAACTCTGAAGTTAATATTTGTTATAGCTCAGATTGTGTTCATGTTGGAAAACATTAAAACCAGACAGGATTTAAAAGGACGAGCACATCTTCAGTGCTGACATAATCCGCTTCAAAAAATAATCCCTCATTCCATACCATATAGTGCGAATGAATTTGTTCCTCAGTCACGAAACATAGCTCCCTCACTCAGCAGTAAGCCTGCCTTTGCCCTAGTCTTCCTTTTGCTACTGATGTACTTGAAGAAGCTCTTCTTCTTGTGCTAGATATTCCTTGCCAGGTTCAATTCCAAGTGGATCTTAATCTTCCTTATTGTATCCCTGAATAATCTGACAACATTGCCTGAACAGAATACAAGTAATGAATAAAAAAAAAAAAATTACAGAGAGGAGAATTTTATATATGTGGACTTCTTTTCTTCTATTTATACACTTAGAAGTTCAGCTGAGACAGCATATTGGTATCAGCCTTGTACGGGATAAAAAGGAGAGCAAGAAACCAGAGCTCCTTTCCAACTTCTTTCCAGGCTTAAGCTAGCATTAACTAAGTCCTCTTCAGTATGAACACATACTGCAGTTCTGAATCTTATAATCAGAAGTTTGGGAAAAGGAGTTCCTCATCTACACATTTCAGAGACACCACTTTCCAATGATGATGGTAATTCTGCTGTTCCTAGTGTGAGGCCACAGATTTTTCATTTGACTTTGTATCTACTAGATGTTCCCTTTTTCTCATAACAAGAATTTGAGTGTATTAGATCTTAGGAAAAAAGGAATGAAACAAGGGATTCTGGCTGACTTCTTTCCTTCTCTGAGATACACATCTTTCATAGTAGATAGATTAGTCTCAGTGAACCGTGTACAAAAAAAATACAAATTAAATTCACTAAAGCTGTCTTATGAGTAGGCCTTTACTTCAGAGCTAGAGTTAGCTTGCATTCTTCTTTAGCAATTACTCCTTGATGCTGTCCTGTTTACAAGAGGTCATGGTGATCCAAATGTACCCGAAAGGTCCAGGACTGGATTACAGACCAGATGGTGTTTCAGTCAGCTGGAGACCAATTGGAATTAACCCTTGCTACCCAGACTACAGTAAGGTCCACACTGGAGTACTCAGGTGCGTATAGTCCTGCCATGATTTCTGGTAGTAGATCAAGAGAAGAAAGACAGATATATTCTCTTACAAAGAAGGAAGAAAAAGTATAGAAGAATGGAGCTTGTTCAGTTTAAAAACCCAAGGACTTTAAACAAGAATGAACTGAACAATACATATTGAGTATGTAATTATACTCCAGTGAAATAGTCCCTCTGGCAGAGGGTACATGCAGCGTATGTCTAGATCCTGCTGATCTTCTAACCCCATCAGTCTCTTGTTGACTATCTGGAGGCAATCTGTGTGTGTCTGTCATTTAACCAGTACAGTGGGCACAAGTGTGCTAATGTGTTCTGGCCGTACCTCGATACATTCTTGTAGGTTCATAAAGAAGAAAATTATTTGGATTGCTCTTGAGGAAAGCCTGAGTCCACGCTTGATAAATATCTATAACTCTATCTAGACATTTAGAGGCCTTTGCTGTGTGGCTGATGGTGTTTGAACAGGTTTGGATATGGCTGTCTGAGTGTCCATAGTTTTTGCATTTTTTAGTAAGTGCACATTTTTTAGTAAATGTCCATTTGGAAGTGCCCCCAAAATGCCTTAAACACATTTGCCTCCTTTCTCTGATGATCAGGGCATGAAGTTATTCAGTAGACTAAGATTTATCTGCAATGAATTCTTATATCAACAAAAAGCTACTCACTTTATCTCTTGGTTCCACAGCTATCTTCTTTGCAAACGGGGAAGAGAACTTCTGCTTAAAGCCAATGGTTAAATGTTTATACTTAAATTTTGAGATAGATATTTCCACTTGCAGTGTTTGTAGGAACTGACCATCAGCCACGGCGCCCTCCGAGGATCTGCAAGCACAGTGGAGAAATGTGACTCCCAAACTATTGTATTCACTTGCAACAAGATGGAAACTTTCGTCTTACTGTCTGTTCCTTAGACAAGAAGGTTTTACCCATACTGACAGAGTTTATTGGATCATAGATCCTACAAAATTTTGAGCTTAGCAAAGACCAGGAAATTTTCTCCTCAAGGAAGAAAGATGAATCTTACTGATCTTGCAGTTTTGCTGACCTCTGGTGGAGCTCAGAGCCTCCCTAGAGCTGCTGTGGTGCACTGGTACTAAAGGACCTATTCACTAGGAGCCATACTCAGAGGCCAGATAACGCAGACCAGTTGTCAACAAGTTTGTGAGTTCATTAGACTTCAGCATCCTCTGTTAAATTTTCAATTTCCTATGACTATTGTCTCCTTGCTGTCATCAAATATTCCTCTCAAAGACCTAAATTTCCTTGAATTCAGTCTGCAGAGCACGATTTGTCTCCTTTAAAAGAAATTTGATACTTCTGCTAGCTTCTAAGTCCATTATTATGCCCTTTCCTGCTGTGCTTGGAACCACCCACACATTTCCTTTTCGAGTCCCATGCACGTGGGTAAGTGTCACATCTCTCTAGTTCCTTATGGGGTGGTTGAATCACACTCCTTCATTTTGGTGTCATGATATCATATGGCAACTAGAAATTATCTGATGCAGAGTATTGTCTCTAAGTGTTCCTAAGCACTGATATTATATTTGTGTGTTTCGGGGAAACAGGAGATTACTTTGTGTGCTACAGTTTCACCTCAATAATTTCTTTTTGTTCCGTTATCTCTTCTTGTTGAGATGGCAGCCTGTATTGTAGACACAACAATATACATTTCATTTACTCTGTTTGACATGGTTCATAGTATGAATAATGCTGAACTTCATAAGAGTGAAGATGTAAGAGCTATTTGTTTGTAAGGATCAGCATGTAGAAAAAAAATCATTAATTATTTGTTAGGAACAACATTTTCTTGAGAAATATTCATTCAAAGTTCATAATTTTCCTGCAGGCTAAAAATAAAAAGGAAGGTTTTAGCTGACATTTTGCAGTTGAGAGTCACAGTTGTTTACCTCCAGTTAAATGAGAATGCCATAAAGAAGTTGAACTCATATAGTGCATCAAATGGGATCTAATCCATTAGCGATAATGGAGAGTGTATGTGGGAAACTAGATGTTTATCAGCTCTTTTATAAACAGTAAGGAATTAAGCCTAATACCACCTCTGAGGTAGATAAGTATTAATAGCCCCTCTTTCTGGGTGGAAATTGAAAGCTTGGAGAGGTGAAGTGATTTGCCTGAGGCCACACTTGAAACAGCAGTAGAATCCAGTCTTATTAACTCAAAGAGCCTTTTAACTGTTACTTATTGCAAAAGCAGTATAAATGAATGACTTCAGTTCTTGCGCTTATGAAAAAGTAGCTAAATTTTATTTCTACCATGTGACTAACACAGAAAGATAGGTTACCTGTTCTTTTTTTTTTATTGAAATGTAATAATAACAACAGCAATATTATTAATAATAATAGAAAAGTACTGGCTATATACAGTTATAATGAAAATTTTAGATAAAATCTATCCCATGCGAGTATGGATTCAAATAAAATTCCCACCAGAAATGACTCTACAGTCGAGTACAGAGATTACCATTAATCTGATTTGATCCAGAATAAAATAGTTTGACTACTTTTTAATCAGCGCAAATTACCTAACATTTTAGTATAGAAGTGTAGCTGTAGTTTAACGGAAAATGTTGAAAAGTTCTGATGATTTCATTTTTGGGGAGGTGTAAAGGAACACAGAAACCATCAGAACCCCCTGGTCATTGCCATTTTTTTCTACTGGGAAAGTGATAACTGCTCTGAGGAAACGTGCACTATAGAAAGAACACCCCTCTTGACAGCTGTGTCCACTGAGCTGCAATTTGCAATAACTCTGGAAGCATACTCCAATGATGTTGACTGGCATTTATTACTGATGTAAATACATTCTAGGGAATGGTCTGGGCATTTTTGCCAAGTGTCCCTCTTGGAGACTGGGGATGCTTTTTATAAAAAAAACTCTAAGGATTTTAAACATCCCTTTTTCTGGCAAACTTTCTGCTGCAATTTTCATGGTATATGACATGATGTTCAAGTTCAGGTTTGTCATAGTCACAAACAAATGTGACCATGCAGCTGGACTCTTTTTTTTTAAATATTAGCTTATGCAGGTGTAATGTGAGTATATATATTTTTATGTATCCATATTTCAGGCCATCAGGCAGCCTAGGAGGAGATTTTGGGAATCATTAGATGACTTCCCTGTGTCTGTGTGAACTCCCAGCAGGGCCAATTTTATGTTTCACACACTGTACAGTTAGTTCACACACACAAAATTCTACACAGGCCAAAGGCACTGGATCTCTTATGTATGCAGTGCAGGTACAGGTATATTTCTCCGGGGAATTCTGGGTGGGTATAAGGTGCTGTACAGCCACTGCTTCCATATCTGGAATTTTCAGGTGGCATTTAATTATTTAGTATATAATTCAAGGCTTTGAATTTCCTTGGTTATTACCTTGTAAGTGATTGTTCTTCTATGACAGTTGTCATAGAACAGTTTGTAAGACTCATCTCACTGGGGAACAATACCTTTTCTGTTGCTATAGACTTTCTTTGTAATCAGTCAGGGGAGATGGGACAGTTAATCAGATAGGAAACTGAATTAATCAAATTTGGATTTTGCAGACTTGCTTTTGCAGGTGGTTCATTATTATAAGAAGACTGGGAATAATTCCTTGTAGGGGAGATTGGCTGAACAGTGTTGGTGTGAAGTTGGAAAAAAAAAATGAGGTCCACAGAGAAGAACTGAGTTAAAATCTGTGTCTTAATTGTTATGAGATGAATTTAAACTTTGCAGGGAATCCTCCTTTTAAGGTTTTATGTTTGTATATATTAAAAAATGTGAACTAGTAAAAAGGCTGAAAAGTGATGATTTTGTTTTCTGTATGTTGCTATACTTCTCAGAAAAGGCAGAGACCAAGTTTTCTCCTTTTACCACCTACACTTATTTTTTACTCAAATTACTAAGTTCATTCTCTGCAGCAATAATTGTCTTGACAGCTCATTTCTGTGGAAGAGTTTGAAGATGCAAATTAAAAAATAAGTAAAGGTTATCCCTCCTGGTTGTGTGCTGTAGCAAATACCTTCCGCTGATGTTTTGTCTCTCACACATAATCATAAGCTAAACATAAGATTAAAACTTCAAATTTCGATTGTATCAGTGTTAAAGTCAGTTTAAATCTGAAGGCAGACAAGATGGTCATTGTACCACTACCTGTCTGGAAAGATAAATGATGCTCCTAGGGCATGCCAAATTTTTAATGCATATAAGCAGTTTCCAAGTAATAAAGAAGCACATCAAATCTGCCAAGATAATGTTTTATTACTTGTATTGGGCGTGTATGAACAATTTCTAAATAAAACAAAAAACCAAGCCTCCTAAGCGTGGCAGACTTAACTGTCCTTTTAAGTCAAATCTACAAAGCCATGAATTTCTGTGGCTTTAGGAAGTCTTTAGAACCTGTGAGTTCTCCTATGTACTGTATTTTAGAGGTATCATGCTAAAAAAAAACTTCCTAAACTTTTGTAAAGCCAAGAAATGCTAAAAAAGGGATACCAAAAAAGAGCTATACTAACATTGACATTGGTTTTGTATGTCTGAGTTAGTATGTGGTGTTCTGCTGGTTTTATTTTATTAGGGACTCAAACAGACTCTATACTATTTGGCCTGTCTGGCAAAAAATAATTCTCTGAGGTGTCATCTGAGCTGACACTTCTGACAGTGGGAAAATTGTTTTTTTCTTCAAAAGCTTCACCACAGTGTAATCAGTTACTTTAGAATACTTCTTTTGTTAAGTATAAGGGAGTTCTGAATGTTCAGGAAATAGTCAGTGGTATCCGTGGTTAAAAATTAAATATTTTAATGTGAGTCATTATGCTTAGGTTTTCCTAAAGGCACATTGTTTAAATGAACATCCCCTTACTTGTTGTTTAACCAGCAGAAATTAATGGCAATATTCTGTGAGAGAAAACTTCCACACTAATTTTTATTTTGATAGTCAGTCCTAGGTAAACTCTCTAAGCCATTCTATATGAAGATCAATAACATCACATTGCAATTTCATCAAGTCTGTGTCAGTTATGGAGAAACTAATTTACAAATTGATTATGATGATTACATTTTGAAACAGTGAAGTCGTGCAAATAATTTTACTGACTACTACCCAGTTAATCTAAATTCAAGTCTTATCTGTTGTGCATATATATCAATAATGACCCAAAGGGTTTGCAACTCAAGACCTTTCATATCACACTGAAAACCAGGACATTTTGGTATTCTAAAATTATGACTCTTATAATTTACAATATGAAGTACTGTGATGTAAAGGAAGATAGATGACCACCTTCACTGCTCATACGTTCTATTTCAAACGTGTGAAAATTTGACCAAAAAAGGCATAACATGCAAAAAAATGCATGTTGCTTTTGCACCTTTTTTTCTTTTCCTACTAAAATCCACAACATATATTAATGTAACAACCTTTGCAGCATAGCCTGAATATTCTGAAGAATGTTCTACAGGATCTTTTAAAAAGTTTATGGCTCAGCTAGTTGTTAGAGAAGAATCATCTGTCCCAGAAGTTGCACAGTAACTTTTTGTGTTGTATAGGTTTCCAGCTCCTGTAGATTTTTGAATACTGTATAATGCATCCAACGGTCATGGAAAGAAAGAGAGAGAGAAAGAGAGAAAGAGAGAAAGAGAGAAAGAGAGAAAGAAAGAAAGAAAGAAAGAAAGAAAGAAAGAAAGAAAGAAAGAAAGAAAGAAAGAAAGAAAGAAAGAAAGAAAGAAAGAGAGAAAGAGAGAAAGAGAGAAAGAGAGAAAGAAAGAAAGAGAGAAAGAGAGAAAGAAGGAAAGAAGGAAAGAGAGAAAGAGAGAAAGAAAGAAAGAAAGAAAGAAAGAAAGAAAGAAAGAAAGAAAGAAAGAAAGAAAGAAAGAAAGAAAGAAAGGAAAAGTTCCACCTTAGCTATTTTCTTCTGAATTTTTATTATACATGCATATTTGTGCCTGTATGGACAAAACAGATGTCTACATTTGCAAGCAGTGTTGTGCAATTCCAGCAGATCCACAGAGCAAACTGGTCAGTACTGAGCAACTGATAAACACATTATACTTGTGTGTGTGTGTGTTTACTTCTGATTTAACTTCAGTCCAATGGCCTTAACTCCTGTTAGTGTTCTAGATGCACTGCTGAAGTTCTTCAGTCTCCAAGACTGTCCATAAAACAAATCAAAGTGTGGTAATTGGGCTAATGGGGAGATTTGCTGGAAAAACACACTCCAAACAGAACAGTAATTCTTAAAAGTCATTTAGCTAGGTATCAAAGCCATCCCTACAGCCAAACCTCCCAATATGTAGTTTTAGTAATAACTCATTTTATAAGAACCACATGAAATATAGAGGTTCCAAATCCCTTCCCACAACACCGAAGTCACCATCAGTTGTGATATTACTTAACAGAAAAAAGATATTGACACCAGTGTTCTCTTAGATCTCCACTTTGGCTCTACATGTTAGTACATCCAACCACTGAAAGTGATTATTTTATTAGTACCAAGTTATGAGAGTCAGGCTACAGGATTCACAGTCCATGCTCAGTTTATGGCAAGGATTTACCAAGTCTAGTTTTCACACTCACATTTCTTAGGATGACTTGCCCTTGAACTGTTTCTGGAGCTCATGAATGACTGGGCCTTGGCATCTACCTCACCACTGTATACTAGAAATAAATATCTGCTCTATCTGGATCTATTTGTTTGTTCTGTGGGTTCTTGCTGAGGACTTCAGGGGTGTGGGAAAACACAGCAGCAATCTGTAGCTTCTGAAATAAAAGATGTTTTCCAGTTCATATCTTTGAGCATGGCTTGTAGCTAGGATGCCTGGAATATATCAACATCAACCAAATATCTACACTTCCAGTACTTTGCAAATAGAGCATTAGTGGACCCAGATGTAGGATGGTTTGACATGTTCTTGCCAAAAATGTGCTATAGAAGGAATCTCTGATACTGGACACAATCCTACTCTCATTAAATTCAGAGTTTTTTTTCATATCTACCTGGCTTCGAAGAGAAAAATAGTATCTTATGTGTGATAGTAGTCTGCCCATTAAACTGTATTTAGCAAGAGCAAGATCTGATTTTGAAGCTGGGCCTTGGACTCAACTGGACTTTTTTAGGTGTTAAATAGCTGCATCTCCTCTGCTCCTTAATTTCTTTGCCAATCAGGCCAGGTGCCTGAAATACTGAGGAGGTGTCTTTAACCAAAGTGTCATCTTAGGGAAAAAAAAAAAACAAACCAACAACACCATTCTCATTATCTGAAATCAACACATTTTCAAAGTTGTTAATCTTACACAAAATGATGAAATATTTTATTAAATTCTTGCAGTTATCCTAGTATTATTACAGAAAAATCAATCTTCCCTGTAAAGGAAAGGTATGGGAGGAGAAAGACTGCATACTATGTTTGTAAGAGGGAAATCTATGGAGTGAACACAATGACCTAATAAAGTTTTAAAACTTTTTTCCACTTTCCTTAAGCCACCTTGATGGTTATTTCAGTCTATATCAGAATTGTAATCCAGCCAAGAGGAATAAAAGACAAAAGGAAAAAAAAATTTCTTCTGAACAGTACTCTCCATGAGCAATTCAATCAGTGCCTGCAGTTTTTTCCAGTAGTTGTGCTTCTTGTTTCCTTGTGTATGGAACAACAATTTCAGCTTGAAATTTTAAAGTGATTTGGCAGTCACACAAAGACTTTTTTCTATGGTCACTTAGACACAGGTACAGTTGGTGCATTTACTGCTTGTGTTGCTTGTCATTTTTCTTAGATGAGGATGGACTATTTGTAGTTTAATAACTTGAAAGCCTGAAAATGAATACCTGAAAATATCATAGTATTGTTCTCAAAAAAAACCACTGAAAAGGACCTTTTAGCACAAAAATCAATTGAAAATGCATAATCCAGAATGCCAACGGCTCCATTTGATGTCAGTTCAAAGCACTTCAGTGGATTTCTCCAAATAACACTGTTTCAGTTATCTTCCTTGCTTTTCCAACGCAGCTTAGTTCAGTACAGCTGCAAGATTTTACTTAGATATAACCCTGCTCAATGTAGTGATCAGTGCCCAAAAGGGAGTTTAGCTGTCCAGCAAGTTGACACTTTCTACATCAAAAAATATGAGAAATTTGATTATGAAAAGTTTAGATTTTTATAAATGATGAGTTTAAAGTTAGATTTCTATTTTTGGATACATGGAGTTGTAGTCATGAGTTTCCATCAGCAGATGAAACTGCTGGATGAATGGCACCTCTGAAAAGCAGATCACTGATCAGCAGCAAAAACAACCCAGAAGATGTAAGATTTAAGCATCTCTTTTTGAAAAGCTTATCTACATTCACAAATCCCACTAACAGCTAACAGGTAAGTAAATAGGTGCAAGTGACATTAATATTGGCATTTGGACTGTTTTACTAAAGGACTTCTTTACTATATTTTTCTCCACCAATATGAGGAAAGCTCATAACTTCTGACAAAGAGAACTGGCAGATTAGGTTGTTTTACAGGATTTTAAACTTATACCTCATTACTAGGAAATAATAACCCCTCACATTCCCAAATGTAAGAATCATAACATGTAATCAAATACAAACAAAAGGAAATCTGTTTTCTTCATCTGATTAGTTACTAATGATTGCAAAATTGATTTGACCATGGGGATGGTTTTGTTATAACCCAAATTAGATTGTGATAGTTTATATTTCATTTCACTCTAATTTTGTCAAAATTTTTGAAAAAAAATCCTTTATTTTTCACTGCTACCTTTGTTCCCTGTTTCTATTTTACTTTAAGAATAATTCTAAAAAGGAAAGCCCAAAGAAAGACTGCCTTCATATTCTACCATATTGAAAATTATAAAATGTTAGTTCTCTCCCACATAACTGTCTTCTGCTTTTAGTTGACAATGACAAGAATAAAAGGGTGTGGTATGACACATTGTTAGTTCTGAACCCTCACTTTCTTTTTCAAAAAGTCAATAGGAACAGATAGCATTTGGATTCTAGGTTGTCTGCAAGCTTCCTAATTAGTTCCAGGATTAATTTAAGATGCCAGTGATAAATTGTAAAGCGTTGCATAGTTTTCTTACTAGAATCTGGCATGACATTTCAAGTTCACTGAGTCATTCTGTGAATTTAAAACTAGTGCAAGGCAGGCTCAGTGGTTTTTGGTTCTGTGGCCATCTGTCCTTGACTGACTCTGTATGTCATCTCTAACTTGAAATTAAAAACTCCTATGAAATGATAACTTTATTTTCAGAGTGTATTCATTATGATCCATTTAGTTAGGGATATTAATTCTATTATCTTTACAATGTTTCCTATAGGAAAGCACTTGCATACATACACACACATATGTTTGTTTTTATACATATTCCAATATCCACTTACTATATTGCAGAGAAAAACAATAGCTTTGTTTTTCTTCCCAATGAATAAGTTTTCTCTCTTGAAATAAAAGTTATTTCCTGTGCCAGTAAAGAGTCTCTATAAAAATGTACAACATTTATTTCATCAAATGGGATCGCACAAAAGGAGTCAGATGGACAGAGGCAGATAAAACCAAAATAAAACGTAAACTGCTGGAAAAGGCTGAAAAGAACTATCACATCTGCAATTTCTTAGGTAGTTTTCCAGCTGCAGTGTTAGGAAGGTTGTTTCAACATTCATAGTACAGATTTTTGCTTATGCTGGACTATTTATTTATAACATATTGCTCATAGTTTTGAAGTTTTGGTTGTCATAGTTTGCTAAGATGTACATCAAAGTAATGAAAAGATAAAATGTAAACAAAAGATAGGATATACTATGATGCATTTTAAAAATTTCATGCCATTAGAAATGTAAATATTTTTTCTCTTCCCATAAAATATTACAAAATAAATTAAGAAATAATTTGTTCTGTCTTATACTTTCCATGATTTATCTTCAGTGCCTTCAGTCTGTAACTTTCCTAGGCTTTCCACATCAACAGCATGAGTGACATTTTCTTCCCAAAGCCACCTCACTACCAGAGGGCAGTTTGACAGGAAAGTAATTGCTGAATTATTCCAGTTTTGCCCTTTACGAAAAGAGCTATGTAGTGGAACGAACCTTGTTATAGAAGTAGTACCAGAAATACACTATCAAATCCTTCACTTGATAATTTGATTTGTGATAACCAGCAGGGGAGAGGGAATTTCCATACTTCTTTTTATTCTTTCATCCGCATGCAAAAAAAAATTCCTGCTTTTGTTGAGTATATTCATGTTTTTATATTTACATTTACCTTCCCTCACATTTTGACGGTTTCCAGGTTACCAAAGTGTTTGCATCAGCTTGACAATAAATGTTATTTCCTGAAACTCCTAGAGTCAGTTCTTAAATTCATTAAAAAATTGCATTTTAATTGTGTAGTTCTCTGTATCCCTTTCCCCTTCATTAAAAGAATTGGTAAGAGGTTCTAGAAAGTGAAGAAAACATTTCTGATGGCTGACTTACAAACAATATTTTCTGTCTGGGTGTGCGTGATAAGTGAAAAGGACCAAAATTTTAAAGGAATGTACATCACTTATGTGCTGAAATATGTTGCAGTGATCTGTACATGCCAAATAAACTTCTTGGAAAATTTCAATAGAGAATGAAAGTGCAAAAATGACCATGGTCATGATAATTGTTTTAACTGTAAGTAACATATGTAAGTATTATATCTGGAAGTTCTCCTTGTTCCTGTTCTGAAAATAAGTACTATCAATCTTGAAAGATCTAAACTTTTTAATAACAATGTATACAGGGAAGTTTTAGTCATCCATGCCTTTATTTTAGCCTGTAATTTTTATGCAAACATTTTTAAAATGTTATGAGCCACTGGGTTCCCTTAAAGAATTGTTAAAGATCAGTAAGTCTCCTGTGGAGCACATATTTTATTACTTTTGAAGACAATTTCTTTTGGCATAGTACTGTTTTGCTTTCAGGACTTGCATACATGAAGTATATAAAAGTTGAAACCAGCCATTTTTTCTGCTGCCATTTCCTCCCTTTTATGGGAAACAACATAAAATGAAATTAAACGTATCATTAAGCAATAACATTAAAATGCCATCTACCACTAGGAGCATATGGATCGTAACTTGTTTCATCATAACCTTCTGCACTTAAACTTTGTCATTGGCTTCATAACTTTGAGAGTTTTGTTTAAGTTTTATCATTGCTAATCTACCATAAATTTAAAATGTCCAATCTGTAATTTTTAATCACCCTCAGTTGCCCTTATCAGCCTGATTTTCTGAAGCTTCTTATCCATCAAATGGAGCATTATTTTTTCAGGAGGAAAACTTTTTTTGGTAGCATTTTTTCAAATTGAGTTTATTCATCAGAGCTCATCCTTTCTTTTACAAAACCTTTCTAATTTTGAGAGAGCTTTACTGGATAAATTTATGGAAGCCAATTATAAAGGAACACGATAGCAGTTTCAGCTGACTGCATGCCATCCTTACGACTGAGAGCTGCTGCAAAGCGTTTCTGTGTTTCAAAGAGATTGAAAGAGAGGGGGGAAAAGAAAGAAGTGCCTTGAACAAATAAAACATGTCACAACCAGGATTCGTCTTTCCTAAGACTCCATTTAAACATAAGCTTAGAAATCAACCTGGAGATTCCTGTAGAGAAGTACGCACCTTCTGAGGGTGAATCATTTTCTGAAAAAGGGAAAAGATGAAATCAGATGAATAACTTATGAAGATACTTACTTTTCTCTGTTAAGAAAGAAAAATTCTCATTAGCATGGCATACTTTGGATGAGCTCTTTAGGGTCATGATGTAACAATATGTAACTAATTTTTTAATCAACATTTAAGCTTAGGTGGTCAACAAGAAAACTCAAATACTTTTGAGTAACTGATGAAGATGTGGAGTTTTTTACAAGCAGGTAAAAACATGTGAATTTGTTTCCTGATCAAAATTGTTCCAAAAACTATTTTATTAAAAAGACAAAATTGAGGATAATTTACAAATCCAAGTATTTAATTGTAAAATATCTCTGAACTTTGTAGCCGGTTATTGAAGTTCCCCAAATATTTGATAATCAACCAACCCATCAAAAGTGCCACTATTTTTATGCACTCACAGACGCCTTCCCAAACACTTTTGGTTTTGCATGAAATAAACTTCTGCAAACATTTTTGTGGATATTTAACAAATAAAATATGAAGCAATGTTTATACAGAAAATCAAACATAACTACAACATGAAGTCCATATTCTAACTTTTTGGCATATTATTTTCTTTTTTTTTTTTCCTATCTTACGTGATTTTTGTTGGTAGGATCAAAATGTCAGAGAAACCCTGCCTCAGTACATAGAGCAGTTATGAAAAATACTCTATTTTCTGAACAGCTACCTCATATCTTGTTTTAGTTTTTTACTTCCATTTTAGTAATTTAAACATGGATTCCTGTTACATTTACCTGGTGTAGAACACTTACAAAATCTTCTACTTGTTGATACATAATGAATGGCTCAGTTTGATGTATATATTGAGATAATTTGTTAAAAATGCTTGTAAACACCTCCGGAGCTCATGGTTATGTGAGTCATAAAAATCGTATATTCATATACTTCCAGTTCCTGTGTGACTCAAATACATTTATTTATGTGTTCAAGGGCAGTATATTATAGACTTTTTGTTGAACTTGAAGAGACTAAAAGACTAAGCAATCAATAAAGACTGATTAATAGGATTGACAGCAATCTAGGCAAAGATAATCCTCTGAAATCCTTTTAGGCTTTTGAGATATATGGAACCAGCCCTGCAAGCAAAATTGTGATCTTCCCCATTTTTTTTCTCTCTCCTTTTGTAGAGTGGCACTGCATTAGTTCATAGTTTGGGACCTTTTGGAATTTTTCAAATCCCTGATTTGAGTTTTAAATTTTTCAAAAATAATGATAGGCCAAAGAATTTTTATATACTATATGGTATATATATATATTCACATATATTTCTGCTAACCTATGCCTTTAAACTGTGCAATATTTTTTTAACTTCCATTTTGAAAAATGAATGGAGGTGTGTTTCTGAGAAAAATGAAGGAGGGAAGAGGGATCCAAAACTGAAAATCAATCTTTGAGTTTATAAGGAGTGTCAGCTGTAATTTTGTTTGATTTAGTTTTACCTTTTAAAAATTTTTTTGAAATCCAGTTTTATGGTTAAAATAAGAAAAAAAAAAGTGAGAACATCTCATTTTTCATCAGAAGTCTTGAAATCTAAAGAATTAATTACAAAATGTGAAATACTATGTTCTTCCATTCAGCTTTCTACCTTGGTGGCAGTGCCTGCTCTGAGATGCTGAAGCCTGAGTTGATACCTTTTTCTTGCCAGACATACACTCTTTTTTGTAGTCACAGCAAGAAAGAGAAAGGACACAACCAATTTATTTTGCCTGTCTCCATGCTATCATCATGCAACTTAACTGAAGCTGTATATCTAAAATCTAAAGTTTGATTTTCCTGTAGGTTAAAAAATGTTTTTTGAACAATGCAGAGTATGTTTCTTAATTATGCTCCCAGAGTGAAAAAATTCAAAAGAGGTTTTGAAGGAGTATTTTCATTTCTGACCTCTATCACAAAAAGAAGCTTTTAAATTTTTTTTTGAAAAAAATGTACATTTTTTACCAGAGCTGCAGGGCATCAGTAACTTATTCATTGACAAATTATTCAACATTTGATCATCTATTTCTTTTGCTTTGGCAGAACTTTTCATCTGTCTATGCTGTATTAATGGCAGTGGGTTTGAAAACATGTATTGGCAATGGCCATTGCAGCAAAGGGAAATCTGCTTGTTTTGTCTTTCTTGTCTTTAAGTGTAGTTTCAGTATTTTTGATATACAGCAAGGCATTTTGTCAGGGTAATTGTATCTCACTATAAATAGGTACACCTTTGTCTTCCTGGGAACTGGAAATACTTTTTGATTGTAAGCATTTATTACCAGTAGGACAAACAAGGTAGCTAGTGTGTTACAGTGAGAGCTACTTTGCCTCTTCTGTTATTGTTTAATATTTCAGTTCTGTAATACAATAAAAATGGCTTTTTCCTGCTTGAGGAGAGGATCATTTAGTTGGATTCATTAAAGGTATACCTTAAGGACAGCCAAATATTCTGCTTCTGAATCTTAGACATGAACTTCTGTAGTGTGGTCTAAGAAAAGTCTATTATGTGCAGTCTAGTTTTTGGAACTGGAGTAGACAAAGCTCATGGTGAAGCAGTCTGACATTTCCTAGGAGACTCCCAAAGTGAGCAAACAGTGAGCCAGCCTCATCAAGAGTAAAATCAAGGGGTGTCCCCATGTATAACAGTCAGGGAAGTTTAAGCCATTCTGAAAGCAGGCACATATGAAGTTATTCAAACTGCTGATGTATAGTTTTGGTGTGGTATGGGTTCATTCTGCATTCAGATATTAGTGTCTTTGAGGAACTCAGACAACTTTAAAGACATTTTCTTCTATCAGGTTGTTACACAGGGGTACTTGCAGAAAAAAATCTGGGTGATTCTACTGAATGGCAATTATCAGGCACATTTGAGCTCTCCCTCAGAGACATGAACATTAAAATCTGTTATATAGCCAAGTATTTTTTACTTCAGTTGCAGGTGTATTCCTAGAGATAGCTACTATATTTTTAGTCAATATTTTATTTACTTAAAAAGTATTGTCAAAAAAAAAAAAAAAAGATAATGTGTTTTTGGATGTTCAAATGGGAATTATCTTTCTCAGGATGATGTTTTCACAGGATGATTGAGGCTGGAAAGGATATCTGGAGGTCATCTGGTTGAACCTCCCTGCTCAAGCAGAGTCATTTAGAGCAGGTTGACCTAGGCAACGTCCAGACATTTTCTTTTCGAATATTCGGTATGCGAGAGGAAGAAATTACTTGAATCTCTGCCTCTATTGTTTTTTTTAAATTTAGTTTAATGCTGTTGCAGTGACCCAGCCCATGAAGGGGCTGTGGCAAGAAATGCTCCTCCAGGCCTGAGTGACAGGCTTCTCCTAGGACACATTATGCTAATGTACCCCAGTTCTGTTCCCTTGATTGATTTGTTGTTCTCCCTGCCCCTTTATCCCCTATATGTATGTTTTCCCTTCCCTGCTTCCCCGTTAGCCCT
Organism: Platysteira castanea; assembly: GCA_013397175.1. Taxonomy (NCBI): domain Eukaryota; kingdom Metazoa; phylum Chordata; class Aves; order Passeriformes; genus Platysteira; species Platysteira castanea. Next base: position 173,220 of record VYXC01008132.1, read on the forward strand.
CGTACCTT